>OY365808.1:42866378-43315503 GCA_959347315.1 Bimastos eiseni | reverse complement strand
GGATTGAAATGCAAGGCAAACATTGGCGCTGGGGCAAAACGCGAAAAGACGCAAATCAGAGACATGATCGCGCATAGAAATACTATATAGCCAAAGAAGGTTCGGAAACGACATAGGCCTACTACACATTGCAAGCATAGGCCTATAATGAGTAATCAAAAACAAAGTCCGTGAGAGTAAAACTGAATGAGCGAAAACGGAGAGCGAGAGAACAGACACTGCAGCCATAGCGAAAGAGTGAAAAAGAGAAACTTAATTAGTTTGAAGATTGAGAGAAAATGTAAGACAGGGTTAGCGATTGGGTGTAAGAGATAGAGAAATAGATGACAGGCCTATATAGGCCTAAATTGAGATTGATTGATAGATAGATAGACATGGCAGATACAGAAAGAATGACTGCATAGACAGATAGATAGACAGATAGATGATAGACAGACCGATAGATAGATTAATAGAGAAAGTCATAGATGATAAATGAAGATAGATAAATATTGCACAGATCTATAGAGATAGATAGATTATAAGGCAGAGAAATGAAGAAAATATGCCGTTTGGTTGAGAAAAAGAACGACGAACATAAGACTGAAAGTAAGATCGAAACTGAAATAATATGGACGCAGCAGAGGCAGTATATACTGATGAGCGTGAAGTACGGTTAAAGTGAGTGAGAGATTGAGAGCATAATGTAGGCTATATTGTTTAGAGTATCTGCTTATACCCCTCTGATTGTAACGTCAATCACAGACAACTACGTCAGTTTAACGAGTACTACGTCAAAATGGAAATAATGAACTGCCTGAGAGACTTGTAATGAGTGGACTACCTAAATGTAAGCTACTTAATATTATGCAAAGCCAGGACCCTACACAGAAAATGTGACGCATTTGGCCCATCACATTTTCTCAAGCAAGCAGTTGTCTGAGGTGAATACAAAACTATCTTCGAACACCTCAATCTTCTCATATCAGACTGAACGCAACATAATCATTCAATAAACTGGTGTCCTGAATTTGGCTTTCGAGTGACGCTTTAAAAGTTTTGAGAAGTTAACTATTACGATTAGAGTTATTTGTAGCACCGTAATTATTATCTGTATGCCATTTTCTTTTCGTTTGTGCATTTAGATGGAACTTATTCGTGTTGAATTGTTTACTTGTGGTCGTTGTGGAGGCAATCAATTATCAGAACTTAATTAAAGGAGAACACAGGGACGGATCTAAAACTAACGTATACCGAAAGTGACCAAAGTAAGTGAAGAATAAGACAAAAAAGAAATAGAGAAAGGAGATCTATAGTAAAAACTCAGAGTAGGACAGTGAAACGGAAGTGAAAAACACAGACTGCACTGAGAACGGAGATAGAAAGTAATGAAACAGTCTGATGATGATGCTGATGATGAGTTCTTAGCCCTCAGACAGGTCCATTGGCTTATATGCCACCCACATTTTACAAGAGTAAGGTGATTTCCCATTGCCTTCCTTCCTCACAGACAATTCTGGGCAATCAACTTGTCCAGTGACCCTGGTCACTACGAAGTGGCTTGAGGTAGATTCGACCCGGCGACCTTCCACTAACACGGCATAGAACGTACATCACTACACCACTGCGTCCCACATTCATCAACCTAGTATAAAACAATTAATTCTGTAGCTTAGAATTCTAAAACTTAACTCAGTACTGTAATCCTTCCAGTGCAGGTCTTCATATCGAGCAACGCATCACTTCCTCCTCCACTCGTCTCCTCTGTCCAAGTCCAGGTCCTTCTCGTTTACGTCCTATGACATCTCCACTCTCCAGACATCTGATGGTTTCCAGTCAGTTCTAAAAGACAAAACAATAATGCAAAATGTCATAAGGTTAAGAAATGGAGTGAACTAGATAACAGAGAAAAAGACGTAGAGTAGGGTAGATTGAAAGAGAGCAAACAGTAACTGTATACATGTATCATTTAACTGAGCTGCAATATGCCAAAATAATTTGTTTTCAACAGCAAAGCGTAGAGACAATGTTGCCAAAATCTTTCTTCAAAAATCTCGTTACATTCATCCACAACAGGGAGGCAGCCACACCTAAGACAACATTTTGGACACAAGAAAAGAGAAAATAGGGTCAGCAAACCCAGGGGCGTCCAGATAGGAGGAAGGGTCCAAGGCAATTTCAGGTGGGGGATAATTGATTAGTCTTGCCTTCCTGACATCTTTTGGACCAGAGGATTCGCCTCCATCGCTCAGGGAGTATTGACGCCTCTGAGCAGACCCAAGAAAAGGGAAATAGAGATAATAGAGCTGTAGACAGACTTAAGACAAGAGGAAGAGAAATTAAGAAAAGAGACAGGCAGAGAAGATATAAAATGCTCTGTGTTTCATTATCCTGGTCGACATTTTTCTACTTAATTAGAATGTTCCAAACGACCCGACGATTTTATTAGCAACCAATTTATGGTATTTTTCGCAAACCTTCATAAAAACTGAAACTAACCTAGAGCCGCTTGCAGGACAGTCGGTCAGTTGACGGCGGTCACGAACAGGTCTCGATAACCGAAGACAGGTAGCGCTTCATGTCAGATGCCACAGCACCTCTACCACGATGGACGGTGTCAAAACTGCCGGAATTCTCTGGCCTGAGGCTGCCAGGATGGACGGTGCCAAAACTGCCGGACTTCTCTGGCTTGAGGCTGCCAGGATGGACGGTGCCAAAAGTGCCGGACTTCTCTGGCCTGACCTGAAGCTGCCAGGATGGACGGTGCCAAAACAGCCGGACTTCTCTGACTTGAACTTTCCAGGATGGACAGTGCCAAAACAGCCGGAATTCGCTGACCTGTGTAATTTATACATCTGCTGATATTGTATAAATCTAAACAGTTCCTTAACTGAGTAAATTTGATTAAGTTGATAAAGCATTGTACAGAATGTAATGTAGGGCCAATAACTCAAAAATAGCAGACCTATTTTTGCTAATTTGGTGCCACCAATCGTCTGGCATTCTGAAGCTCAAATTGCCTGTCTTGCTATGGCATTGCCACATTGGCTGCTTACATGGAAACAGTGCCGTACCGAGGGGGCCAGCGAGGCCTTGGCCCAGGGTGCAAATGTGGAAAGGGCGCAAATTTCAGGATGGAATAACTTATTATTCCATAAAATGCACTATCTTAAAAATATGGGGGCGCTAGCTTGATGCTAGGCACAGGGCGCAATTGTTGCTCGGTACGGACGTGCATGGAAATGCTTGGGTTATGGCTAGAATAAAAAGACTTCAGAGGGGCAGTCATAGATCCATAAAATCCAACGAAAATAACAAACTGCCTGAGATACTTGTAATGAGGGGACTACACAAATCAAAATGTATCCTACTTAATATTATACTTAATATAATTTATCTAAAAGCCACGGCCCTACACAGAAAATGTGACGCATTTGGACAATCACACTTTCTCTAGCAAGCAATTGGAAGGTAGCTCTGTGTTAACCTGATCAGGTCTGAGGTCGACATCTAACTATCTTCAAACACCTTAGTCTCCTCATTTCAGACTAAATGCAACATATTCATTCGAATTCAACGCCTCTGAAATAATGCAGCGTTCTTGGATAATCTGGTTTCTTGCATTTGGATTTCGAATGGTGCTTTAGAAGTTTTGAGAAGTTGACGATTACGATTAGAGTTTACAGCAGATTTTTATACGGTGTGCCATTCTCTTTTCGTCTGTGCATTCAGATGATACTTGTTCGCATTGAATTGTTTACATATGTAGACAATTAATCATCAGAATTTAACCAAAGGAGGATACACGGATCTTAAACTGACGCATACCGAAACTGACCAAAGTAAGTGAACAGTAAGACAGAAAAGAAAATTCGAAAGGAGATTTAGAATAAAACTGAGTAGGGCAGTGAAACTGAAGTGAAAAACACAGAGAATGCACTGAGAATGGAGCTAGAAGGCAACGAAACAATCTGATGACAATGATAATGATGATGACAAGGATGATGGTGGTGATGATGATGATGATGATTTCTCTGCTTGCATATGCTACCCGGGGTTGAGAAGAATGAGGTGGTTTCCCATTGCTTTCCTTCCTCACGGACAATTCTGGGTAATCAAGTTAAAAGAGTTAAAACTCTGAAGATTAAAACTTACTCAGTATACTGTAGACCTCTGCATATTGGGCAACGGATCCTCTCGTCCGCTCGTCTCCTCTTTGCATTGCCAGTTCCTTCTCGGCTTCGTTCCACGACATCTGAGGTGATAAGTCGTCTCTGATGGTTTCCGGCAAGTTCTAAAAGACAAAACAGTGATGCATAACGTTGCAAAGCAAGAAAGGGAGTGTGCTAGACGACAGCAAGAGAAAGACGCGGAGTAGCCTATATAGGAGAGATTGAAAGCGAGTAAACAGTAACTTTATTACTTAACCGAGCTGCAGTATGCCAACAACAGTTTTCTATGGCAAAGCATAGGGATATGTTGTCAAAAGCTTTTGTAAAAATCTGGTTCAGCCAGACCTAAGACAAAATTTTGGGCACAAGAAGGAGAGAAAATAGGGTCAGTAGATCAAAGAAGAGACAAAATTGAGCAATAGCTATAAGCAAACTTAAGACAAGAGGAAGAGAAATAACAAAGAGACAGGCAGACAAGACAGAAAATGCTGCGTCTCATTAGCTTAATTGACATCCCGCTACTTAGCATCTTCGAAACGACCTGACGATTTTGTCAGCAACCAATCGTCTGTCCATCGCCAATTAAGTGACCATGCCCATCTCTATCAACTCCGGATAAGTCCCAACCTTCACAGAAAGTAGAAACTGAAAATAACCTAGCTGCTTCTATGACAGTCGCTCAACCGAATCATTGCAGTTGATCCTGAATGGAATTGAGATCCTTCCAATGAAGAGTTTCACGTGTACACGACCAGCTGTTGAAGGCATCACGTATAGGCCTCGATGGAAACATTGTAAAGAATGTAATGTATTTAAATTAGGTCAAGTATGGCAACTTATTTGTGATTACTTGGAGCTACCATTGTCTTGCACTCCGAAGCTCAAATTGCCTGTCTTGTTATGGCTGCTTGTATGAAAATACTTGAGTTATGGCTAGAATAAAACGACCTCAGAGGAACAGTCATGGCTTCATAGAATCCAATGCCGTAAGTTCCTAGCACCAGGTCTTCAAAAGTCGTGACCAGCGACGTAAGATTACAAAATAGACAAATACAAACTAAAGGATCCAGTGACCCAGGATCTCAAAAATGGTCAGGATTTCTTACCTAACCTCTGTAATGCGGGTAAATGCAAATTGACCTGTTGAATATCAACATATTAATGATATTATCACACTGGACAGCGCAGTTAACTTATTATCAATAGCCTATAAGGCATAAAAATATGTTCAATTCAATCTTCTCTTCAATCTATAATTAATGTTCGAACATCTAATTAGGCGTAGGCTACTCGAAAACAAGAGAAGACAAGAATGCGCCCATGTAAAAATAAGATAAGAGAAAGACAGAAAACAATAAGCCTTCACAACAGAAAACATATTAACTAAGGAGAGAGATTTAAATTTGCTAAATTTAACATTTAGTAAAATATCAAAAATAATTTGTTAGGCCATTACCCCAGTAGGCCTATAGTTATAAAGTATCATCGACAGGTCTAAATGGCAAATAACATAATAGCATCAAAATTTGTAGCTTAAGATCGATAATTCGATCTCCAAACTGAAAACATTCGATAAGAAATCGTTGTTTTGAAATTTGTTAAGTCTACTAGCTACTTCTCGACGAAAATTCAATCGAAACAGAAGTAGGCGATGCAGGTTTGCGAAAATTTGGCAAAAATCCGGAAACCGACCGTCCTATTCCAGATCTACGCTGCAACTAAAGGCCAATACGCTGACGCAACCATGACGACATTTCGTTTGTCCAGCATAGATGACATGTTCATCTAAACACCTAAGTAAATTAAGCATATTCTTTAATAACGATACTAATAATTTTCGCTTAAGTTCAAACCGCTCTATGATAACATAAATAGGCGCCTATTATACGTTATACACTTACTTAACCAACAATGCTGCTTAGTGAAAGGACAATTCGACATGATTTGACCCTATATTTAGTTCAGTACTGACGCTCATGCTAGAGAGCAACTGTCAGGATTACCGCCCCTAGGGGTAGCTGGCTGCTCGGGGACGCCTTCCGAGGTTACATTGGCTAATCCTACTTCCGGTCCTACTCCATAGCCTACGGGCCATTTTCCCTGCAGTCGCCGACTACGTCTTAAGCACAGAGTCAGGGCTTCTCGCCCATATGCTCCTGTCGGCTCTATCTCAGCTCCATGCATAGTGAGGGCCCCAGCGTGCACCACAGGATTACCTCGTGCCAGGTTGGACATAATATCCGTGACCTCGGGACCGATGGTGGCAATCATCCGCTGAGCGGATGATGCACCTGGGCTGGAATGGTCCCTACGAGCAGACTGATTTATATTTCTCTCCATAGGGCTCCTCACTATGACCACTTAATTATTTTTAAAGTTCAACGAAATTTGTGGTTTCAATAATCAAGCAATCTTTATTTTCTGCAATTAATCCTCAGCTGCCAGCTGCAGGTTTACATTCATTAATCACGATTATACAGCAAACAAACAAAATTTCTAATTTACCAAAATCAAACAAACCCCTAAAACTGCAATAATTGTATAGTTATGTAATGTCAGTATTTATCCAACTTTCTTAGCTACTCTGTTCTCTATTCTTCCTAAAATAGCGCTATACAAATGTACACCAGCCGAATGCCGTTAGTTACAATGCATTCGCGCTATCGCCAGCTCTGGACAAAAGTCAATCACTCTTATTTTTGTACGTTTCCCTCACCGCATCTTACGGTCAGCCAGGTTTAAGGTTGAACCCCAACCGGATGTCTTTTAACGTCGTACCCAGGACGGTTCCCTAGGTTTTTGACTAACCAGAAGCCGGATGTAGTTTAACGTCGTACCCAGGACGTTCCCTTCACCGCATCTCACGGTCAGCCAGGTTTAAGGTTGACCTCCAACCGGATGTCTTCTAACATCGTACCCAGGACGGTTCTCTAGGTTTTTGGCTGACCAGAAACCGGATGTAGTTTAACGTCGTGTCCAGGACGTTTCCCTCTACACGTAGTCAAAGAATCTTGCGGGTATTCTGACGGTCCGACGGGGCATACCATTTCTCCCATTACGCTCGGTCCCTGGCGGTGTTACCTAGGGACTCGGCTCCGGTTCAATATCCGATTCTTCGGACTGGTCGCCCACTTCCCAATCCTCTGGGGTTCCCCCTTCAAAGACTTTTAATTTGTCAACATGGTCAATTTTGGGGCCCTCCCGTTTGGATCGCTGGATCTTATACAACACCGGCCTTAGTTGGGCCATCACCCGATAGGGGCCTTAGTAGAAGCTAGACCATTTCTCCTTATGCCCACCCTCCGTCGGGGATAGTAGTACAGCACCCAGGACCCTGGCTCAAATTTTGCTTGTCTCACGCGGAGATTATATCTCGCCGCCCTTGTGCTCCCTAAACGCTGAGTGGTTTCCCGGACAATTTGGAAAGCAGTTTTAACAGTAATATCCAAGTCATGCACATAATCATCAACAGATATTTTAGGTGATACATCATTTTGACAATCGCCCAACACCAAATCAATGGGCAACATGACATCACGCCCTAGAAATAGCTGACACGGGGAAAACCCGGTGCTTTCGTGCTCAGTCGATCGGTACGCGGACATGACTTGAGGCAGGAGGAGGTCCCAGTTTCTTTGGCTTCGAGATACCACCTTGGCGAGGAGGGCGTTCAAGGTCCGGTGTAGTCTCTCGACCCGTCCGTTCGTACTCGGCTTCTAGGCCGTGGTGCAGATCTTATCAATTCCGAGCATCTTGCAGAGCTACTGGAAAAGTGCAGCTTCGAAGCAAGCTGGGTCCTTGGTCGGTTAGATTTTGTCGAGGACATCCTAATCGGGCAAATACTTGGTCCACCAAGACTCTCGCCACGGCTATAGATTCCTGTGAGCGTACCGGAAATACTTCCGCCCACCTCGTGAAGTAATCGATGACAGTCAGTATGTATCGGTATCCTTTAGCTGACACCGGGTGTGGACCAGTCAGATCGACTCCTATTCGGTCCCAGGGTTCTCCCACGGACATGTCCTGAAGATACCCTTGGTGCGGTAGCTTTTCTCAAAAATATGTAGAACATTCCGGGCAGCGTCTTAAGAATATTTTCACCTGCTACCTCCAACCCGGACAGTAAGCGCGCTTCTGCAGGCTTCGCAATGTCCGCTTCAGTCCCAGATGTCCGCCGGTCATTCCCACGTGGGCCAATCGAATAAGATCCATCCGTCGACCCGGTGGCGGGATTACTTGCAAATATTTCCAATTGGCCCGTCCCTACGCAGCAATGCTCGCACTAACACTCCATTATTTATGCTCAACAGAGGCCATTGTGATACCAGCGATTTGATAGTGTCACTTTGCGAGCAGGGTTCCTTCCTCATAGCAAGGCGCTTGATCGGATGTCAATTTCTTCTCTATCACCCACCGTAGATCGCCGTCCAGCCTTTGCTCATCTATGAACGCCGACCTACTCCAAGCCTCCGGAACGTCGGTGACCCGCTCCTCACGACCTGTTTCACACCGCACAACGTCCACTTGGTGATACGGTCGCCGGAATAGAGCATCGGCATTCGAATGCACCCTCCCAGCTCTATGCTGTATTTCAAATTGGAATTCCTCCAATGTCGCAAGCCATCTCTCCTGTTGCCCAATGGATAGCGAAGTCCCCCGCAGCCATTGTAGCGCTGCATGATCGGTGCGTAGTACAAACGGTCGGCCGAGCAGAAACTGTCTATAGGCGTTCATGTAGAACACAACGGCCAACATCTCCCGCTTGGTCACATCGTAGTTCCTTTCCCGACTTCCATAGCATACGACCTTTTCTACTCCCTCCTGCACCTGAGAGAAAACTCCTCCAAAGGACTCCCCAGAGGCATCGGTATATCGCATCCCTCATCCCATTTGAACCGAACACCTTTCTTTTGTCAATGCATGAAGCGGCCGGGCTAGCTTAGCGAAGTCGACCATGAATCTTCGATAGTTTCCGCACAATCCCAGAAAAGCTCGTACATCCCGGAGTCGCTGTGGTGTCTGCCACTCTTTCACAGCTTCGACCTTAATCGGGTCGGCGGCCACTCCTTGCTCGCTTACCACATGTCCCAAAAACAGTACGTCTTTTCTCAATAAATTGCATTTCGAGGGCTTCAATTTTAATCCAACGCTAACGAGTCTTTTGAGAACCTGCTGCAACCTTGTCATGTGCGTTTGGAGATCAGCCGCATACACAATTATGTCATCCAAGTAGACTAGGCAGACTTCAAAGTTTAACCCGGTCATTGCCAGGTTCATCATACGGCTAAACGACGCCGGTGAATTGCGGAGTCCAAATGGCAAAATCTTGAACTGGAAAATTTCGCAGCAGGTGACAAATGCAGTATTGGGTCGGTCAAGCGGATGTACGGACAGCTGGTGGTAGCCCGAGCGTAGATCGAACGTACTAAATCATCTGGCCCCTCCGAGCGCATCCAAACTTTCACTAATCAGAGAGAGTGGATGTGCGTCCGTTCAGATCTTAGCATTCACCGTCCGGTAGTCCACACAAAAACGCGGTGAGCCATCTTTAGTTCTCACCATCACCACGTTGCCGGACAACTGAGAGATCGACGGCTCGATAACCCCTTGCTTCAGCATGTCGTCAACTTGCTCATCGATGATCGGCAACAGAGTCATCGGTTGACGTCTCAGTGGTTGCCGCACTGATCTCGCATTCCCGGTTTCAATTTCATGCTGAATAAGATCTGTAAATCCCAAGTCATGTTCTCCCAGTGAAAAAGCTATCCGGCTGTTCGTTTCCACATCTAGCTCACAGAAAGCAGGGAGCTTTATATCGGCAGCCACTACGATCTTCCGACACTTCCCTGTGGCCGCTTGCCTCTACAGAGGGATCAGTTGATCTCGGATGCGAACCCACCGCTCAACAAAATTCCACTGGGCTCATTGTTCCTCCAGCCACTCCAACCCTAATATGGTTTCGGAAAACTGCTCCGTCACTAGACATCTGACAGCAAGAGAATACTCCTGTATTCGGCAGCGCAACTTGGGTTCACCCAAGACTTTGATTTCTGTTCCATTTACAGCCCTTAGAAGTTGGGCAGAGCCGAAAATATCCACTGGCCGCACCAACGCTCTAGGAGCCAGACTGAGTTCGCTCTCGGTTTCTAAAAGAGTCAGCTTAGCTTGCCGTTAATTTGTATCGGTAGATAGGCATAAGTGCTGCCATTAACGTATCTCACGTTTGCGGATGCTTCGACCGACACGTTAGTCGGAGCCGTATCCTCACGAGGTTCATACCGATGCTGATTACACTCCCTTGCGTAATGACCGAGGCCTCGGCAGCGGAAGCACCGTATCCTCTCACGTGGCACTATTGAATTCGATGGTCGTCCATTTCACTGGTTCTGGAAGGGTTCAGTATACCTTGTAAGCAGCCGCTCGGTCCTGCCGTCTTGCTCTTCCGTCCGACGATGCACTCCTTGTGCTCGCTGACCGGCGGATAGCCAGCTTTCGAGATAGTTCAACTTGCGTTGGTGCGAGTCGAATTCTTCCCGAAGAACTTGCCGCAACTTATCCACCTCCCGATCCGTTTCCTGCACAGTTTTAATCCGCCCATATCGTCGAGCGCTTGATTCCCGCGTCTCTTCTGACGCCCGACGATACCCGTCCAAACATAATGCTAGCTTGAACGCCTGATCCAGTGTCGATGGTTCACGTTCCCGTACTTTCAAAGCGAGCGGTTTATCCGACATCGCATCTAGAAATGCCCGTACGGCGAGCACCTCTCCGTGTTCGGAGCCATACCCCGGGTACGCCAATGACATCAGGCGCCATATGTCCTGCACCAAAGTGGCCAAGTCCTCATCCTCTTTCTGGCGTCGGGTACTCAGTTGTGTCTGGTAGAGCGACATTTGATCTGCACTCCCATAGCGCACTAGATCAGACCAGGACGTCACAGTCTGTGACCCGGAGTCCCATAGTAACTGGTCGGCTGGTGCCGACAAAGCACACATCAGATGGTCTGGTCTAAACGTTCGGTGTCATTCCATCGATTGTGGCGTGCGCAGACTTCGTACTTCCGTAAGAATGCCTCCACAGCAGACTTACCATCATAACGCCCGAGTTTAAAGTACTGACGTCCCTTGTCCGTATTGTCACGTGGTGCTGTATCTACCTCTTTTACCTCTTCTTTTTCTTTTTTCCACTAGTCATCTCTTTCCTTGGGCCTTCCTCGTTCTGGAGTGCAATGATTTCGTTCTGTTGAAGCAACAGGTAGCGTTCGGGTAGATCTCTCGGCAACAGCGGACGACGGTGATAATCCACTAGCACTGTTTGCCATAAATGTTTGCAATTCCTGCTGGATGAACGTCCGCATGGCGTCGTGACCCCCTCCAAAACTCTCATGCTCGCAGTCGTCATACTGCTCGTCGACGGTACGAGGCTCTCCCACTTCTTTTAGGCGACGTGTAGATTCGCGAAGCGTGCGTCCCACTTTCTCCCGTCCTGTCCCATCTTGGTCAAGTACTGCTGCAACAATCCATTCTGACTTCGTAGCTCGGGGCCCACGCTCTGCTTTCTTAGTGCGGTGGATAGCGTCCGTGTCGTTGGCTGTATGCACACCTGGCTTACCATCGTCGCCGTCCTCATTGTCGCTGTACTCGGATGTTTCCGGCAGCCGACGTTCCGGCCGGCTCCTCCGCACATACGGTCCTAGCGTTGACCGCCCCGGCCGAACATTCGTCGGGGACTCCGTATCACGCGCCCTGCGTTGGGCTGGGAGGGCCGAAGGAGCAGGGTCGTAGTACTCGGCAGACGTGCGCTCGCCCTGGCTGGCCTGACGACGTGTAGAACCCACTTTTCGGTTTTCCCGTCGTCGGGTGACGCGGCAAGAGGAAGGAACGTCATCTCCTTCTTTGAGGTCGGCTCTCAGGTAACGGTCTCGGCGGCCCCCAGGCCGGCCTCGACGTACCGACCATCGGACGCAGGGTGACCAGGGTGACGCGACGGACTTTTGGTAGACAGGACGTTTGGCTTCATGACGGACGGCGAAATCGCGGTTGCAGCGGCGCACACGCCGGGTTCGACGTACTTCCGATCAGACGCAGGCCGATCGGAGTATGATGCACGCCCGATCGACGACGTGGCGATGGCACTGGCGGGAACGACGAAGGGACGTTGACGAAGGTGGTATCTCGACGCGAAGTCGACAGAGAACGACGATCGGGACCTCCGCCTGTGCCGTCGTGTACTCCCCGACCGAACTGTAGACGGCCCGTATCGAGCGCTTGAGCACGGCATGTCGTCAGAGAGTCGACCCCAACAGCAGCTTCTGCCTGTGAAACTAAAAGTTCATTATTAGCATTCAGATCGTTTATCATACATTCAATTTCACTCAGCTCCAATGTACTTCCGGAAGGATCGAGACCTCACTCTGCACGTCCAAAGTCGTCAGCGCGTCCGTTTCCGTACCCATGACTCTCGTCTCCACTGTCGGAATTTTCATTCCTATTTTGTGGCGCCACCTTAAGTGAGGACTGAATCGGATTTGTAACCGGAAGTACCCTACTTCTGGTACCATTGTGAGGCTTACCTCCCCTTGGGGTTGCTGACTGCTCGGGGACGCCTTCCGAGGTTACATTGGCTAATCCTACTTCCGGTCCTACTCCATAGCCTACGGGCCATTTTCCCTGCAGTCGCCGACTACGTCTTAAGCACAGAGTCAGGGCTTCTCGCCCATATGCTCCTGTCGGCTCTATCTCAGCTCCATGCATAGTGAGGGCCCCAGCGTGCACCACAGGATTACCTCGTGCCAGGTTGGACATAATATCCGTGACCTCGGGACCGATGGTGGCAATCATCCGCTGAGCGGATGATGCACCTGGGCTGGAATGGTCCCTACGAGCAGACTGATTTATATTTCTATCCATAGGGCTCCTCACTATGACCACTTAATTATTTTTAAAGTTTAACGAAATTTGTGGTTTCAATAATCAAGCAATCTTTATTTTCTGTAATTAATCCTCAGCTGCCAGCTGCAGGTTTACATTCATTAATCACGATTATACAGCAAACAAACAAAATTTCTAATTTACCAAAATCAAACAAACCCCTAAAACTGCAATAATTGTATAGTTATGTAATGTCAGTATTTATCCAACTTTCTTAGCTACTCTGTTCTCTATTCTTCCTAAAACAGCGCTATACAAATGTACACCAGCCGAATGCCGTTAGTTACAATGCATTCGCGCTATCGCCAGCTCTGGACAAAAGTTAATCACTCTTATTTTTGTGCGCCTTCGAAGTTTTCAGACTGCACTTGCACCACACAAGTCGTAATACTTCCCTTTTTATTTTCGCTAAGTTTTCTACACGGAAACTACTCGCGAATATGACTTTTTATGAACTGTTACCGACTCGTCAACCTCCAACCTTCTAGAACGACCGAAGAACTTCGACAACTAAAAATGGCCGCTCACGCGTCCCCTACACAAAAGAAAAATAGGTGGCGCCTCAAGCGACTACTTCGAGAGCTTTAGCTGCAGGGCCCCATTAGGCTCAGCAGCTAAAGCTCGAGGGAGATCATTGCGGTGGGGCATTTGCGCTACACAACTACTTAGTTATAATAAATATGCAATGGGTTGAGCTGGTAATTATTGATCGACAAATAGGAGGCCTAACTACTAAAAGTACTAAGCTGCGAAATAGGCCTAACAACAACGGCAAGTCGACAGCTCCACCAGGGTGAAGAAAATTTGATGAATAACTATGTCAGAAAAATATAAAAATATTTTGAAAGCTTAAAACATCGTATTTTCAATTCGAATTAAGATTGGGACGATTATTTGATTCCTCTCAAATAAAACGCCTGCAAACCGCGCGATCACCAAAACTTAAGCTGCCAAACACCACCATAAAACTGTGGCAAACCTCGATTCACACTTATACGTAGCAAATTTGTGGCGAACCCTTCTTAGACCCGGCACCGGGCGTTCACGTATCAGCAGCAGTTGGGGCGAACGCCCAGAGAAAACCTTATATTCCTTCCCGTCTTCTCCTGGTACCCCGGAAGGTCGAGTACGAGGTTCTCCCTTCTTCTTGCCTGTCCGCTGACAGTCTGGCGCATAATTTCACGACTGCTACTAATTCGAAAGTCACTAGGCTAGAGACGGAATCAATCATTGTTCGACAAATGTCTTTTAATATGAAGTAAAGGCAGCAGCCACCATTTAGCTGATTAAACAGAATCAACATGTATCGACCACAGTCACCTTCGAATCGAGCTCTAATCGACTAACAACCGCCAACTCTCTACCGCTAACTGCTCAATCACATGCAGTCGTCCCTTACATGGCTCTCATAGGGAGCACAAAATGCTCCCATAGGAAGCGCACATTGCTCCCACAGGGAGCACAAAATGCTCCCTCTCGGTGGCACCAGCGAAAATCGCCACATAACCTCTGTTCTCAAATCACTTCATTGGCTTAAAGACGAAGTTTTGTGGGCGGTCAGTTTTGCGTTAATCTGAATAACGAACTACCACTGTCTTGTCAATCAGACCTGAACTCATTGAGTGGGGCCACAGTCAAGAAGGCCATATTCAAGTCCACCGCCGGTCAATTCCTTTCAATTTAAATGCCTGCATGCCTCGGAATGGGGCTGGCATTATCTGTCTGTCTGTCTGTACATATACCTATCCTGTAGACCTAAACACACACGCACAGCGGCAGCACAGGTGTCGTGGGATGAGGCCCAAATGCGGGCTTGATTAGAGGCGAATTGAGGAGGTGCGCCGAATGATGTGTAGACCCCCACAGAAAGGACTAAGTACTTAGTAACCTATATACACCTTAGCCAATAGCTGTATGGGAACAACTGAAGAAAAGTCCCCATCCCTCGTTTTACCTCAACCTTGACTCTTCATTCACTTACACCTGCACTGCTAATTCTCATGTCCTCGACCTAGACATGACCTTTTACCAAAACCTTAGCTTCTCCGTACGTTTTATATGATTTGTTCAGTGTTCTTTTCATCGGCACATAGGATTCACAAAGGTTTGACTTCAGGCTGATTTAAAAGTTACGTAATAACGACAGATATGCGTGTAAGTCAGAAATAGACTGAAAAAAATACTGGATGAATTCTATCAAACGTCGCATATATATACATATATAGAATATATGTGTATATATACATATATATAAGCAGAGTGAGAGAGCGAGAGAGATCGATATCTGCTTAGTGTAACCGGTGTGACCCCAGGTATTTTAATAAATGCTCTGGTGCGAGCAAACAGGGAACCTCATCTATGCAGCCCTATTCAGAGAGCGCGGCTCTGAATAGGCATATATATATGTATATATACATATATATTATCTGTGCTGTGTTATACATAGGGGATGAAACTATAATAATATATCTGTTCCACAACGAACACAGGCCCGAAGGCATATGAGTGGCATATCAAGTACAGATGTGTAGATTTATATAATTATAGAGACTACTATGATATTTCCAGTGCATTTCCCTCAGCTGTCTACTTGGCCTATTTGAGCCTATTCAGATAGACTGACCGCTAAAGGTCCATCTGGTTAAGATTGTACCCTAGACGACTGAGATGCTTTGGGGAGATCTGATTGGTAGCTAGCAGGCGGTAGGTATTCAATAGACCACGCCTCATAACCTTGGGCTTTAAAGTCCATCGACGCATCCGCTACAAATTTTTATCTATTAATTAGGCCTATATACATCGCAAAACCTCTCAACCGTCTTACAACTCAACAACTTCCAAACAAACCGCGTAGGCCTATACAGATTTTGGGTTCGAATCGTGGGTCATTTTGTTTATATAACAATTAGCGCAAAGAATCCATTTTCCATATTAATCATGAAGCGTAACATTAGTTACTAATAAACAAGAAAAAATCACGCAGACGCTCCGCTTCAATAGATACATTGTAACATAGATATAATAAATATAATATGACAGATTTAGAGCCAAGTAGTAAATTAGTAATAACTAGAATATAATAAATAAATATTTATATATAGCCAATTAGTCCAACACAAGAAACATACGAAAAGTTGGACATCTGCCAGGTTTTTGGCTTTGGCTTCTATTATACCGTTCAGATAACATGAAGCCAAAAAGGAAGACATGTCATCGTATATGTACTATTGTCTGATTTGACTACTCTTCTTTATCTTTTACCTTTATAAGTAAACATCTTTTAGAAATTTTGTAACAAAAGTATAAAAAAATTACGAAAGCTAGAATTATCAATGTAAATAAACACAACCCAAACAGGAATATATCAAACATAATAAACTGAATGGGTGAAAGTTTCAAAGCTCCTGTTCGAAGATGATGGTCGCCATGTTTAATCACATGTTCAATTAAAAACGAGGCTCTCTGCGCAGGGCTGTTCGGTCTGTCTTTCAAAATGGAAGACGCATGTTTTACTTTTTCAGCATATGAAGGATCGTTGAAGATTTTGTTGATGTTATGCTCTAGTTCGTCAAGAGTGAAATTTGACAGTTTCATGTTAATGGCGTAGCCTTTGTGAGTGACCGCTACAGCGTTGGCTGGCTGATCTAGGGCGATTGGAAAGACGATAACCGGCTTAGCGTGATAGACTGTTTCGACAAGACTGTTGAGTCCTCCGTGTGTGATGAACAGTCGGACGTTCTTGTGCGCAAGAAGGTCATTCTGGGGAATCCAAGGTAATATTTTTGCGTTTTTCAAAGCAGGACACAACTCTGTGCTCTTTAACTTCCAGACAATACGGTATTTAATACGTCGAAATGCTTCACAAAATCGCTTCGCCACAATTTGTGGAATGTAGTCGAAAAAACTTCCGAACGAAACAATCAGTGCACCTTCTGGTGCCTCGTCTAGAAACTTTTGAAGCTCATTTGGAAGCGGTTTAGCTGGCTGGGCCATGATATCGCCCAAAGCATCTGTGTTGGGCATTTGGGGCTTAGGATAACCGATGGCCAAGTGTTCCATAAAAAACCATATTGACGACCGTTCAAACAGCTGTAAGCTGTCCATCGGAGGTTTATTTGGCGCATATTTTTTAGAGTAATGTGTCGTCTTATTGACGAGGGTAATCTGTGCAGCGTCATTTAAAAACGACAAGAATCGCTGAGAGAAGGTCATTTCATCAGTGTAGCCAAGTGAGGAGACAAATGATGGCAAACGAGGAATACCGAAGAGCCATGCGCCAAATGATATAGAGAGGGATGCATATGGAATATTGAGTAAATAAGGGACAATGTAGTAGCAGTTTATTGCTAGAGGATCCATTATGGCAAAATCAAACCCCTCACTGTATAGTTTATTCATAACTTCTTTGTTTTCTAGCAAATGGATGCAGTCGTTTTCCCATTCTGCAAAAAATCTTTTACCAAATGAATACATAATGCTGAATTGTTCAAGCATGGAGTCAGAAAGAGCTACTTTCATAAGTGCCTCAGAAACTTCTTGTGAATTTGCAAATGGAGTGTCACCCTCTACATTGTATAGGACAAAAGTGAGGTTTTTGTTTGCAAGATGGTTGGGTATCTTTGCATTGGTTGGAGCCACAATGTGTACTATGTGGCCAAGCTTTGTGAGACCATCACCGAGTTGAGAGAAATATAGGCTGTGAGAATTGATGTTTCCTGGAATAAGAAGAATTTTAGCTGCTTCTAATGTAGAAATGCTTAAAAAGAATGTCAACCACAGTAATTGTTGCAACATGTTGCTACGAAATTGCCAATCTGTTAACAGAGAAGAACCAACAGCTTATAAATATTCGTGATAGTTAACAGACATTATCATAAAATTTTCTGTCGAAAAGACTAAATTGGTGAATTCTATAGTTTTCACTTCCATTTTATGCTGGTGACACCTAATGTATCGAGTATCAAGTTTTCCAGAATGCTCCTGAAGTCTTTCATTGCCATAACATTAGCAGTATGGCACGTCTGATGTCAATGAGAAAGAACTTGAAATCTTAATTGGGCTGTAACGTGCATAAATGATTTCAAATGTCCTTAATTTTTCACTTGCATGTATACGCAGTGATCTTACGGACATTTATACATAGCTAAACATTTTGGCATATTTATAGAATTATTTTTATAATTATCTACAATGTTTACTATATAACCAAAGGTAAACTTTTTCTTTAGGTGAATAGGCTCACGAACAGTTAATAAATTGATAAATTATCTCACATATCGCTCACACATGGTCATTCTGTGTTTGCATATTCAATTTGGGGTTCTTCTGGGTTCCATGTTGTTTTGACTTCTCTATCATTTTCACTGCCGACACCCCTCTCTTTTTTGCTAAACATTCTGCATGTTAGACTTTGACCTACTTTCTGAGCGATTTCCATTATTCACCCTCTGGACTACATGGTATATATATTTAGCTCTTAGTAAACTATGATCATAAAGACAGTAATACCAACTACAAATTTGAGTTTTAGCAACAATTATTCTAACTATACCTGATGGCAATATGAAGTTTGTTTTGACCCTGGAACAACGAATCGTGCTCACCGTACTAATGCAGCTAGTTCATTATGTGCTCTGAGTGTCGAAGTCTGTCCTTCGTGTAGCCTAGGCCTAAACGAAAGGCTGATATCGATCAGTAGTGGTGTAGACTCTACTCAATATTGACAGAATGAGACTACTTCAGGCACAAAGAGATAGCTGCTCAGCTAGAGATAACGAGACTAGATCTTAAAATAGCCTAATTATATGGCTAATCAGTGTTTGAAACCGCATGCTCTTGCGTATACGCATCTTGTTCATTCATTCATTCATTTTGAAAATCTATAATTATAACGCGCCTTCAAGTAACCTACTCAGAGGCGCTCTCAGCCAGGCTGCGGCCAAACAAAAAGACTCAAGGATACGATAGAAGGCTGGCAGATTGTTCCTAGGGAGTATGTGCAGCGCTAGCGGAAGCCCATTCCAAATGGAGGGGCCCACAACTGAGAAGGCTCGGTGCTGCTTAGACGAGGATCGAGCTCGTGGGACCAGTAACTCCCCCCTATACGAGGAACGGAGGGTCCTATGATAGGATATGTCAGAAACTGGGCTACATAGACTACTTAAATAGGATGGAGCGCTACCAACAAGGCACCGCCAGACAAGCGCTGCTATCCTGTAGCTAATGCGCTGCAAGACAGGAAGCCAGTGTGCAGGAAAACATGCATGTAAGCTGTTACCAGAGCATACTTAGAAATATGACCAACAAGCCTGTCAGCAGAGCGAAGGACCTGGTCAAGGCGCCCTAGCCGGAAGACCTCCAAGAAGAGAACAGTGATCAACCCTACTGGTGACAAAAGAGTGAACATGGATTGCAGCAGTATCATGGAAGAGGTAACGCAGAACAACACGCAACTGACAAAGCTGATAGTAACAGCTTTGCGTAACCGAGTTAACGTGCTGCAAAAGACGAAGCTCTTGATCAATCGTCACCCCAAGGTCACGAACAGTGAGTGAAAAAGTAACCTGCGAGAAGGCTTCAGCCAACTGGCAAAAGTCCAGACCAGCTAACTGCCTACAACCACCAAGCCAAATGAACTGGGTTTAGATGGGTTCAGAAGTAAGCGATTTGAGGCCATCCAACCGGAAAGGGCATCAATGGAACGAAACATAAGCCTCACAGTGGATGGCAGTGAAGGTATGCTTGGATATCATCTGCATAGCTGGTACAAGAGCCCACTCAATAGAGATAGCTGACATCAGATGTATACAGACTATACAGCAAAGGCCCAAGACCGATCCCTGAGGTATGGTGTCTGATGGTGCACCATTAGGCCTAGTTGAACATTGGCAGACCATTCTATTCCTATTGCACAGGTGGCAGGCATAGCCTACAGTATGTTTAGATGTTATATGTTTATAAATTATAACTTTAGGCCAGCATACGGCAGGGTGACAATTTTGATACAAGTAGTTCTATTGCGATTCTGACCATAAAGGGCATTTGCGCTAGTCTAATTGCACAGATTTCAGGTCTGCCCCTAAGAATATGCTGACTATGTGTATATTTGAAGATGAGACTAGTTGCACCCTGGAGCTGAAGCATTATTCAGAACTACTGGCCCCCACTGCTCAGTGGGTACCTTGGGAGAGGAGCAGGGCTAGGTGAAAAAAACTCTGATATGTAAACCTCTGCCTCGTCTCTGATTACAACATCTAGCCAGTCCCTAGCCTGGAAATAAGAGGGAGGAGGGTTGGTCAAATGGGTGCAGATACATTGGTCGTAACAGAAAAAAGATGATACAAATCCTACACACATCATGACAACACATCAGCTTGGACGTTGCACAGGCCAAGCTCAGGACTGAAAAGCATGGAGAACAATCCGTCAATGTGCAAAATGAACACCTATGGGCCTTTGGCCCTTGGAATTAAATGAATGAGTGTCATCAGCTGAGGTGTTGCCATGTAATGGAAAACATTGTTCCACATTAAATGCCATTATGCAATGATGCCTAGGACCTCGTTCTTCCTCCTTGATTATAGATTATTATTTAGAAGCGTTAAACTCTTCACCAGTCTGCGAGTGTTGACAAACCCCATTCATACTGATGCTTCCTGATACTCTCTCTCGTTCAACAAAGTCAAGCTTTTACTTATCTTTTATTGCCTCATAGTTTTCCAAGGCAGTTCACTCAAATAGCACATACAACATTAATAAGAAGTCTTCTTGTGTCATACAAAAGCACATTTAACATTGTACAGAAACTTGCTTCTAGACCCATGCTAATCCGACCACGACAGCACATCTGAGCACTCTGCTGGTGGAGTCAGTTAAATGAATGCCATAGAGGGGGATGAAACCAACCATAGTATTATAGTCTAAATCTATTATTTTCTCATGTAGGAAAGCTCAATAAATATTTCATATTGGTTTTAAATACATGGATTTGATAATCTAACCTGGTGGCTGTCCAGTGTCTACCCTGAGTTCCGAATCTAGAATGACAATTTTTTTAATAACAACAATAATACCATTAGAATAAAACATTGACATATTAAATCATTCTCAGAATAAGTCATTACTTATATATTGTTTATTAAATTCAAACTGACAAACCACACTTTGATTACATGATGAAGTAGTCACAGATGATAACAAGTTTAACAGGATTCAAATGGACAGGTCTGTATTGCAGCCTGTAAAAAGTGCCCTTCTGTACTTTTGTCCATTTTACCAACAGAACCTAGCAAATGGAAAGCTAAGTTAACCTTATAGGGTAACTTAGTGGGTATCGAACCCACATGCTTCTGACTTTCCTGTATTACTATTCAACCATCTCCGTGTAATTGGTCTAGTTAAACATGAAGATAGGCTAATAGCCTCTAATAATGACTAAACATAGAATGAAATAATAAAAAGAGAATTATTTAAAAATATTTAGTATACTACTGTTATAGTATAACTATAATATGAATAAATATGGCATTTCAAAACGTGCAATTATTATTTGTTTCTGCACTGGATATTTATTTAAAATTTAATAATTTTTCTTTTTACCCTTTGGCAACAGCTGACACAGGGGTACATATACCACCGGTTGAAAACCGCTGGCCATTTGCTCTGCCATTTGCTCACATGTTCTGCCTGCAAAAGATGATCACATCGGTGATCAGTGGTACCTTATGGGGATCGTGGAAAGTAACTGGAGAAGTGTCGGCAAACTGTGCAAGAGGACACCTGTGGAAAAATGACGAAGGCAAGACAAATCTCTGTGCAGACTGAGCATCTCAATCCTCAGATGATGCTTGAACTTTGTCATGTTTGGAGGCACTTAGCTATACTCGAGTCTCTGCTGAACAACCTGCACATAAATGTCATGGGCTGAATGAAACATTACTCGCTGGTAATTGAGTGAGCAGATGCTACTTGGTCTGTACTGCCTGTTAACACACTTGCCTGATAGTTGATGATAATGAACGAATGAAATTGAGATTAACGTTATATAGACATCAATACCTGAATTAGAGAGATACTGCACATCATGTATGCAGCTATTTCAAAAGTTGGTAAACACTTGTTCATATAAAACCAATAGTTGCACTGTACAACTTCTCAAATTTCTGCACTTGAACTACAACTGTTTCAAACATATTTAATATTCAACATCCCTCAATTAACTGCCAAGCCAATTAAATTCTGGTCACCTCATTGACACACAAACACATGCAGACTCCATGCACTGCTTGCCAACTACATTCACGGCTGTTTTGAAGTCATGGGCTCTGCATGCATGCAGTCTACTTTAACTCCAGTAGATGAAGCACAGAACAAAAAGAAGAGTAAAAAGAAAAGAAGGAAGAACGATTTCAAGACATTTCATACTTGGTACATAATCAACATCACATAATTACAAACAAAATATAAACTTCAGTATAAAATCATATTTTATAATTTAATGAGAATAAGCAATAATTACACAAATCAAGCCAATGACCAGACCAAGACTGACATGAATGAAAATCAATGGTCGATTATTCTAGAAGCATATAAAGGCCTTAAAGACACAGAAAGAATTTGTCCAGGCTAAATCAATGGCCAGAGAACAGCCATCCTTGATAGCAAAATATATTCATAAACATGCATATCAAAATATGACTCATCAATCAAATTAAAACAAATCAATAAGCAAGTAATATAAGAATAAGCTTAGCAGAAGGATTTTTATGTTACCATCCTACGATTCACTCAAAAGAAATATCAGCCACATCGTATAGTCGCCAGCAGAAATAATACACATGTCCTGACAATGTACAACATCAATTCAAGTTACAGTAACGTGATTGATTCACAACACAGGTCTATGTGAATTATACAAACTTTCAACGATTTCAAGACATATCATGCTCGATACATAATCAACATTACTAATTACAATCACCACAGTTCATACATAAAAAATATTCTTTGGAGTTGCATGTGGTGGGAGAACTCCAGCTGCTACAGACATTCAACATGTTTGTCAACTGGTTAAAAACCATGGCTCAAATGCCTCTTTAAACATGGTCAAAGATAAAAATGTTTAAGATTTTACAAAACACACATCATGATTACCATCAATCAGCCTATGAATCATAATTGCCCCTATTCTCCTCACTGCCAATGAGAGCGCCATCAATGTCCAAACTTTTGAGTAAAATGAATGCTTGAAAATTATGACGAATCAGCAGATGATTTTTAGAAAACTTCAGACATATCTTGGCAATGTTCGGAGCAATAAAATTGTTACTGTCATAGAAAGAGCAAGGCAGATTTAAAATAAAATAATCTACTAAAAATTCTGGCAGCTCTGATGTTGAAAGAAAAATCACAGTTCTTAGTCCAACAGAGTCCTTGAAGGCATGATTTTACTTTTGACGAGACTTTCGACGTCTTCGGAAGAAACAGCACCTGGAACAGAACCAAAACTCACACTTAGTCAATACTCATAAAATCTAAAAATATGACTCGATCTAAAAATCACAAGGTCTACAAAAATAATTATGGGAATTACCCAATACTTCAACAACACACACTACATTGCTCGATGTAACGCTTTCTGGGATGCACCTTTACACTCGATAACTGGTCGCACCTTTAAGTAAAATGATGTGACAGAAATATATCAAATTTAAAAAAAATAGTCGACACATTAGACAACAAATATTAACAGCTCTGCCAGGACTCTTGCGAACCAAGTAAACTTGCAATATATTTAGTTTCCCAAGATGCAATAAAGAGACCATGCTTCTTCACTACAAGCACTCAGAGAAATTATATTAGTTGTATCCTCCTGCCTAAGCTTTGGGTTATTAACCACACACATCAACATATATTTGTCTTGTAACGCCAAGTTGGAATGTCACAAAACGCACCATTTCAACTCAAAATGTGCTCCAATAGCTGAAAGAGATCATATTAAATGCTGCCTCACCACTCTTGGTAGAATTACCAGTAAAAGAAGAGAAATAGTTAAGTAATGAAGTACTAAAATACAAGAACTACATAAATTTATACACATACACATTACACAACAATGTGGAGTAACACATCAGCCATAATAAAATACAAAAGATGTCTTGAAGAAACAATGTATTGTTTGTACTGACTTAGTTTCACTGAGACCATCTTGATCCATAGCACGGGGAACAGTTTGGACAACTGTATCAGCTATGACAGGCACAGGCATGTCAACCCCCGTCAATTCACCAGCTGTATTGATCAGCTGAAACAAATAACAGAAAATTCCTGATAATCAGAAATATTTGTACATACACTAAAATATAATTGTTTACAATTTACTAATGTTGCTATGGTCCATATTGGTGTTTATCAAAGTGTGTTCCGCGGAACGCTAGGGTTTCGTGAGAAGAAGACAAGGGTTCCATGAAGAAATTGGATAAAATTGCTGACATTTCAATGTGTTGCTCCATATCAGACTATGAGGCGAAGATGATGGTTCTGTTGGAAAATTTCGTTTAAAATAATTTCTAATCAATTAAATAGAATTCAGTTACTCATTACTTTGTCATTAAACTTATATTGGTCTGCTTTGCAAGCACTACATATACCAGAATAATTATTCTTTGCTTACGTAAAGATTTCGTCTAAAAAGTAAACAGTTAGCTACACATAATTTTTGCATACTTTTGCGAGTGTATGTAAACTAGGAATGGAACTAATTTAACTAAACTTAGGCTGATACTGCAACACTGTGGTCCCAGCAGTAGAGAGTTACTTCAGTACATTCAATATAGCTGCACTGCTTGTGCAGAAACAGATGTCGCTTGACCACTATTCGTATTCGATCCGATTGCTACTATTCGGCCGAAAAAAATAGCTATTTGGCCCACTATTCAGCTCCGAAGCGAATATTCAGTACAGTCCTACTACCAACAAATTATATTGATTCATATGTTCTAACCAGTGCATTGCTTTGCTGCCGAGAAATATTAGCATTATTCATGGCAAGTCTCCTCTCATCTTCAGCACGGGACAGTGGAATCATCTGTGTGTTAGGAATTGAAGGAGTAGACTGCTGTCAAAAGAACCACACACACAGAATGGATATAACCACATTTTCACCTATACTCATCAACAGTGCATAACAAAGCCAATCCAATACATCCTGAAGTTGGTGCAAACATACACATAGCCAATTGCACAATCCTGAACATATGTGCTAATGTCAAAGTCACCATAGATTCTCCTGTGCAGGAAATTGAGAAAGAGGTCTTTAATAAAGTTACCATTCATCACCAGTTTAGTTAACAGGACTCATCTTTGAGGTTCTTAAAAGAAACTCCAGACATGTTGGCATACATATATCTCTTTCCTTTCAGGCCTGATTTTATCTAATCCCAGTAGAGGGGTCAGCCCAACCACACAGCTCCTTCTGCTCCACAGGATTCTGTCATCATTATCGTCTTTCACCAATTTTAGAAGTTTTAAATCATTTTGTATCGTATCTTCCTCATCTCTTCTTCTGTCGTCCCGACTGTAGCATCATGTGATATCTGCTCTCGTAGTTTTTTCCATGCACCTTTCATCCTCATCATATGACCATACCATCTCATTCTGGCCTCTTGTACCTTGACCATATTACGTACCACTCTGTCTTTCTGATAAATTCACTACTTTTTATCATTTAGCAAGACTCCTAGTATCCACCTGAGCATTCTCATTTCTTTTCTCTCCAATAACCATTCCTCTCTCCATGTACATAATATATACATGTATATAGGTACATACAAATCTAAAGAAAGTTTTTCTATTTTTCTAATGTAACAATGCAATAGGCATAAAGTAATTGATGCAAAGTCTGGTAAGCCATCAGAGCAACTCAGATGTAGACTAATCAACTAATGGCAAAGGTGCAATTATTAGGTAAAGATAGATGTTAGCTGTGATCCAAAGACCAATGGAAACTTTGCAGAACAAGCAGAAAAGAGTTACATTTAGCAAATGAAAATAATAATCACAACAGAATGAGATAAATTTCATCCCCATTTAGACCCATCAGGCATACCTGGAGACGATTTGTCCAATCAAAAACCCAATCGAAGTCCCAGCCACTTCTTGCCATTACGTCTGCAAACAGCTTCCGTAAGTAATTGTAATCCGGTGTCTCAAAGAAGTCCAGATGACGAGTGTATCGCATGTATAGGGCAAATTCCTCTTTCAAACAAACAACACCAGCAAACGTCCATTGCAACACTTTAAATGCCACACAGTCTAAATGAGTCTATGGTACACAATGCATATTGGTTATGCAGATTGGTTGAATTTCTTTAAATTTTACATACTTGTGCTTGGTACCAAAATTTTAAAATCATGTCCAGTGTGTTCATACTGCATCATTATGTGACTCAGAAATCCATGTGCACTAGAAATCTTCTGCTATAGGTACTGGTCTGACACATTTCGATGATAGTAGATTAACATACAACTAGCCTTATAAGCCAGCTTAGCCTTGGACTGAATTTTGAACTCTGGATTCACAAGTTTTAGATTTGGCGAGCGCTCCGAGTGAGACTGTGGTAATATAACTAACGCACCTGATTTGAATATTAAAATTAGCACAGCCTTCAGATGATGCGCAAATGGCAGTTGATATTATATTGAACATTGGCAAATTTTTTAATTCGAAACTAAATATGTCCAAACACCGGAATTAAAAGTACATTATGTGCTGGGAAAAGTCACATTGACGTAGAATCCTAGATATTCGCATAAGAACGTTTCGTAAAAATTTTCACATCGCCAAAGAGTTTTGTTTGTGAGATGTTCTTAGGGGAAAAAATTTCGGCTTTATAGCTTACAAAAGTGTAAGGTAAAATAGTAGAAATTTACATGCACAGAGGTCGTTCTTAGTTGCACAAATCAGTCACAGCTGTCAAATGAGTAAAGTGTGATGAGATTAATATCGCTGACAGGATATAAATGTGTTCAGCTTTTAAACTGCAGCTGTCGTTTACAACAAGGCACTTTCCTGCAGAGTGCACTGGAACAAAGGTAATAATTCTATAATGTATAGTTAATAAAAGTTTGACCTACGTCAACCACAGCTTGTAAATAATAGCATGAATTCTACATTTTACTATTTAAGTCAAACAGTTTTGGGTTAAAGCAATAAGGTGGCATAGACAGTTGACCCGACTGACCTGGAAATCCCGTGGTTAATTGCTCAATAGACGTCTCACGTTTGGTGTCGCCAATCTTTTGATATCTTTCTTTTATGGTATCTGCTTTCAATCCCTGCCATGGTAGACTTCCTCGCAGGAAATACATAAACATATGACCGAGTGACTCTAGATCATCTCGTCGACTTTGCTCTGTAACAGAGACAGTGACGTAATTGGACAAATAGCAAATCACGGAAATTCAATTCGTTTTGTGAAGTACTTCTATCTGCACAACCATTCTCTTGACAGTTGACCCCACTTTTTTAACCTGAGTATGAGATGATGAGCCTAAGATCATCTGCACATACTATAATTAGTTTATGATCATCACATGTGACATGCAACAGCCCCACTTGCTTCAAAATCTAATGATTGCATGTTCAAATCTGCTTATCAAACTTGGTGTAATGACCTTTGGAAAGTTGTTGTGACATGACTGATTCTTTCAACAAACATACAAATCGGAACTGGCTGACTCCAGTCAGCCAGTACCGATTTGTATGTATGTCACAGGTACTTCTGCAACTCCAACAGAGTCGGATAAAGTAGTTGCAGCACCTGATGCCGCGTCTGTCTGGTCAGTCAAGAGATGATCACAGCACTGTTCCCATTCTCCCATCAACCTGCACCATATTAAAGTGGACACAGGCAGTTACAAGGCATAAGCATCTCTTTTAAAGAGACGACAACTTCAACATAAAAAATTAAGCCTCACAAATTGCAATCTCACACATTGTTGGCATTCCTAAAAAAATGCAGTAAAAAAGTGATTCACAAAAGACTATTCAAACTGTTGCATGACACTATAATACAAATATGAACAGGACAGTTTAAAAAAGCTACATGAAGCATAAAAACATCTTTAACGAGTCGCTATCTCCACAAATTTAATGAGACATGCCACATAAAAATATGAAATAAACTGAACCACACAGAATAAAGGATGGTATTTTGTATAACTTAAAAAAAAGACTGGTCATCACTGCCATATAGAGCAAACAAGACAGCAAGACCATTGCCTCACCTTTTCCAAGATGTGTGTTGATGCTCATGTAGCGAGCGGTCCCTGTCAGGTTTTTATGTTCACGATAGGCAATGTGCTTGTGAGTGGCAGGCTCAATGTATTCTTTGGCCAGACCAAAGTCGATTATATGGATGGCGTGCTCCTTTCCAGTGGAATGTCGACCGATGAGAAAGTTTTCTGGCTTGACATCGCGGAAGATAAGATGTTTGGAATGCACATACTCGATTCGCGTCAACTGAACAAACAAGAAAACTAAACAGTGTTTACAAAGACAACAGGAGTCAGACATGTCATTTTATAGCTAACAAATAACATGTCATTTTATAGCTAACAAATAACATGTCATTTTTAGCTAACAAATAACATGTCATTTTATAGCTAACAAATAACGTGTCATTTTATAGCTAACAAAGCTCAGGCAAAAAGAGGCTGACCTGATTCTCTAATGAATTCAGGAGCCACAATCATGGTAAAAAGGTAAAGATGCTCAATGCTCTCAGAGATCTAGCTGGACAGCAGAATCAAAATGTTAAATAAATGTTCAGCAACTAGTAAGATTGAAAAGACAACAGAGATATCACAGACTGCAGGCAAACAAATGCCTACAGCTGGACTCTTGTAAATGACAGAATAGTGTAATGGACAGTCAACCTTTGGACAAAGATGATGATGAGATGACAGCCAATCAACATTGCAAAACCATTTGTGTAAACTCAAAAACATGATTTAGTAATTGACTATAAAGATATTTTTAATGGCACTCATGAATCAAAATTATCGAAGACATTACTAGAGACTAATCTGCATAGAAAGTTCACAAGTTTAAAATACCAACTACGGATAGGACTCCACATATCTACAAGGAACTGCTAATTAAGTTAATACTTCACAATTATGTGAGCTTTGCTGTATAGGTAAATGCAGTGCTAACAGAGAAAAGCTGCATAACCACGAAAACAAAAAGTCTTGTAGTGAAACTTATCACACATGATGAGAAACTCACCAGTTGAGTGGCAATCATGCAAACAGTCTTAACGGAGAAACGACGGGCACATATGTCGAAGAGGTCTTCGAGTGATGAACTGAGCAATTCAATTACGAGTGCATTGTACCTTCCACTTGGACCAAAGTAGAACATTTTTGGAACTCCGTCTACACAAAACATTCAGAAAGTAATCTCTCTGTTTACCAGAGACAAAAATCTGCCAACATTAAACAACAACAAAATTTTGACAATTCATTGGATTTAATTTTAACAACATTTTTACAACATCAACTTATACTTTTCACATTATCACTGAGTTCGTTAGCACATGTATGTACCATCATTCGCATAGAGCACTAATTAACCTAACACATTTCTGTTCAGCTGACCATTCACAAACTTATATAATTTTGAACTTCACAGTTATTGCCAAGGTTTACCGTTAACATCATGCAGTTTAAAAATTCGTTAAGGATGTACACTGTACATACCAAATGTTTAGCAAACTATGTGGTCAGTCAAAAGGTTGGAAATCAAATCCTGCCAGGGCAGAACTTGTTTCCAGATATTGGCTTCACTTCTGCCAACTAGTAAATTCAGCTGTAACAAGTACACTGACAGCATATTGTCAGTGGGAAGAACAGGTGGGTGGCCATTTGCCCCACATGCCAAGGATATGAAGTCGCCCATAGATACGTCAAACACAGGGATGCTATGTCTCAGGCTATTTAAGGGACAGTTCTTCTCATCTTATCCTCTCATTATTTCCCTCTCAGTGACATATAGCATTACAGATCAGAATAGCAAAACAGAAAATAATCAATGGAGTTGACTCCAAACACTTCACCACAGTGCTTAGCTACACAACTGTCACTTTTAGATTAGTCATACATCCAATATTCATGACAAATATATCACCCAATATGAAAATTAAGGACTGTAAGTCACTCAGTTCTAATAGCCTCATGCACATGACAAGGCAAGCATGCACTCTCAGATCTGCCGCCCTCCATATCATTCAATCAATCAATCAATCAATCAATCAATCAGTGTTGCTGATCTATGCTGTTTTATTGAGTAAAACAGCATAGATCATGATACAAATGTTTTGAGTAATAACAGACAGTACTGTTGCTTATCACCAAGGGAGACCCAAATAGGGACTTGGTCAAGAAGAATTGAGCATTGCACTTTACTGCCTGACAGGTTACAGGTCATCTTGTTTACTAAGACTCCCATGTCAGGATTGGTTAAGTCAGCCTTGACATAAATTGTGCTACAAATCAAATTTTATAAAAAATATACCTAAAGAGAAAAGCCCCACAGGTTCTTAATTATTACTACCAACTTTTAACACAAAAAACACATGACAATCAGAAGCAGATAGATTTCCATCCTGATTTCTTACACTTCCCTGACAGGCATTTTATGTATATAACCATGCCCACATACATAATCAGCGATCAAGGCAGATTCGGATATCTTTGTCTATCAGAGTAAATATCCGGATGACTCGTCTGAGGAGCTAAAATACGATCAGTATAGTTCTCCAATTTCTTCATTCCACATATTGTCCTTATCAGCCGATCATAGCAGCAAGCACCACAGGTCTTTTTTAATATATTTTAAAGATATTGACTTTACTGTATATTGGATCCCTCACTCAGCTTATTAATTATGTCTTCATTAGATATCATTGGTTCAGAATCAAGCATTGTTATCTTATTGATCATAATTATAACAGAGTCAATGCTTCACAGCACCTAAAGGTGTAACTTATGCTGAATCAGAGACATTCCGATTATCCCATTCTGAAGCATTATCGCAATCTTCTCATCATATACTTTCCGTAACCACACGGAACTGGGTATGCCTTGGAGCTTAAAGGCTACGAATGTCACACACCTTCATGGTAAATGGATACAACATGGTGGCACATTGAGAACATGGCTATACTTGGCCAAGCTGACATTGATCAGAGAAACCAATATAGAAAGTTTCGATCATCACACGGCCTATCTCAATGTGATAATCAGAGGAATTCTCCAACTTTGTCATTGAATTGTTGGTACTGCTTCATAATCAATAATATCTTATCTCCAATTTATGGCCTTCTTATCATGCAACTTCATTGACACATACTTTGAAGCGGCACAAGTAATGGTTGAAAGTTTTAAAGATTTACATGAGAATATTATAAGATCCTCCTTGAATTGACAGCAGAAAAATCCTAACAATTGTTTCTTAAATGATAAAGCAATTAATTAGTAGACTTTTGACACACTTTTTGGGCCCAAAGAAGATGAATTTTAACAACATATCAGCTACTGCTACACTCATTCACAGCTGAGAAAAAACCCACCACAGAATTTTAGGATTAAACACAGGCAGCCACCACCAATGTTTGTTCCCTCTAATTTCTTTTTAGACAGTGTGCGCAAGAAATTTTGTGTGTGCAACATTTTATGAATGGTTGACACACTTTTGAACGCAGGATGGAGCTGAATGCGATGAATGATAGTTAAATTCAGATCAGAAAAATTTATCTCAAAGTCTATGGTGAAAAGTTATTGTCTAAAATGTGTTTTAGAGCACAAAATGCATACACCGTAGTGTACGTGCTTGTAATTAACTTTCAATTTATTTGTCATTTTCTATTCTGCTCAACCAAGTATTGATTTCAGTTCATCTTAAAAGCCTATTTGTTTTTTAGTGAAAGAAATTTGTGTGCACACACTAAATTCTTTGTGCGCCGGCTCCACGGCTTGTGTGCGCACGCACACATGCTCACAGCATGATCACCATTTTTTCCAGATTTCAATAATAAGTTGAGTTAAGAAATCATGTCTTCTTCACAAGATGCAAGACATCCACATCATGCTCTGCTCTGAGCACTCAGTTTACTTGCCTGCATGTCCAAGCATCTGATAAAATCGATATTCCAGATGCAGCTGTGGTGCTCTAGTCTTCATTGGTTCCTAGATACACACACACAATGCACAGTTTAATGGTCTTCTTAGAGGAACTCCTGGGGCCCAATAACTGCACTTTATTCATTAATTATTTATTTATTTATTACCGAAATTTGATACTGCTCTTCTTCCAACATTTTTAGCTCAGAAGTGCATACACATGCCTCAATGGCCCAATTGCAGTTATACTGCAGAGCAATTGTGCGAGAAGGACGTGCTCAAGGTCCCCACACAGTGACTCCCTGGACTAGGGTCGAACCCGCTCGCTCAGCACACACTGAACGTTACGGGCTGACCGCTCTAACAGATCGGACACCATGCCACATGGATGAAACCCATGAAGCATCCATGCAGTGTTATCAGTAGATACCTGAGAACTTAACACAATCCAACATACATTGCCCATACACTACAACTATAACCATCACCATCCTCTATCATTACAATGATTAACCAACAATAATGCACTCCCAGTTTCAGATAAGACACCATCAGTTGCTTCATTAATATATTAACTTCATTTAGCAATCTTCATCACCACTGCCTCAATTAAATCAAAGTTCATCATTAGCCCCTTTAGCTTCCAGTAAAATTTTTAAAACCTACCCTTATACGGCAGGCAAAGTATATATCTACATATCTATGTATGTATGTACATATGTATGTATGTACATATGTATGTATATATGTATGTCTATATGTATGTATTATGCACATAGTTAACTTGTTAAGTATTTTTTCCATGTTCCAAGGTCATATCAACTGCCATAATTACTTGTCGTATTAGGGTGACCGGACTACAGGACTTGTGTCCTTTTTGGGGTTTCTTCCTTGTTGGCTCCTTTTCCTTAAAAAATCTAGATTTGAATTATACTTGTAGTACTTGCTTGGATCAATAAAAACCAGTTGTTATGTTATTGTTATGTTATTATGTTATATACATATGTATATATGTAGGTATATATGTGTGTATGTATATATGTATATATAAATATAAAAATCCATGTATATATGCATATATATATATATGTATATATGCATATATATAGATGTATAAATGTATGTATATGTGTATAGATATGTAGATATATAGATATGTATATACATATACATGTAATTTATGTATATATATGTATACACATTCATGTATATGTATGTATGCATATGTATATATATATATGTATATAGATATGTATATATGTATATATATGTATACATGTGTATATATATAAGTATAAATATATATGTATCTATATGTAGTTATGTATATATAAATATTTAAGTATATAATTTATGCAGACCTATATATATATATATACATGTATGTATATACATGTATATATATATGTTCTATGTGTTCTATGTATATACATGTATGTATTTGTATATACATGTATGTATATGTGCCTGAATGTATGTATGTATGTAATGTATGTATGGGTATGTTTGTATACTTATGTATACGTATGTATGTATGCATGTATATATGTATGTATGCATGTACGTACGTATGTATGTACATATGTATGTCCGTATGTATGTATAATCAATTGGACGATAATAATCGGGTTTGCCGTCTAATGGTTAGTTGTTAAGGATGAATATAATCGGGTTTGCCGCTAAATGGGTTATTCATAAGTTTAAAAAGATGAATAACAAAGTTACTCAGAATAAGTTGAGAACACAACTGATAATAGAAATGCAACACAATTTATACGTCTCCACAGGCTGATGGTATTTCTCAAAGGAAAGATAAATCACATATATATCTTTCAAGTGCTAAGAAACAACAAAGTAACATTCACACACTTATATAGCTCCTCTTGAAAAGAAACTTCCCAACGGTACTCAATAGAAAAAATGTAAGCATATAACTCTCTCTCTGTAACTGCAAATTTATCAAATTCTCACTTTTCTTACTCTGATACCTGTCACATATATTGATTTTAGCCCAATTATCAGTTCTCAACTGACCCACATCAGAAATTAGTATCTGCATAATTTAAATCCACACTGCACATCAGACCAGCGACCAAAATATCACATAGAAAGGTCTATGATTCATTTACTCTGAACATCCCTCCAATCTGTCAGCTGTTGATGGGCATCCGTTGATTGGTTCCACGTGTTTGTGTGGCCTATCACTGGTGACTCCCTCATGCACTCCATAATGTTAAATATCATTACGGACGATTATTTTACCTCAATTAGCAAAAGTGCACTCTTTTGCTAACTGATTTAAAATAATCGTCTGTAATGATATTTAACGTCATGTAGTGCAAAGCACCAACTAGTAGATATTTTCAAGGGTGCTACCTAAATGATCAATTACATTACAGCTGTCATCACAGTAAAAATCATTCGACTTTTTAAGGACTAGAAAACTTGATAACATTCCCTCAAAGAACACTTTCACTTCTCATCACCATTTGGATCATCTAATATGAAATGAGTTTTTACAACGTTTAATCAACATGTCACCATAATAATGCCAATGCACTGCTATTCTTATCTTTAACATTATAATGATGAGCACATACTAAAAGTGACTGGGAGCCAGTGTAGCTCATCATTACAGTGTTAGGCAGGCTTGTTTATGATTTAGTCACAAGAGGACCAATCTCAAACTCACATCTTGTCTGGCAGAAAATCACCAAAGCTGATCTCAATGTCTCTGCGCTTACAGAACCCAAGTGCACAAACATGCTAAAGCTTCCCATAGTTGCAATGTTTGAATTATCAGACACTTACTGTGTTCTATATTCTTACTTCAGATACTTACTGTTTGCAATAAATATGTACATGACTCTAGTGTATTCCTAAACACAACCATTGAGAAGCAATCTTTCATCACAATCAAGGCAACACAAATGTTTAAAGAATATAATATTATGTACTGCACTAAGTACTGCTTTTATATGCTTTTCCTGTTAGATGCTGACATAACAAAGAATAGAGAACACATGGCAGTGATGATGATGATAGGTAATAATCAGTCGAGAATAAATGACAGCAGGATGCAGGATGCGAAAGTGAACGTCTAATGCATAAGAGCGTTAATTGGAAGAGAATGATCTAACACGTGGTTACACTTGACGCAATAAACAGACTCAGTCATATCTGATCAACATTCACATGCAATCTCTATATGGAAACCACTTACCAACTTTATGGCAACATGTTCATTGTTGTATAAATTTTTTCCTGAAACAAAAATTATAGAATGCAACATCTCAATCAGTATTTGTATTAGATTCAATATAGCAACACAATTGCGCAATGCTTCAAGAATTTAACACTGGGGATCATATTTCCCAATGAAACCCCTATCATGTAATCAAAACTTTATATAGCGCCACTTCAAGATATCTACTCAGGCACTCTCCACACTGGTCGTAATTATGTTAAACGTCACAGTTAAAAAAAATATACTTTCAACTATAAAGCAATGACAAATAATTCATTTTTATAGCTACAGTCAAATGGATGTCAAAGCCCCAATGGTCTACATAGACCATATCTGCAGGACTCCCTCCAAGGGTTGCACTCGAACCAATGGGTTAACGATAACAGCACGAACCAAGGTAGTAGCAGAAGATGAGGGAAAGAGAGAGTGGGAGACAATAACTGACACCCAGAAGGAGGGACTCAGTGGAGTGACCCTTATGACATCCAGACAGTTAGGACATCAGTAGCTTCAGACAGATCGGACTGCAGTAGCAGCATCGGATGCTAAGCAAAGCGCTTAAGATTGAACGTCGTCAGTGAAAGAATGGCTCATGAGAGAACAAGATGCAAGAAGCAACCCAATGTCAGCAGTAAAGAGAGAAGACGCCCAAAAACGGATCCTTGGGAGAAGCCAAAAGGGGCAGGGCGCCAATGCGAATGAGATGAGTGAAAGATAACAGATGTAGAACACTCCAAGAGATAAGGAGTGATCCATAGAAGTGGAAGGTCCCTAACCCCAAAAAGCTATGGAGAGATGACTCGAAAGGATATTATATGGATCCACCGAGTCAAAGACAGTGCTAACATCATATAAAGAAAAAGGGTAACCTCGGACCTGTCCATCACAACTTATATATCACAAAGGAGACAGAGAATTGACATGGAGGAAGTAGATAATTGGTGTCTAAATTGCTAAACTAAATTGCTAAACTGACTCCAAGTTTTTCAAGCATCATAGAATTAAAGTAACATTAGCCATTGGCCTATGGCTAGATGGAACAGACGAGTCAAGACCCAAATCTGGTATTGTATTGTTTTTTGTACGGATTTTAAATCGCCTCTCACAATATGATCTAATCAGAGGTGCAACCAGTAAAAAAACCTGCAGGAAAGAAAAGTCTTAAAGAGTACAGGAAGAAACAGAAGGAAGAACTCCAGGCTTTTCAGGTAAGAATAAAGAAGGAATCATAGAGGGAATATATTCTCAAAGCAAAGACCCAACAGGTGCATACACGCGATATTGGGCAAAAGGAGTTTGAGTCCAACAACACATTCCTAAACAAGTCTAATGGGATGGTTGTCATGAAGCATCTGGTTTTCACAGACTACTTATTTGATGAACCTGATGTTAATAGAATTGAAAACAGTTCCAGGCATAAACAGCAGCTTGATTGAGCACACTCTTAAAATGGGCTATACTTAGTGATTTTGAACAAATTTATTATAGACAAAGGGTAATCAGTTTTGCTGATGGGAGATTGAAATTTCAAAATTTAAAAAATAAGGATACCCTATTGCCATATTCTGTAAAATTCAGATGCATGTAGATTTCATAACAGAGCAAGATGCTAAAAAGCAGAGATTATGCCGCAGAGATGGAATCCATTATTCCATTTTATAGCACAGTAATGAAACAAACTTCTTATTATGTACAGGACATTATACACATAACTCATTGCCATAACAAGAAAAAAAAACTGCATTCAAACAAAGTCCTGTCAGTAAATGAAACTTCTTTGTATTAAAACGCTAGGAAGAATCATAAGTAAGACACAAATGTCAACAACTGAAGCTGTGAAATAATTTAAACATACCCAGCCGTAGTTCCCCAAAGTTACCGCTTCCAATTTTTTTCCCGACTCGAAAGTTAGGACCGACCATCATAACCCCTGAGTTTGAGGAATCTGGCCGGCCAGGACTTCGGCCGGAGCGACTACTTGCGGGATTGGACAGCTTTCTGTCCGTTCGTACACCATGTTCATTCATGTGAGCAGCAGATGTGGCCATTCGTACACAAGATTATCAGTCGCATCTAAAACTGATCCAATTCACACCTGTAACAAATCAACACAGTTGTATTATTGTATAATAATGTGATGATGATGATGATGACGACGACAATGATGATGATGAAAATGACGATAATGTTTATATTCATTATAATAGTGTGGCACGGTGGCCGATTGGTTAGAGCGGTCAGCCCGTAATGCTCAGTGTCTCGTCCGAGGCGTAACTGTGTAGGGACCTTGAGGAATGCCATCACGCACAATTGCTCTGCATTACAACTCCAGTTGCACAGTCGAGGTTTGTGTGCACTTCTGAGCTGATTCTAAGAAGGGCAATATCAAATTTCAGTTGTATTGTATTACTGCATACCGCATATACTTGAGAATAACTCGGTTTCAAATACAAGTCATCCCAATTTTTTAGAGGCAGAGGTGGAAATCATCGCTACAAGTTGTCAAAACAATATAATCTCGTTTCAGATGCTAGATGACAACATTGGACATGCAATGCCATGAGTTTGACCCATTGCAACTGAAACTGGATGACCCAGTCTAAAGCTCAGACAAAAGAGTTAGCATAATGACAATATGGTGATGGTAGTATGGCAGGATGTAAAACAACACCATGTCCAAGTAAAAACTCCATTTTAGGAACTATGTTCCTGTTTTTTCCATTAAAATGCAAAAGCACATTTTATTATTATGGAAGTCCATCTCCATTTCAGTATATTTAATTATTTCAAGGATTTTAACAATAACTGTCATCAATCCAACTTATATTTGTGTAAAGAGATATTTTGTGCAAAGAATTATTTTGCATCAATCCAACTTATAAAATTTTTTTTTAAACAATTTTACAAAGATAATTTGCAATCAATCAAAATCCTATTTACGCAAAGAATAATTGTCATCAATCCAAAATATTCTATGGTTTTATATTGTTTGAAAAAACAAACAAAATGGGGTTGAATCTAACATTCGAATAATAAAATGCTAAAATGGAGTTTTACCCAAGTCCTCAGTGGTTCACACAAATGATATGTGAACAACATATTCCAGTTTGATTAGGGAACATGCGTGAATTATTGCAGGCACTGTCAGAGGAGCAGCACATGTTACTCGTGTATCTGTTTGACTGCCTTTAAAACATATATCTTTTGCAAGATACAAATCCTGCCTGCTACAGTACATTGTGTCAGACAAGGTACCCAAATAAACATTAAATTAATTTAAATACTTCCAACAGCGCCAGATCTATTGCATCTGTACAGGCGCATTGAAAATATGAATTTCGCTTTTATCACAAATAATTTGGAAAATCAGTGTCACCGAGGTTTTAAATTTCGTGCAATATTCAGTATCTTTTGTCTTTCACACATTAGCCTGAAGGCAAAGGTACGCGAGTCATAATTGGCTGTTACAAATTCCACATGAGTATAAATCACACAAAAATTTCTCAAACAAACTTTCTGCTGCTATACCTTCCGGTTGATCACCATGAATATTCTAGAAATCACAGAGATCAGCAACGAGAAGTGTGGCATGACAGAGTATTTGCAATGGCAAAAATTTGACATGCAGAGGTACAGTACCTTTTTTGTTACGAAGCATGTAGCCCGGTCATGTTTGACATTGTCTTAAGTGTTGCAAGAAGCAGTATGTGCTGAAACAGTTTCTTGGAAGGTGCACACGAGTTTCACCCAGCAAGCTCATGTATCTAAGTTTTATTGGGCAATGTCAATGCCCGTACAGGTGACTGAATATCACTTGGACCTTTTGTAAAAACTGTAATAGACTACTACCAATTTCTATGTGACATTTGTTCATTGAAACGGGTACGTTCTCCAGTTCAACTTGGCAGCCCCTCCAAGGATGTTCATCTTGATATAAATCTTTACTTGTAAAGGCCAAATACCATACTATCAAGGACGAAATGTCGGAGAGCACAACAAGTGTGTGGCATCAATGACATAGCCAAAAGGGTAGGCCACATAACATTTGTATCTAAACGGATGCAGAAACGCTCTAGCCTGTCATTGAGAAAGGTGGAAAGGAATTACAGAACTATACAACATTGAGTCTCGTACAGCATTTGTGTTGCAAGCATGTTGTGGAATCTGGCCTATTTGCATATTTAAAATTTTAAAAGTAAACCACTAACCATTGTCACAGAAAAGCACGAGTAGAAAATATGTGTAACACTTCTTGTATTACAATAGTAGCAAAGTATGTGCTTCACTACTTGTATTGCAATAGCAGCAGTAGGTCTATATTGGGCCTCTTTGGAAAACACAAAAAAATAATCGGTCTCATAAATGGCATTGGCTATTTTAATTAGTTTGGGCAATGAAATAATAGACTATTCGGGATTTCATCGAAATCGGCAAAAGCTGTATCAGTACAGCTTTACCTCCAGGTATATTTAGCCTTGTGGTGCTTCTAATTGAAAAATTACTTCTGCAGCTAAAGGCCTTCAACACATTTAAAAGCATGGTGGTTCTGAGGCCAAAACTTTGTCCGGGCAATTCACTAAAAAAATAATTTCTGTGGCCGAAGGTTTTTAGCATATGATAAAAATGATACTAACCCTAACGATGACCCTAACCGACACTCAAGACGCCTAAGCTGACTCTAAACACCCTTCATGGTGCCTATGCCTGACCCTAAAAGCATAGGTCTTTTAACAGTGTGCGCGTGCTGATGGTTGAACATGCGGAAAGGTCTTCACCCGTTAAAATTCTTACTTGTTCAGCTGTGGAAGTAAAGTTTTCGTTTGTATTGTGGTCAAACGTTCGGTCGCAGAAGATTTATCCAATTTAGTTGGTGTCTGTTTAAGGCAAACCAAACACAGCTGACGTCGTAAACTAATAACCCCGATACTAAAAGAGTGCCCCACTAACTACCATTAACAATTTATAATTGGAAGACCGTTTAAAGTTAGAAGTGGATAATAGTCAAGTTTCTAGTGCGAGACAATTAAACACGATTATTATTTACTTCAACAAGTAAGTATTTTGGCTTCAAATAAAAATCTAAAAATACTCATTAAAAGGTTTATTACCAGGTTTGACTTTAAATATTCAGTACATTGGACAGCACGCGATTTACATAGACAAGCTTATTATCCGGTCCTTACGAAGCGACAAAACAGCCAAACCCAAATAAAAAATGCGATTTCCTCAGTTTTAAAGAGCACTGCCTTCTTCCCAACAGCATTAACAAATATTACAAGTAACAATACAAACCACCTGAGAAATAAAAGTGAGTAATATCGCCGACAGAGCGTCTATCCAACTCAAATAAAGAAATATTTCATGTCTAAATAATTATCAAACATTGGTTTTCCGTTCTGTAGCCGGAAGTCTTTCTACTCGACCCGCGATCAAGATATGCCTATCGATTTTCGGCCTAAGGCTGTTGACACGCGCGCCGCCATGTTTAAACTAAACTTAATCCTCATAGAATTTACAAAATAACGTTGTTTCTTTGTCGCCCAGGTTCGCGTTCTGTAAGTAACCCTATTCATCATTTACTAGCTTTAAAGTATGCTTTAAAAATTTCATATGACATAAGCCTGTGATTAGCAGGTCCTATTGCACATTGTTTTTATTAAAAAACAAAAGATACGAAAACATGAGCCGCCTCTGTACTGCCCTTTGGACAACCCTCTGATTCGACGCAGCACTCGTCAATGAGCTATAGACTATAGTGCCTTATGATTTGCTTTCGAGTAGCGTTTTGAAGTTGGAAATTAGGCCTACGATTGCGATTATTGCAAACTCTTATAATTATCCAGTTATCCGTAGTCCTAATTATAAGTCTCATAATAACTCTATAATAATGTATAAGTTTATAGTAAGTTTATAACAACCCTTTCAATTTGACGCATCGCTCGAGCGTGAATAAGCCGGTGCCCTGTGCTTAGCTTTCAAGTGGCGCGTTAGAAATTTGAAGATTACGATTACGATTATCTTAGATCTTCTCATCCACTGCTTAAACTCGGACATTGCCTGCAGTCCGAAGCCTAGATGAGGAATGAGGAGGGTGCGAATCGTCTTTGTAATGACCGATCTCAGGCATTCTCAGCTATATGTCATCTGTCGTTAGACAGCAATTAACTAATCTTCTGATTGCACCAAGGATTTTGTAATTGTAAACAACGTGTAATTATGGCTGTCATGCAATCTTTCGCGAGGTCTTCTCCCTTTCTCTCTTACCTCTATTATGTCTCTTCGGTTGTGGGCCCGACTGCGTCGAATGGCCTCCTATATTGGTTTTTCGGCTCTTGCCAAGGAACTCTCTGTCCCCTTTTTCTTCTACTCTAAAATCTTTCTTATTTGGCCGAAGTTGGACTGGGAGCACCTCGATCTGAGTAGATTTCTTAAAGAGGCGCTATACCAAGCTTGATTGATTGGTTAGTTGACCTATTTATTGACTGACTGACTGACTGACTGACCGACCGACCGACTGAGTAATTGATTATTTGTTTGATTGATTGGTTGGTTTATTCACTTGGTTGGTTGATTGACTGATTGATCGATTGATCGATCGATTGATTGATTAGGCTAGGGCGGCCCCAGTTCGAGAAATAAAGAGAAAAATCGGTCCCTTGAGCGCAACGAACAAATTAAGGGCGAGGAAGCAGATAAAGGCCTATAGCTTAATATACGGATATAGTAAGATAGATGCATGTAGGCCTACATTATGTGTTTATAGGCAAGACAGCTAAGATTTGGGTACCATAAAAAATCTTACAGCTAATAAACGGCAGTTAGCCTTACCGACCCGTGTAAAGTTACAGAGAGCCAGACTGTAGGACTTCAGATATCGGCTACCTATGAGCGATCATTATGGGAGATGCACAATGCGCAGCGTTTAATCGCTGCTTATAACTTATTGAGGCAGAACTTATGGAGACCCATAAGGAGGGGTAAACAGTTGTCTGTGCAAGAGCAAATGAAGGCTTGGACAATGGGGGTACAAATTAAACAACTAAGAGAGACGCAGATCTAGGCCTATCTGAGCCTCTCTCATTTGAAAGTGGCAGCATCTATAGTTAGACTCAATATATATATATATATATATATATATAAAATATATAATATATAAGCTATAATATATCATAATTCACATAATATGTGCTGCACGAATGAGGGAATTCGAGAGTAGCGCCTGAGTTAAGAACGCCGAAAGAATAGGCAAAAGAGAGGATATCACGGTCAGCAACGGGTAATTATCAATCTTTGTCACAAACCAAATCAGTTGGGTCTTATTGCCTGCATTTATGGCACTTTGTCGACATGCAGAGGTGTAGGGCCCTATGAAGGGGCCTAAGTCATGAGTTAAAGAGTCAACGATGCGAGCTAATGGGAGTTGTCCAGTCGACATGTAGGAATGCTTGGACATCATCAACACAATAGTGGCCAGTTGAGTTGTGGTCATGTGGTGTAAGTTAATATGATCTGGTGCTCATGATTTTTATTGTGAGTTTCGAAATCTCACAGTTTAGGTCCTTAAGAAGCGCTCACAGTGCAAGATAAGCCTATCCATAAAGAGAGCGAACGTTTTCAAGTTAAAGAGACCGGAATGCCACCAAAGAAGATGGCAGAGCGAAGAGAAGAGAGACGTCCATTCCACAGAGTTGGATCAATGTAGACGAAGGATCCAGATTCAGCCACTGTGGCACTAACACGAAGAACCATAGTCACTACGCTGGAGCGCAGACATTTTCACGACGTGTTGCTCAACGTTATAGAATTCAGGCTGTATAGCTTAAGACTAATTAAGTGAGTTAGAAAACAGGTTAGCAAAGAATTAGGCCTACGAAGGTGAATTTGTTTGATGCAGGATATCTTGTATTTTGACATTGGTATTAGGCCTACGTACACTATACTAAGCCTATATATATATATATATATATATATATATATATATATATTATTACTATGTCCCATACGGCATTATTTATCATTGGCATTGCCAACGGATCTGTCATCAGGCTATCTGGGTCGCCGCTTGTCAGGTGATTGTAATCTTGACATAGTGCCCTGAAAAGCCACCGCATTAAAACGTTGGATCAATGCCGACAAGTATTGAAAGAGAAAGCTTGTCTCACGGGCGTCACCAGTAGTTGTCGAAAGTCGGCGTCCAGTCTAAGACAAGCTATATATATATATATATATAATAATAATATTAATAATAAGAAGACACTCTATATAGCGCCGTAGCAAAGCCGAGGCCAATAGAAAGGGCGCTGTACAATAGAAAAAAATTACAAATTACAGTCGTAGGGCCTATGATTGATGGAAAAGATGTGACTTAAGTCGCGATTCAATTAAATCTCTCAAGAGATTACCCGTTCTTCATGTTCCCCAAATTAATGTGAACATCGCACAGTATAGGCCTATGCAGGGGTGTAAGAAGCGGGGAGCAGAGGAACCGGCCTCCCAAAGCCCCCAGTTTTAGTGCTTGGTGTCCCCCATTTGCCTCCCACCCCCCCCAAATCGCTTCTAGTTTTTATGTGTCTCTAATAGCTTTTATATTTAATGATTAGGATATTGTGGGTCAATGAATTTCCAACAGTTCAAAGTTTGTTTTTGCGATTTGTGCTTGCTTATTGCAGGCATAAAAACTGTCATTTACAAAGAAGAATAACGCATGTTTGGTTATTCATTCATCTATAATGTATCACTATATATGTTCCTACCAAAAATACAGAAATTTTCTGACAATATTCTTCTTTGGCTAAAGAAATAGTCTAGTAGTTGGCTACAATCATGAAGTCAGGGTTCAGATCTTTGCCAGGGCACAAATTGATTGTAAATGTCTGTTCTAGCCGACTCCGTTATAATTAGAAGTTCCTAGCATGGAAGACTTGCGTGGACCTGCCTTCTTGGTGATGGAAGGTGGCGAAAGATTGTGGCGATCTATATATAGTTCTACGTAAGTCTAGGTTTTTCTTCCAGTGATCATCCGGCCCGTGTCTACAATCGTGACTCATGACTCATTTTTTGCAGTCTGAGATAGAAAAACATCGTATCCCGAGAATCCAATTTACTAGTCTAAAGTTGACCGGATGATCATGATGACCCCCTCGGGTATTGAGTTATACGAAAAACTCACGCATTTGGAAATTGGCAATACTAAATTAGCTTCTGCTATCGATTGCAATGTGTCAACCAAGTGATCTCACAGTAAACAAGTGTTATACTGACCTAACCCTTCAAGTGGGAAGCTCCGAGAGTGAGTGATGAATGGATTTCCACCTTCATATGCAGAGGCCATGGAAATTATGTTGTAGGTACTTTATACCTTCATAGCAATCTCAAGGTTATCTCAAGTACTGCTCCTCCACCTAAATCCCGACATTATTAACTAATTAAGAATCTGCCTATTAAATTTTGACATTTGCCTTGCTATCATCAGCCAAATGTACTCGACCATCTTATAGCCACATTATAGATGTTTATAGTCATTGATTAAACATGAAATCCTAATCAAAACTCTGGCATATTAAGTAAATAACTGTGAAGGCGCTAGAGAAATGTCTATATACATGCATATCAAAAAAGTCTAAATAACTTATACGTTGACATGAATCTTGCGGCAAGTTAAAGCCTAAATTCATTTGGCATCCAGCCTAAGCGCTGTTGCAGTGACCATGTTACAAGCCTCATGATGATAGAAAAAATTAATTTGCATGCAATTTTACAGTATATTGTACAAAACAGTAGGACTACTTTATAGTGTATACTTTAAAAGCGTCTTGCAGAGGCTTATCTCATTTCTATGGAGTAATTGTGCTAAGATGACTTTTGTTAAGATAATTTGTGCCCCACCCATTTTTCAAATTTCTGGGGGGCAAAATTCAAGAAGTGGAGGTGCGCAAAAAAAATGTTGTGTGTGCTTCGCGCAATATTTTAGAAATTATGCCCCCACTTTTCACACCTCTGGGCCTACATGTATGCATCAATAAATGAACAATGGACATATGCAGCATGAACGACAATATGATCGAGAGATTGGAAACAAATAGTGCCCAGAATTAATGGACAAATTCTCGATATAAATAGGGCCCTATTTATAAATGCAATCAAGCAACGGTGATAGATTATTAAACAGTAAAAATCATAGGTTAATTTATAACGATTCACAATGAAATCATATCATACAATAACTAAGCAATTAAACGTATACGTAGTTCCTGTTTAATACAAGAAACTACCTCAACTATAGGCCTATACAGCAGAGATAACGTTTCCTCTCTAATTAGATTTCTACAAAACGTTCTTTTGCGAATTTCTAAGTCAACGCAACAATTTACGTTAAGAATTCCAATATTTTGACATTTTTAACTTCAGCCACTGTGGTAGCATCGAATCAGACTCGATTGCCAAGACTGTCGATATTTCATATAATTTACGCAGTCATTTGCAGCACGTTAAACGAAGGCGGGGCTATTTTAACCAGATGCGTTTATCGGAGAAATTACGATTGCCCCTCATAACCTCCTCCTAGATTCTTCCGCTTTCTCCACGTCTTCAACCGATACACAGAGCAGTCGCCGATTACAGTCAGAGGACAAGAAATTCAAATGCACAGAGTCGGAATTTATTGCTTAGGGTACGTATTATTTCATCCGCCGTGTTTAGTAAGAAGGTAGGGCTTACGTGCGATATTTCGATCGCCTCTGTGGCTTTAATCTAAATTCTGCTTTCAAAATTAAATCCGAAGTGGCAATTAAGCGAAGCTGGGATTCAATTATAGTAAAAAATAAGGATCCGACCGGTGCCTTAATTAATATAAAATAATCTACTCAAAATTTGCTATCGCACTACAATTTTATGGTACAAGTTGCAAGTTCATTTTGTCTAGCGATCAAGATGGACGGGTACCAAGAAATTTGAAGGAGAAGACTTGAGGAACGATCACGTTATCAATACCTAACTCGCAATAGGACCGTGATGTTTGTTCAATAGTCTGAAACCCCTACCCCGGCCGGTACATGTGATTCATACACTGAATTACTGAGCCCTCCCTTACTTTAATTGATTGTATCATTCATAGTCAGTCACATGGTATGGGTGCATACATGGGCAAAGGAAATGCATACGAAATACGTGAGAAGAGTAGAATACATTTAGGCTGTTAACTGTCATTGTGACTCATTTTGCCCCACATAGACTGAATATGTTGGCACAGTTTCACATCGTTCGATGTCGCTTCCAGCAAGGTCAGTCGTGGCCAGAGAAAGATTACGACGGTGGCGATCCAATGGATGGCTTCCAGCTAAACTCTGACAAAAGTTAAGCGTCTTGTAGTCTTGTTCTTTCTGACCGTGAACCGAAAATCTGAAACATTACAGTGGCACAAAGACCAAAGTCACAAAATGTAAAAGTGCTACAAGCCTCGTGTGGGTCATACGCTGTTCATGGATTACCACATATATATATGCGTACCTTTTGAGCCAAGACCGAGATGAGACCTGTTATGCAAATGTCTTTGTCTATACTTTTATATTTATTGATTATAACACACTATTGCTTCGTTTTGCTGTGTAGACTTATGTATGCATGTATAAAAATATGGTCTTAGTCTCGGTCTCTGGGCAGGACATTTCGAGATCGAGATCTTGGACAAAATCTATGGGGACTCTGAACCGCGACCGAGAATTTGGACGTCCAATACGAATCTCCCCCACGAATACGAGACACTCCCAAGATATTTTCAGTAAGAAATTAGCTGTACCGTTTTAGCAAGGACAGTAGTAGAAGATGTATCATACGGGGCCATTCAACCTAATTCTTGGTCCAAACCACTCCCCTAATAGGTTAAAACCTTTTTTTATCCTATAGTTTAGGTTAAAAAATCACCAAAAACAACATCAACCTAACCATAGGTTGAAACCAACATCAACCAATAACCAGGAAAAAACGCCATGAACTTTCCAATAGTTTCGACCTGGCGTGCACAGACCTATAGGCATGGTCAAAAACTCCACCTATACTTCCTATAAGTCAAAAGCCAAGGGAATTTCCAAAGTTTTCGATAATGGTAAATTTCCAAAAGTTTCAACGAGTCAGCAGTTTCGACGAAACCTAAGCTCTAGGTAAAACGCCGGGAAATTTGGTTAAAACCATCGACAAACCGCGCTAATGTAAAACCTCTTGGATATTAGGTTAAAACCGTGCACCAACTCGATAAAGGTCCGGGAATTTCACAACAGTTTCGATGATCCATTACACACCAACACATATGATATTAGCCTATACCCACAACCTCAGTAGAAGGCCTGTTATAAACCTAATTATAACTTAAATTTGCTATAGTTTCGCATGTAGGCCTATATGTTCTAGTAAAAAAAGTTAGATGTGCAGACGAAGATGGGCGATACAACACACTATCACGGATCTGGTGAAGCGCTTTCACACGATGACGTGAAAGAAGCTGCATGGATTAACTCCAACAGGTTAGTTGATTATAAAAAATATTCTTGAATATATAAAAGGAATGAAAATATTTTCTCAAAACAGCTTAAGGAATTGCTAATTCAATACAAAATGCAATACTCAAAGAAAACTGTTATTGAATTAAGAAAAATCGCCAAGCAGAGTGGCTTGGTTGGATATACGAGACTGCGGAAAGCAGAGTTGATTGCTAAAATTGAAGCCTACAGCGCCCCCTCACCTAATGTTAGTTTGCTTGACGTCCCCGTACCTGACATTAGTATCCCAACACTAGTTTTTATACCAGCCACGACAGTGCGAAAAGTATACGATAAAACTAAATCAGCGATTAATACATTCGCAAAGTGGATCGAAGGGTACATACCTGAAGAGCCAAAAAGAAAGGTAAACGAGAAGTTAGAAGCACTGAAAGCCAAAGTGAATTCTATATTCGGTAAAATTCATATGAAGACACTTAAAATTAGAGAGACGGCTTCAGCTATCAAGAGCTTCACGAAACAATACACGGTAGAGGGGGCTGACGGTATTGATGCCACATCTTTTCTTGACGCCGTTCAAACACAGGCGGCAGACTTGTTGACTAAAAATCGACAGAGTAAGGTCAACTTTGTCCTAACCTGTACAATGGAGCGCGTTGACATGAAGTCTGGAGAAGTAGATTCCACAGATTTTCCATTCGTTTCAAGGAGTGAGGTGATTCTAGACTTCACCGATGTAAGTGAAATTTATAACAGCGCGAAAGATAAAATTATTGAGTCGATGCTGCCTTCCAGATGCGTGGTAGTAACTGGAGACTCAGAGCGGTTAAAAAATTAGATACCAACACCGTTGTTTATAAACCGTTGAAAGGTAGTTCTTGCATCCCACTATCAAAGGAGTTAGCGAGAAAAGAGGCTATAATCAATATGAAGAACAAGGATGAAGAATGCTTCAAGTGGTGTGTAACGAGAGCCTTAAACCCAGTTGAAAACCATCCAGAAAGAATTATGAAAAAATTAATTAGACAGTCTGAGAAACTTAATTGGTTCGGTATCGAATTCCCAGTAGCAGCTGATGCTAATGTGATAAGTAAGTTTGAGAGAAACAATAATATTAGTATTAATGTTTTTGGTCATGAGAAAGATGTTTTCCTATTCCCACTATATTTATCGAAGCATGCGAACGATAGGTGTGTAGATCTATTACTCATTTCTGATGGAGAAAAGAAATACTATTGTTGGATAAAGAATTTTAACAGATTGATGGTTGCCCGAACGAAAAAATCTCTCAATTCAATGCACTATTGTTAAAGACGCTTAATAGGATTCAGTAGAATCGATTCATTAAAAAAACACGCCGAGTACTGTTCCCAGCACGAGGCACAAAAGATAGAACTCCCAGAACCAGGGACTATGATAAAGTTTAAAGATTATTTTAGAAAGATGAGAGTTCCGTTTCTAGTGTATGCAGACTTTGAAAGTGTTATTAAACCTATAGACACTTGTCATCCAGATCCCAGCATGTCCTACACCAACAAATATCAAAAACACGTTCCAAGTTCTTTCTGTTATTATGTAAAATGTTTTGATGATGATCTATATTCACAAGCCCCCATAACGTTCACAGCAGAGAACGCAGACGATGATGTAGCACAGATATTTATAGACACTGTTATAGATAATATAAAAGATATTTATAATCGATTTAAATTTCCAAAGAAAATGATATTTGGAAAGAAAGATCAGACGCTTTACGACTCGGCTACAATTTGTCACATATGCGATGGCGAACTGGGTGATGATCGAGTTAGAGACCATTGCCATTTAACTGGAAAATATAGAGGCGCCGCTCATAAAATTTGTAATCTAAATTATAAAGTCCCCCATAATGTCCCCATTATAAAGTTTTTCACAGTATGGTTCCATAATCTATCCGGTTATGACAGTCATCTATTCATAAAGAAATTACGAGGTGATGATAATGAAAAGATTAATTGTATTCCTACCAACGAAGAAAAATATATCTCATTTAGCAGAGAGGTTGTGGTTGATAAGTTTGTAAATAAAGAAAATAAAGAAGTAGAGATTAAACGAGAATTACGTTTCATCGATAGTTTTAGATTTATGGCATCGACTCTCGATGCTTTATCGAGGAACCTGAGCAAAGACCAGTGTAAAAATATAAGCAAGCACTACTCTGGCAATCAGCTCGACCTCCTAGGTGTCTATCCTTACGATTTTATTAATTCCATCGATCGATTGAATGAAACAGAACTACCACCAAAGTCAGTATTCTATTCGAGACTTAACGACTCAGACATTAGTGACGAAGACTACAACAACGCACAGATGGTATGGAATGAATTCGGATTTAAAACGTTCAGAGAATACCACGATTTATATAACGTAAGTGATGTTCTTCTGCTCGCTGACGTGTTTGAAAATTTTAGAGATGTGTGCTGTGAGAACTATGGCCTAGATCCCGCCTGGTATTATACTTCTACAGGTCTTGCTTGGGACGCCGCATTAAAGTTGACCGGAGTAGAGTTGGAGTTGTTGAGTGATTATGATATGAAACTAATGGTTAAGCATGGGATAAGAGGCGGTGTTAGGACCATTTCACATTGTTATGGACAGGCAAACAATAAGTACATGCCAGCGTTTGACGATTGCAAGCCTTCAACATTTATAACCTATTTAGACGCGAACAACCTATACGGATGGGCAATGAGTAAGAATCTACCAACTCATAGGTTCCAGTGGATGACTAACGATGAGCTAAACGACTGGAGAGGAACACCATGTATATTAGAAGTCGACTTGGAATATCCGAGAGATTTGCAAGATCTTCACAATGACTATCCTCTTTCTCCAGAGAGTGTTAAGGTCAAAGAATCAGATGTAGCAAAACTTATACCAAACCTGTTTGATAAAGTAAAATATATAGTCCATTATGAAAATTTAATGTTGTATGAAGGTCTAGGCTTGAAGATAGCGAAAATTCATCGTGGAATTAAATTTGAAGAAAGTAGTACCTGGCTGAAAAAATATATCGATCTAAATACCAACCTAAGGACCAGAGCCACCAACAATTTCGAGAAAGACTTTTTCAAATTAATGAACAATAGTGTTTTGGGAAGACATGCTAGAACATAGAGACTCGGGTAGATATAAAACTGGTTTCTAGCGAGAAGCAAGCCATAAAACTAGCAACAAGAACGACTAACGACACTCGAACTATTTTTGATGAAAACCTAATTCCATTCACAGGAAACATACAAAGCTATTTTACAATAAGCCCATATATCTCGGTATAGCCTATATATCTCGGTATTTTAGACTTAAGTAAAACTATAATGTACAATTTTCATTATAATTACCTCAAGAAAAAGTCTGATGATAGAGTATTGTTACTTTTTACAAATACAGATTCTCTAGCTTATGAAATTAAGACCGAAGACTTCTACGCTGATATAGCTCCAGACATTAGAAGCAGGTTCGACACTAGCGACTATCCTAAAGACCACCCCTCTGGTATAGAAACTGGGATTAATAAAAAGGTCATTGGCATGTTCAAAGACGAAGCAGCTGGAAAACAGATTGAAGAGTTTGTAGGTTTAAGATCGAAGCTGTATTCATACAAGATGGCTGAAGTAGATCACAAGAAATGTAAAGGCGTCAGGAAGAATGTCGTCAAGATATCTATCATTCACGAAGACTACAAGGACTGCTTATTCACCAAAAGAGAACAATCGAGAGAGATGAATGTCATTCGATCGCATCTTCACAATATCTACACCGAGGAAGTTAACAAGGTAGCTCTTTCAGCGGAAGATGACAAACGAGTGATTCAGCAAGATGGCACCCACACGTTAGCATATGGACATTATTCACTAATATAAAATGAGTGTTAAGCAAATCGATGTCGAGGGTGTAACGCTACCTAATATTGCTTTATCGAACGTGGATCTAATTGAAGCGGCTAAAAAACTAAACATAAATAATTTCAGAGGAGTATTTCTAAGAGATGAACTGCCGAAGAAGCCAAGAGCGAACGAGTGCGGAATTCTCAATCTGGACGATTCTGATGGTAAAGGAACGCATTGGACGTGTTTTATCAAGCGGGCTAATGATAAAATTTATTTCGACAGCTATGGGCTACCTCCTCCTACGGAATTGATTAAATATCTACAAAGACCGCTGTTTTACAACAGTGAGCGAATACAACCAGACGGCCAAGTGTATTGTGGTCATTTATGTCTGTATGTACTGAAGAAAACGTGCAACGATGATTGTAAATTTCAAGAAGTCGTAAACGACTAATAATATAGAATTGAATAATATCACCTATTTAAAAACATGCCTGTCGATAAATTTGGACGAACTGATACTGGATCAACTCAAAGAATAGTTTCTGGAGGTGTTACTCTATCCCAAGCGAGTAATATCTTTCTAAAAAGAGATGGAACGAACGATATGGACGGTGATTTAAATATGATTGGTAATATGATAAAAGGTCTACCGACTGACATTCATCCACCAGTCTTAGCTAGCCAGGCCGCGAGTTTTGGTCAAGTCGAAACTCTAGTCAGCCAAGTGAAAACGAATAACACTGATAACGCGAGTCTATACGTGACTGCAGCACCTACCATGACTTCGAATGTAACGACGATAAACGGTTTTACTTACGAAGCTAGTGCTAGCAAATATCGCATAGCGGCTGGGTATAACTTTGAACCGTGGAAAGCGTTTCAAAATGCTTGTCATTCCAACAAATGTTGGATAATCGATACAGTAACTGATGTTTGGCTACAGATTAAATATCCCGTTCCTTTGTCTATGTCGGGTTTCTACATCATTACTAGCACAGTATTAAACGAATGTATTACTAGATGGAAACTTCAAGCGAGTAACGATGGAATAATATTTACAGATATCCTAAGTCCTAAAACGGATTTCCTCGATGTAGGAGTTTTGAACAAATTTCAATTTCCATCATCATCTAATTACGTTTACTGGCGATTTCATATCATATCCACGAGCGCTGGAGCGCAATGGGTGGGTATTGGGATGTTACAGTGAATTCCTACTCTTACTGATATCACACTCGGAAGAAAATGTCATGTCAGTTACGTTACTAGATTAACTTTGAATACTAGTAATTATGGTTTTGAAGCGAGCGCCACTTCTGAATATCAAAATAACAAAGCCTTCAATGCGTTCAAAAACGAAGGCGAATGGGTGTCTAACGTCAACAGTCAATTCTTTTTAACTATCAAGCGTCCAACACCTGTAAGAATCTGGAAAATTGGATTGAAAGGAAGGAATAAATCCTCCGAAAGGATTTATGATTGGAGGATAGAAGGAGCTAACAACTCAGGAAGTTGGATTATTTTATACACTACACCTAATCCTACTTACTTAGGAAAAACTTATCAAGAATTTTTAAAAGATTCCGTATGAAAATACATATCTTACATGTTGTACTGTAAACAAGCTGAACCGGGCAAGCCTGGATTAAGCGTGATGCAGTTATTCGTGTACGATGACTAAGATTTTCAATGACTATTCTCATTGAAAAATTAAACCGCAAGTTCAACAACGTCGTTATCTCCAGATACTACGATCAACGACGGGATCCATCCCGGCTCCGTTTCTGTCTTTGTCTTTGTTTTTATCTGTGTAAAAGTAAATGTCTTGTTTGTTTGCAACTTGCTGAGCAGCGGCTCCCCGTATACGGTCATGTAGTGCTCTGTCTCATCCGGCGCCACTACCGTTATCAGGTAAAAATATCCTTCTGTGCCATATAAATATTCTTTCGTTTTAACAGTAAAACTACGTCTTCTTCCAAAGTTTCAAAATCTAAAAATTTACGAGTTTTCATTTTAAGTAGCTGATAAAACTTTATGGTAGTATGTTAACCTCATATCGATTTCTCCAGACTTTACCATTATAAGCCTTTAGTGCGTTCATACTGGTTTTTAAAGTCATACTCGCCTTATACAACGATGAGTACGTGACGGCTTCGTTAGTGTCTTTGTCTAGAATTTCAACGCTTATAGGATTATTTCTAATAGTTTTTAAATACTCGTACTTGGGTAATGCTTGCCTTTTCTCCTTCACTGGTTCAGGCAACGAGTATTCTTAACATGTCTGGTTTGTTCATATAGCTAGACTTTATTCCATGTTCCTTCATTAACGATTACAGTTGTGAGAGTTTCATGTTCTTTTTATAATAGAAAATATTTTCTTTAATATACTACGCTCATCTTCTGACCGTCTGATTGGAAATTTAACAATTTATCCGAAATGACGACTGCATAAGCTTCCGTTCCAGCAGGGATCGCAGCATTGAAAGTACCCTTGATCTGGATGTCTACGACAGACGACTTTAATCGTTCAGATTGCTTACTTACATCGAAAACGAAAAGCGGATATAAATCTTTGTAATCAGCCGGCGTAATGTTGCTCTGAGTTACCAACTGGTCCATTCCGTAGAATTTTTCGCTAAAGGTCGCCGCGTCTCTGTAAGCTCTCGAAAATTGCTGATTCGGGAATGAGAGGTTGTAGTCGACCGCTGGATATCTGTTCTGGTTCATCATCACATACATGTTCTTGATATCGCATTGGTCGAAAATTGATGGATTAGCCTCTTGATTGCCGCTTCGATTCGTTTGAAATCCAACTATGATGTACCTGGGATTTTCTGACGCTGTCTTTACACTAAGTCGCCAACTAAACGTGGTAGATACAGGAAGCGTTATAGTATTGCAAAGATGGGCTCGATAGGCTACTTGTAACGTTGCCTTTGCTTCGATCGTTTTATACAGCTGCACTCTTTCCATATCAGACACTTGAACGTGCGGCATAAATCCTGAAATTTTACGGAGGTTGACTTTGCCGGCGGCTACCGCATTTGCCCTAAAAATAGCATCGCTGTCAGTTTTGCGAACGAGAGTTAAAGTCTGGTTCATACCGTAGACTAACTTATCATAATCCTCACAGAATCCAAAAATGTGCTTCAGAGGCACAATGAAGCTAAATGTACCCTTTGCAGTTGGTTTCCTGATGAGATACGCCTGTCTGATCGCGAAACTCGTGTTATCGTTTATAACAGCAGTTGCGGCCGTGTCTTTAGTCCATAATTGGTTAAGTCCTTGAGCAAGAGCAAAGTCGTTGGGATATTTCTGCAAGCCCAGCATAGTTGTGGCTTGTCCGGGATGAAACACGCTTTCTATTTCTTGATTCGATAAGGAATGCGACATTTGACTGAAGAGATGCATGAGGCCGTTGTTGGCTAAAGCGGCAGCGTCGGCATCAGCGTAAAAGGTTCCATCCGCTTTAGTCAGTTTACTTTCAAATAGCAGGTATGACTCGGAGGGATGGCTGAATATATCTTGAAGTTCGATATTTATGCGAATTTCTCAGTGGTAAGATTCGCCCCCGCCACTGGTTCATATTCATGAAATTCATATCTTTCAATTCCCTCGTCTATAATAGCATTTTCAGTAAATCTTAGAATATCTGACTGCATTTTTTAATATTACAAGATTTTATTTTAAGCAAACTTCATTCCAGATCCACGCACCACATCTCGGATCGATATGGCACCGCCGTTACCAGACAGTAAATTAGTTATATTCGCCGAACGGTGGGGAGATATTAAACTCTGTAACGTTGCCTTACTCTTTTGACTAAGTGTCGTATTTCCATGGGGAGTTAACAAATCCTCGCTCCGTTGGCTAAGTCGTGTAAATATTTTTTCCGCTGCTTTATCAACCAATCGCTTTCCAGCATTAATAGCAACGGTCTCTTCAACATCTACGGCCTTTTTCCCAATCTCCGTCGCATCTTCTTTCCGGCACTTAATGCAGTTGTTGCTACCTGTCTTGCAGCATTCGAAGATAACATTCTTTTGAAAAATCCTGATATCGTGTCAAATTTTCCAGCGCCTCCTACGACATATCTTTTAGCAAATCTTCTCTTAGTCATGACAATCATTTTATAATTACATCATTAAATTTTATATTCTAACGCATTTATCTTATTTTGTCAAAAATAAGCCAAATGCTAAATAACTAAGAGTTACTCATCGCAGATACCTACTATCTCGTTTCTTAATCCTGTATTTCCCGCTCTGAAGCTAGCCATTCGTAGAATTAACATATCCACTCACGCATTAGGGTCTTGTGGGAGAACTACGACTCCCTCACCCGTCGAGAACCTCCCTTTCCGCATCGAGAGCAATGGCTTAATGATTTTATTATATTTTAGGCCTCTAGACGATTTGGGCTAATTCGGATTATTAGGTACATACAAGGCGCCCGTCGATTCAAGAATTTTCCAGTACTCGTCCAGATCGTTTTGACTGTATATCGACTCGTTTGGTTCCTTCATCGTCATCAATTCCCATAGCCCTGGAGTTCCCTTGTAGGTGTTATTACCAATAGATATATCGTCTCCTTCGATTGAAATTGGATAGTTTCCGATGAAAAAACCCCCATCTCTAGAGTGTATTCCCAAAGTCGTGGCCGTCAAGTTTTCATTCGCAGCGTATTCTTTTAAATATTTTGTGGTAATATCACCTAATTCTAAGGTTCTAATACCTGAAACTGGATCATCGTCAAACACGTCTATTGAGGGATATTGTGGGAATTGAATCGCTTTCAACGATGTCGATAGCGATGTCGGCAATGCTCGAAGAGCTGTAGAAGTCGCGTAGTGCTTTCCTCAATCGCGCCTAATTTTTTAGATAGTCCTGACTGCGAGTCGATTATGGGTTTTATCAATTCCCGCTTAAGTACAATGTCCCCTAATTTCTCAGATAACGAGTCTTGTCTAATATTTTGCTTCATCTTGAGAAAATTCTCAACGATGAAGTCTCGTTTGGCTGGGTCCTGAATTTTTAGAAACGACATTTTTGAGTTGGAAACATAATATTTAAACGTAAAAACGTAAAACGTAAATAAATGTTAGTTTTGTATTCAATTCGTTTTGCCTAAGTGTTTCGTCGCTTCATCTATGTTGATACTGGTTTTACTCCTAACTTCTTCCTTCATCTGATTAAATTTCTCGAATTTACTTAGAATAACGTAGAGAATATTCCAAGTCTGAGATATTATTATCATCTAGGGCTTTTGAAACAAGGTCGCTGATCGAATTGAGTTTCCCTTCGGCTATACTCCTGATTTTTGCATGTTTTTCTTGCCGCAGCGATAATATTCGGCGGACTTGGGTAGATATCAGAGATAGTGCTCCAGCTCCAGCGGATAAAGATACCACGATGGTAGCGGCGGTTGCAGCTACGACTGAACTTAGAAAAGTTACACCTAATACGCTGAGTCCCGAAGACGTAAGGGTTAACAAACCTCCCAACGCTTCAACAACTTTAACACCCTTTTGATATTTTTTACAGAGTATTTCTCTCTTTTCATGTTCTCGTAAGATTTCCTGTTGAATTTCAGATATTTTCTGAAGGCGATAAGTGTCTGCTTTGTTCAATTACATTTTATAACATCAAAAAATATTTTAAAAATGGAATTCAATTTTATTCGTAATTCACATAACATAACGAGTCTCCTTCGTTTATGGTGACAGTCCCAAGATGTCTAAAATTCTTAATATCGAGTAAAATATCTTTCGCGAATCCAGTAACGATATCGCTTAGCAGGCGACGCCCCGCTTCTATAAATTCCGGATGGAGCGAAATTTTACACGATCTTTTTACACCGCCCATATGTCTTTGCGGTCTATACTTAACATCCCACATGCCATCACACGCATTCCACCTGACGGATCTCGGTCGAGTTCTTACTTCTGGAACAAATTTGGGTTTCGTCCACCCCATTTTATGAATTGGAAATAGAGACATTTTATATACATACAATATTTTTGTTTGCAACAATCCGAGAAGCGGAATGTTTTTAAATGGCGAATCTGGTCCTAGTATAAGTCCTTCCCCATTTACGAACCCATTACCTCTTTTCAGATACAGACCTTCTCCTACACCATTTAATCCAGATCCTTGGTAGGGCTTCATATATAAGCCCTGACTCTGTTGCACTATCCTGAAGTTTTGACCTCGACTATTGACATATATAGCCCCACCCGTTCCGGTGACTTTATCAATTACTTTAGAACCAGCCGCTGCACCTATTCCAGTTAATGCACCCGTTGCTAAGCTCGGTAATACGCTAGATAGTAGGAATTTGCCAGCAGTTGCAAGAAACGGTAAAATGGCGCCGATGAAGCCGCCTTCGACTTTAGTGCAATGTATTAATTGCGTTTTACTCATTTTTATAGTCATGCCCGCGCCACCCTCATACGCTTTAGCTAGTTTATTGAGTTGTGCTTCGGTGAGAGCTAACACATGCTCTCCGTTTAAATCGCTGTGCTTTAATCCAACACTAACACCTGTTCCCGCTCGTAGCGATCTTTTAATTTTATCTTTTTGTCCTTCTGAAATATTGACTTTGACGTTCGTGTATCGGCTCATTTTATATAAAACTATAAAAACTTTTAAGCTTCTCTAATATGAAACCGTATCGATAATTCCTCAACTCGCAGATTAATTAGTTTACCATTCTGATCGGTGAGAGTCGTTTCCATTGTCGAAAACGTGGATAGGGTGATTGGAAGATAGATCAAATTTCTCGGCGTTTCAATTATCTTGTACCCAGGCCCTACATTCGGGAAGAAGGAATAGATAATGTTATCTGTATTTCCGTTGTTATAGGATGCCCCGATAATATCGCTCGTTACCCTCAGATTACTAACACTCACTATGTCCACTATATTCTCCGATTCCTGGTAACCCGCTGAATAACGCCGTCTATCGAAACCGAGGACTTTCCCGATAGAGTTCAACGCCCAAAAATCGACCATGTAATTATTCGCTAGATATACAACAGTCTTTAACGTATTGCTGTTTGCTTCTATCTTAATATTGTATTCTTCGTTAACCATATCATAATGCTCGTTTTCTTTCATGATTCTCTGGACGTATTCGTTAATATCTGTAATTTCATAGCAGCCTTCGGGAATGGTCATAGTAACCCACATATCTCCACCATTCGGCGAATACGAAAAGTTGTTGTTAGTCTCATCGATGTTTGGGAATGAAAAATATGTTTCCAGATTGACAAGAGCCATCTCGTACTTTTTATCTTTATCGAACTGAATCAACGGATTGAATCGAGTCCTTATTCGCGAACTCTTATCACTCAATAATATGAAAAACGATGACTTTGGCTCTGTGTAACGAGCGATCCTTTCGGTGTTGTCTGCAATCTTTTGTAGAAGCGATTCAATTTTTTAAATTAGCAAAGATTTATTTATAATGGAATGTAGAATTCATCGAAACCGCATCTGTACTTTCCGTTATTCTTATTACTAGTCTGGTCTATTACTACAAATCTGTGAGGTTGCTTCCACGCTGTTTTGCATAGTTTTCTAAACTCCTCCTTAGGCATGTCTGTACTCACGTAGTCGTCGTTGATGTGATTAATATTTTTCCAGTCTTGAGGAAACAAACAGATAAAGTTTGCATTCTCTCTTGTCCGCTACCATTTTGTCCCCAAACCATTTTGTCCGTACCATTTTGTCCGCTACCAATTTGTCCGGTCACCTAGTAGACTACAGTAGGACTACGTATGCAGGGCTTAAAGGCCTACTGCATGTCGATAGCTCTTCAGGGCAACCACATAAATCACTGACATTGACACCCGTCGGTTGTAGGCCTATTCTTAAGTCTGAACCCTCCGATTTACTTAAATAATTCGGTTTTACGGCTGAATGAATGAGTCTATTTCACGAACCCATAATAGGTGAATGTCTGCAGATAGGTGAATGTCTGCAGCGTGATTTCTTTGACTTTCTGCAGTCGCTGAGCCTCAGATGCCATCGTCTGTCAACGTTCGTCCACAATTGGTGGAACGTACATGTACGTAGGTGCGATTGATGGCTAAGAATAGCACATGCAGTGCGCAATCGCAGCGGATCATACCTACGTACAGTTCTCAGCAGTCAGCACATTTGACGAATGAAAGGTAACGACCTAGATGAGGAATTATGAAGTTCTTACCTTCGAAAGCAGACAATTCCGATGCACAGGACTGCCAAACAGATCGCCAGCGTAAATCCACCAACAGCCACCATGGCTAAAACTGCAATAACAAATCATATCACAGCTAGTATACTCGAAGTCAGAGCAAAACTCGAACTCAGAGCGCTAAAACAAGTACCTCGCACCAGTAGACTGTAGCATACTGACAAAGGAGTACGTGTCCGTAGGCTACACATCAGGGTTTGAACCCACGATTCGACCATGATGGTTAGTACACTTCCAATTGGATTGTACGTATAGTAGACCTAGAGCATGTATTTTTATTTATTTTATACAGTGGCCTACACGTTCTAACAGTTACTGCGTGATTTAGCTGATATTAATCAAGAGCTCAAACGGGTCTAGTTATACCATCTCTCGCACGCAAATTTCACAGATAGGATAAGTTGCAGATTCTTGTAGGCAACAACAATAGAAATAGTGTTCACGACTGTGAGGCAATTTTAACAAAGCAAGTAATCTTACAGAGCAGATCGAGCCAGTCAATGCAGCCAAACCATCCTGCAATTAGCCTACATAACGAGAAACAATTCGGCTGATGATTGTCTGATGCAACGTAGGATTAGAGGACGTTGATTAACCGTTAACTTTACCTTGTTCATCGCTCCATTCTCCTCCTACAACTTTCGCCTCTGGCAACACGTCGGGTGCTGAAATTTGTCGAAGCATGCAAAAATGATTGTAGTAGCTGCGAAAACGTTAACTCCCATATAATAAAAGCCTGCCCGGAAATCTTTAAATAATTCTCACAATAAAAAGCATAGGCCTAAGCAAAGCCATGCATTCCAAAGGAGCCAATCTCCAACTTCTATATAGGGTCAATAACAACTGTGCATAATTGCGAGCTGACAGATTATGAAACTGAAATTTTCTGAAAACTGTGAAGCTATTTAGCAAGGGACTGAAAGGAGAGATAAATAAAACAGAAAATGAAATGTAACAGAAAACTGAAAAAGAGAAAGAAATGGAGAGAGATAAATGGAGCTTTAAATTGATAGCAATTGATTCTATCAGTTGCCGAACTGCAGTTAGAGAGCGACTAGTTTAACTCAAACAGTTTACTTTTCAAGATGACGCACGCGTGTCTGTAGGTGTCACAACATTGCTGTGAGGAATATGCAATCAATAGAATTATGGGAAAATTAATATTTGCTTCCTAACCCTCTACTAGTACTAATGCCTTAAGATGGTGACCGAGAATATGGCAAGTCTGCGAGCTTCAGCGTCCGACGTTCCTCTACCTCACTTCTCTGTTTAGAAATCCAAGTTCGACAGCTTTAGCTCCATCATTGAGGATGAATTTCGTCGGATTCTCTGCTCTTCGAACAAGAAGAACTGCGAACTTTATACACTTCCTCCATTTTTCATCGCTAACGTTTTAGACCAAATTGCCTCATTTTTACATGTTTAGTCTACATGTTCAACAGGTATACTTTACTGAAGAATACCTCCCAGCATCTCAAAAACTGGCCGTTATATTCTCTTTCCTTAGCCTAATCTTAACCCGAATGTCTGTCAAAAATAATGGAGAGTCTTGAACTATCTTGCGGCCTTCGTGGACCACTCTTGCCTGGTTCAAATTCAAAACTTATCTTTCAGATCGTTCTCAGATGGTTGTCCTTTGCGATTCCAGACATATTTGGAATGGAGTCAAATTATGTGTCCCCCAGGGCTCAGTCCTCGGCTTCTTCTTGTACCTACTATAGACAGCAGACATTCCTTACTCATTTACTAAGCACCGTGGATACTGGCAAATTCAACGCAAACGACGTCCAAACCCGCGTACACAGTCCTCCAGCTGAGTAACTCTCTCTTGCTGGATCTACTGACTGATTATGTGAAAATTACATGATCTCCACAGACGGATATCGGCTAGCCGACTTAACCGTAACTCTTCTAAGACTCAAATACTTTAACTTTAATTACTGAGTTTGCAGGTAATCATCTTCACTATGGCGTTTCCTAACCTTGCGAGCAGTTTCCAAAGACGCCAATCCACTTTTCTCCTTCGCAGTGAAGATGCCAAGTTTGTCGACTGGAGTAACATCCAATCACAACCGAATCATCGCTTCTCTTCAACCAAGCGTCCTCTGGTGGAATCAGGTCCGAACAACCAATGGCTGCGCAAAAGCAGTTCACTTGGTGTCATTGTAAAGTCTCTTAAATAAGGCTAACACATCGATATCCGTCTGTTTCAAGAATCGCCAAAATTTGAAAACCACTCAATATACAAACAGGGTTTCCTTTATTCATATTATCCTGGTCAATTAATTTTATCTCCGGTATGATTGAATTCTAAGCAACTGTGTTCGTATGTAGGCTACATATGGCTGACGCAGACTGTCGCAGCAGACTTAGGCCTTCATTTAGAAAATCTGTTAAGGTCAGCACGCGCTAAAATACACAAGTGATGGTCAATCGAAGAGATTTTTAGAAGAAGACATGCAGGACAACAACTGGTAAAAAATAAATATAGATAAGCTTATACAGCAAATTATATAGATTATTGATCGGGTACAGGTACTTTTATTAAGGGCACTGGTATATTGCACAGTTTTCGGTTTACCCCGGACCGATTAAAAATTTTAGGTACGGTTCGGGTGGCTAAAACTCTGTACTCGCAGACCTCAGTCGCAACCGTTAGCCGGATAAAATAACAGTAGCGTGTCACCTGTAATCTTGAGTAGAAACTGTTTTATCTCGTTCGCTTCAAGTTTCTGGCTCAATGCGTTGAAGAATAGTTGCGCATTACTTCCAGTTGTCGTATATAAATCCTTTTCCCTCTGAACTCCGTCACCACAAACGGTTACGTTTCGCTTACTCGTCTTATCAACAATGACGCCGTAGCGATGACATAGCTGTTTGCTTCTTTGTTCCTGAGGCTGATCTTGAGATTGTGAAGCATTGAAATCAATCAGACGAATGTTTAGCTTCTGTCCAACTGGTGCTTCTACAACCCACGGCTGCTCGTTGGTTCCACAGATTCGCTGAGATTCATCGAATGAAGAACCGATTACGTGAACTGGAACAACTGAAGCTGATATGGAACACGAACGACTTTCGTCTGCAACTGTTAAGCAAACTCAGTTTCTGTACAAAAAGAGACTGAACGACAATTTTGCAACAAATTGTTATTTTTTTAATTGCACGTGGTTGATCGATGGTTTCTTGTCATTTTTAAACGTTATGACTTATGTCAAAATATATAGCCTACCCTATTCATTGGCTAAACTTGTGTCCAAAAAGTCCCAACAGCACAATGCCGGCGCGGTGCGCTATCATGAAGCCCAATAAACTTGATGATTTGACCTCTTTATAAAATTCTTCGTAACTCAAAAACTTATTCTATTAGTAGGCCTTGATTAATTTTTGCAATCTTTAATCGTTTTATTTAACTGCACCTGAAGGCAAGAGATATATAGGTATATGGTCAATAAGTGCAACTAACCATTGATACATTCGTAACTGACTTCTAGGTAGACCGTTAGATCAGGATAACACGATGGCGTGACATTTTCCTGCGCCATATCAATTACACGAATTTCACATTGAGTCTTTGCAGAACATTTGCGATCCAGAATGTCTAGAACGTTCAGCGAACAACCAAGGTAACGAGGATCTTGTAGGACCTGTGGACCACGTGCGTCGATTCCTTTAGAAGTGATGCATCTTCCAATGCGCATGCGTCCGTAAGCTGCGCTTTTCATCAAGATGACCTCATTCTTCATACATCGAGGTTGAAACAATTCGTGTGGACAATATTCCTCTATGATTCCTATTGTTAGCAACATATATTGGAACGCATGAAATAAATTTAGTACCTTTATTGAAAGACACAGCGCTTTGAAACTGCAAATATTGTTTGGATTATGCCTACGTTCTTATCATGGGATTCCTACCAGCATTTCCATGGGCATGGATGGTACCCTAACAGGAGATATGCGGGATCCATATGAGAATAAGGATCCAGGGTCCAATGCCAATACATGGCAACTGTGTGAGACTACAGGCAGGGCTGACTACTTACCCACTCTCGTTTAACATTAGCCTACTTAATATTTTACGATTACTAGATTAGATTACTAAGATCTTCTAGAGTGAACCAAAGACCTCAAACATACAATCCAACTGCCGAAAATTGTCCCTTAAAACTTTTATTTGCTGCGATAGATGCAACATGTATAATTATAAGCTAGATTTCATTGTAACGCTGTCGGAATGCAATTTTGTAAATAATTTTAAGAAAGAAAGAATTTGAAAGAAACCCCACAGCAAATCCGAGTAAGCTATGCTGTCAGACAGTCGAGAAGCAATACACGAAGGCTCTATTACGTAATCTGTTGCCAACAGTTACTTACAATGGCAGAGGCTCCCATTTATTTATGTGGCTTTATAGGTAGGCCTACAATTAAGCCACGCAGCTATGTTGAATGTGAGTAGTGAAAGAAGCATAAATAACAGGGATACTGAATGCTTGAATTTAAACTGATTGCCGACATTAGCGATGGCATAATACCTACCAGGATCACAAGATGCTTTCTGGAACAATGATAGCTGTAGAGCCATACACAGCGAGAACGTAACCTCTAAATATCTGACTGTTAGTACCATTTTGCGGAGTTAAAAACAATCTAAAGCTAATCTTCGTTTAAGCAGTCTCTTATATAAAATTTTTGTAACTTAAGAATTTAACGAAATAACTGTTTAGCAAATTCAGTTAGTGTGCTAGGCCTAAGACTGAGCCACATTCGTACGTGTTTATAACGTCATACACAGGCCATGTATACCATTCTGGATCAACAAATACGAAATTGTATGCGATAACCAACAGCTGAATTCCAAGCCAGTGATATTCTGGCCAGTTATTCGTTCCTAACGCGCATTGATTCCGTAGACGACTTCTAAAGTCGAGTTAATTTATGTCCTCTGAGCTCGGGGGTCGTCTCAAAACGTATCAGTAATTAGGCAATACTCTCAATAGGCATTTAAGTCTCCATGAATTGGCAAATCGTAATGACAACCTTTGAGTTTGCTCATAAGCTCAAACTTGCGATTATTATCTAAAAGGGCGTCATAACTGTGTATATATCAGTGTTAAATACCGCTATAAAACAAATTGCAAATAGCTTGCGATCTACCACTCGCGGCCTTATTGTTGTTCCGCGCATGAGTTCTGCTACAGTCCAGTCCAGTATATTTACGTGTACCAGTGTTGGCCCCTTTAATATAGCCTTGGATCTGCTCTCCGCAATCCCTACGCCTGGACTTCCTAGACCTCTTGACTTCCCAGTTTTGAAGCAAGTTTATAAGCAAACTTTCCTACTCTCTGATCTATGCCCGCCGACAGAAATTGGGGGACCATGGGCAGAGAAATTTGGAGCTCCTATAGCACAGAAATTCCGGACCCTAAGCTGAGCAACTTCAGGGCCTCAGGCACAGCAGTCACGAGCCTCTTAGACAGAAATGAGCGTGTTGTAGAATAAAAAAGACGAGCAAAGCACATGTAATATCCAGATGCATGAAGTTTAAACTGCTGTGGTTAAGAGTGGTTAGTAATTACAATATTCAGCATAAATCATTAACTTTGCTCAACTGATTAGGTAATATTTTTCACTGCGGGCTTGGCCCGGGACCCTAAAAATAGCCGGACATGTGGGCATTTACTCTCTTTCCTTCATTCAGCCTAATAATACATAGCCCGGGGTCCTAAGAATTGCTAGGCATGTGGGCATTTACCCTTTTTTCCTTCTTTCAACCTAATAATATATATAGACAAAATGTTTAAAAATTAAGAAAATTAATTGATAGCGTCGATCAGTATACCATCATCGGCTATCTTAATTTAATCTCTTCTTGGCATAGGGACCAATCGAATGTTTCTCACGATGTTCTCAGTCACTAGGTAAAATATTAACAGTAAACATGTAAAGGTGGAAATAATCTCTAAATTAATACATTCAATAAGTGTTGCTTGACGCAATTATATCTAGACCCATGGCCACATAATTCGTCGAGTGAATTAAGTTCACATGCGAGCAGAAGGATTGTTGATGGATCCATTTGGACGGTCAACGCTATCGACATCGTTATTAAAGTCATTTTCTCCGACGAAGACTGAATACGTTGGTATCTCATGGATTCCTAAGACACGTGTATCATGTCCTGTGCTGACTGATGCCGTGTTCGACTGAATCGGTGGGTTTAAATGTTGACTTCTGGCTGAGTTCACTTGAAAGTTCAGTGTTCTATAGTCTTGTCGTTTCTGGTCTTTAGCTGAAAATCTGGAACATAGCATCAGTTGCAGCAACCAGGTGTGTAAGTCAAATTATTTTTTGTATCATCCTCATAAATGTACCTTATTCATATCGACTAAAAGCTGTAGAAAGAGAGAGTACCGAATAAAAAGTAACTTAACAAGTCAAAAATTGATTTTGTTGTGTAGGCCAAAGTCATCTTCGACGCTTGATGTTTTCGAACAAAATCGCTCTATTCAAATTTCATTCCAGTACATTTACGATACATTTTTGGCGATATAATGTTGTTGTATATTCGTTTATTGAAAAGTCCTGTTGACACACCCCAACACGATATGCAAAACACAAAAGAAGAACAGAGAAAGAGAACGATGAAAAGGATATACTGTTCTTCTGCCTTTGGTTTTAAGCAAAAATTGCGCCATTATCAACATTGATCCATTTTATTAATAGGCCTAACGACGAAAGCTAGATCAATGGCAACCAATAGACAAATCTTTGTTGGCTATTCAACTGACGTGAGTGATTAAAATACAAAGGAAAGGAAGGAACTTCAAGGAAGTGAAGTTAATAAGGGCTCTGGTCGTAAAATAGATCAACGGAGAGGCTTGAACCGACCATGGTTGGCTCAATTTTAACTTCCTATTAGAAACAGAGCACACATTATAGAAAATGACGAGAATGATAGTAGATACCTGCGTAGACAGACAATTCCGGTGCATAGAACTGCCAGGCAAATGGTCAATGTTAGTCCTCCGACGGCTACCATCGTTAGGACTAAAATAAAAGGTGATAGAGTAAATAAAATACAGAGTTGTATACAGACGTCTCGAGGCAGTTTTTTAGTGTCTTGGTCTCGGAAGCCTGCTGTCTCGGTTTCGGTCTCGAGGTAGTGTCTCGAATTTTTAGAAACTGTCTTGAAGTGAAAGTCTTGTTCTGTCTCGAAACGCGGTCTCGACAAGTTTCGCGTTAGCTGTCTTACAATTTTGCGGTAGAAACTTAAACCGGAATTTACGAGAAACGGTAATTCTATTTAACGCGCGAGTCACATGATACTGAAATCAATTGAATTGTATTAAAGTGGAAAAATGTCTGAGAGAGAACCTGAAATTGTGAAGTTTGTGTTTACGCAATTTGAAGTTAGGCCTATTGACGAACAATAGCTATTGGCTATTAGTTTGTCATTGATGTAAAACCACCATAACCGAAACGATCGGAATAAGTTCGAGTTTCTCAGGGTGAGTAAGGATGTGCGCAAATTTTTAATTTCCTTTGGTATTTGGTATCGAGTTTGCTTGTTTAAAATCGTCTAGAAGATTTCAGACGTACTTTCTTTAGACTATTCAGAAGATAGGCCGAAAAAGAAATATCGAAAACGATAAAACTCGGCAATATAAAAACTGTTCTTGGGAATTGGTACGATGTACATTATAATTAAGTTTCAAATTGAAATTGCAAATGCACCTTATTACCGAAAACTGATACATTAGTGTTTCACAGCCTTTTATATAGGATCACTTGTCTTTTACTGTCTCAAACTGTCTTGAACCTAGTGTGTCGGTCTTGGCACCTCACTGTCTCGGTCTCGGCATCTCACTGTCTCGGTCTCGTCTTGGTCTTGAAGCTTAAAGTCTTGCATACAACACTGAAAAATGTAAGATCTCCTTCCTATCGAATCTATTAAAAATGGACAGGCCTAACTGCCATGGGTATTTTGGTAAAGCAAGTGTAAAGAGGCAAGGAACAAAGATCGTGAGATGGCAGCAAACAGCACTGAGTGTCAAAAAGTGATGTGTAACTAGTGCAACTAGCCATTAAAGTGTTAAAGATAAATGTTCGATCAACAGAAATGGTTGAATATGGCTCGATAAGTTCGTGTACTGTTTAGTCCAGAGAAAGGGATTATAGCCTGTAAATTGGCAGCCCTCATTAAAAAGGTTCAGACGTGTACATTGCAAATACAAAATAATGTAAATTTTAAGTTTTAGCTCGGTTGAACTCAATTTTAGACCTCTTACCTTGACCATCATCCCAACTCTCTACCTGCTGCCCTGGTTCATTCAATTGAATATTTGCTAAAATAATCACAACACCATGAAGTTATAGAACTAGTGTTACTTTACGCAGAATGTTAGAACATGACGACAAAAATAATATTGTTACTTCAACAGAATAGCAGCTGTAAGAGAGATAGGCATAAACTAAGCTTTCAAGCTGTGCTTTATTAGCCGCTACGTATTTATTCTCAGCTTCTTAAAAAGTAGTTTCCAACGTTTCAAAGCGAGGTGAACTCAGTTTTAGTTTTGGTCGCGAATTGAAGGTACACCCTACGTGTATGGTTGCGCCTTTGCTATAGAATTATTGACGTAGGCGCCGTCATCGTGCGAGTCAGAGCGGGCTTGTGGAAATAACAATGCGGCTAAGCGGCTTATCTACGCCGCGCGGTTGTAACTCTGTATTAGTGCAGCGGGTAAGGTCTATCGCGGTCAACGGACTTCGGTCATTCATTCACTTTTAGTGCTGCTCTTGTGAGGATCGTGGGTTAATAGAGAGTGATTTTTGCATTGATAAGGAATAGATATATATTATAGTGTTGAACCTGAAGTTATACTACATATATGCATGCATAAGACGTATATATGTAATATTGAAGATGTTGTAAACACGTATATATATATGAAAACTGTGACTGACGACGGTCCCAGGGTAGTGAAACCTGCCATCACGTGTTGAGCACGCCAGCCGATTCCAAGAAGAGAGAGGCGTAATATAGGGAGCCGCTGAACGACGCCTGGAGAGTTGAAGGTCATTCAAGGGAACGCTGCGTGACCAGGGACAGAGAGTATTAGCTAGTCAGTGGGCTGCAGGACTTTGCTGAGGAAGGTTGTGGAGATCGCTTCAACTTTACCTTAATAGTTTGCAAAGGCAGCCGGGCTCAGTGATATCGTGAAACTGAAGACGATTATAAGTAGAGAGAGGGCTGAATTGAAGAGGTCAGCCTGAATTGAAGAAGAGAAGTCGCTAAACGAGCGAGGAACCGAAAGAAGTCGAAAAGAAGCCGAGAGAGGATCGGAAGTCAAAAGAAGACTGAAGAGAAGAGAAGCCGCTAAACGAGGGTGTAACTGGAAGAGGATCGGAAGTCAAAGAAGGACTGAAGACGTGAGAAACCGACGAAAGGAAAGAGAACGGTCGAGTGAGAAACTATTTTTATTGTTTGAGCTATAAATTGATTCTTTGAAATCATAAATGGCTCTGGTTGACTTGTGAACTGGACTTTAAATTGCATTATATAAGTTCTTCTGCGTATTTCAGTAAGTCGTTGAAATGTCTATTGCAGAAATTTATGATGTAGCGATATGGATGGTTGAAGAAGAGGTGAGAGCGGTGACCCGAGAAGAATCACGAGCCTCATCCTCTGTGTCTACTAAGTTTGATAGACACCTACAAATAATAGAAGTCAGAGAGGAAGAGAGGAGAAGAGAGACAGAATTGAGAAGAAAGGAAAAGGAAGAAAGAAGGAGAGAAGAAGAAATACGGCGAGAGGAGAGGAAGCAAGAAAGGAGGAGAGAAGAAGAAAGAAAGAGAGAGGAAGAAATAAGGAGAGAAGAGCGTAAGGAAGAAAGTAGGAGAGGAGAGGAGCGTAAGGAAGAACGACAGAATGAAATGATGAGAAATATGATGCAAACGATGATGAATGTTAGATCGCCGGGAACGGTAATTCGCATTGAAGGGAGGACTGTACCCCTAGAATTTATTGAGCGCGATGGGATTCTGTCTGGCACCGTGGTTGATAGAACCGACCCAGACCGATTGATAGAACCGGTTGTGACTTACTTAAGCACCGTGGCCTTACCACAGGGACCTGACGAGAATGTGAGCCAGGAACTAGGAAGCGACGAACGGTTGAGAGGGAAGTCGGAAATTAACCACGAAGAATTAGTCCGAGGCCCTACAGGACTGTGCTCGGGTAGTTCCACGAGACATAGGCGGCATATAAATGAAATGATGCTTGAACGGGATAAACCACGAGGTAATGGACGTCAGCCCTCACATACATGCCACGGAGTAGCGACCCGGAGCGGGGACGACGCCACCACACTCTGGCAACCCTGTCATCTTCCTTTGTTTCCCACCGTCTTTCGTTGTCTGTTGCTTCACGGTTTTCTCAAGTCTCTCTGCCTCTTTCTGCTTCTCTCTGTCTCCGTCTGTCTCTGTCTCTGTCTTCCTCTCCCCTCTTTATCTCACACTCTCATAGAAATAGTAAGGAGAGAAGGAGCAGTTTTGGAACGCCAGATCTTCTGGCAACCGGACTTCGCGCTTTGGTACATGTCACTGTTTTCACGTATTTCATTTTTTATAAGCTTAATCGAATGAAAATAGTTATGTATGTAACTCCAACCTTGTGAGCAGTTTCCGAAGACGCCAATCCACTTTTCTCCCTCGCAGTGAAGATGCCAAGTTTGTCGACTGGAGTAACATCCAATTACAATCGAATCATCGCTTCTCTTCAACCAAGCGTCCTCTGGTGGAATCAGGTCCGAACAACCTACAGCTTAACGGAGTAATGACTTTTAAGAAGAAAATGAGATATTACTGAATTTGTTGGATGAAATTATAGAGAATGACCTAGTAGACCTAGTGCGCATTGCGACACAATTCAATCAATAAATTCGAAAGAGCATCCGTATCGCATTATAATTTCTGCTATAGATAGCCACATTCACCCTAAGAGCTGCGGTCGGCTTTATCTAATGCAACAAAGAGTGATCGCTTTATATTGCAATTGCAGTTTGCTTACCCCAACAATGTCAATTAATAGTTGGATAATTATAGCACCATCTCAATTGCTGCGTTCAGTCATTTTCTACACGCTGACACTACGGAAGCAAACTTTCTTTATCAGAGCTGAAAATACGCTATTAAATTAGGCATTAACTTTTGATAACAATGCTGTTAAGAATTCCTTCTTGGTTCAGTTTCTTCGAATGATTACGTGAAGTTGTTTTCTATTGCACTCCTTTAATCTGACCCTGAAATTTCTTAAAGCAATTATATAGGCTTAGCATGACACAACTTTAATCATGAAATCTTCAAATTTTCAAGCGTGACTGCGATGAATCACGTTATCCTAATCTGTTGATTGAAAAGTAGCAGCTGATTGTACAGACCTTCAGCTCGAAGCATGAAATGTTTAGCATTAATAGCGTTTTCCTTCTGATCGCCTCGGTTGAGGAATATCTCCACTGCGTTTCCAGCTGATGTAAACAATTCCTTCTGCCTCTGTTCTGCACTGCCGCAAATCGTTACATTTCTTTTGCCTCCGTTATCCACGATGACGCCATAACTACGACACGACTTCCTGCTTTGATCGTGAACTTGAGACGAAGCTGATGGACTGAAGTCAAGCAGACTGACGCTGATCTTCTGACCAATGGGAGCCTCGACTGTCCACGGCTGAGACTTGGTTCCACAGATTTGCGGAGATCTCCGCTCTGAGCAGATTATGTGCGTTGGAACAGCGGACGCAATCACAATGCACGAACGCTCTTCATCTGCCACTGAAATATTCATCACGTCATAAACCTAAACAAGATGTCGTTGAATGGACATATTAGGTCTCATTAGAAATTACACTTTTAACAAGATAAAATAGAAGACCACTCTGAATAAGACAACGTAAGAATATGAAAATATTGGGAAGAACTCACCATTTATACATTCGTAGCTGACTTCAAGATAGACCATTAACCCTGGAAAGCACGGAGTAACATTTTCTTGTGACATATCAGCCACTCGAATTTCACATTCGCTCAGTCCAGAGCATTTTCTGTCAAGTACAGCTAACACATCTGCTGAACAACCAAGGTAGCGAGGATCCTGTCCCACTAGTGGACCCAGTGCATCAACTTCGCTGGCAGTTATACACCTTCCAATTCGCATACGGCCGTAAGTTGCGGTTTTCATTAGGATGACCTCGTTCTTCATACATCTGGGTTGGAACGATTCGTGTAGACAAAAGTCATCTATCGCTCCTATAGCATTGAAAGAACAATCTAAAACTTTAGATTCAGCTGCATACATTTTATTATATGGCATGGGAATACAAGCACCGATTGCTACAGTATTTTTTCAGAGCCTTACAGTTAGTTCAATACCACAATCAGCACCCTATTGGCCTATTGCGTTTAATCTCACGTATTTGATTTTGACAAACATTACATAGCAATCATGACAAGTGCTAAAAGTGGTTACGAAGACGTCTAGTCTGTGTCGTAGGCTAACCACTACAAATGAATCTGGGACGCTTGGAACGCTTAGTAGCCAATTTCCAAGCTACATTCTTAGAGGCTGTGATAATGCCCCATGAGAAAACATTGCCATCCAAACCATACAATAAGTCCACATGACATGCACAAAAAGCTTTCTGCGCTAATGTTCCTTCTCTATAACCGGAGTGCTGTATATCTGTTCCTGATGAACATTAATTACAAACTGACAAGCCACAGTATGATTACAAACGTTGTTAGAACGAATTATTACAAGTTATTTTTGCAGGAATCGAAAGAAACTGTCGGCAGCCGTGCAAAACACACATTTCGGTAGAAATCCAATTTAACAAAGACCTCGCGATCAATGGACGAGTCAAACTTACGGAGGAAACGGTATCGAACTTTGTTTCTCAGCTCTCCACACCAGTGTGTTATTCAATACTCAGGTAGTAGTATACTTTGCATGCATTCGAACACGTACTTATTCCTACATGGAAATACACAGCCTACCGACTCCTAGGCCTACGTGAATCGAAAATGGCTTTATAATTAAGTTTAAATTGATGATAAAGTTAATGGTCGTAATCTTAGAGGATATTTAAGAGACACGGTAGCAGATTAGTTTAACCGCTTGCCTTGTAAACCGTTGTGAGCAGATTCAACCCTTAGGCCTGCTAATGTATGTAACTGTGCGTGAAAGACCTTCCGCAAGTCATTCACGTACAATTGGTCAGCGCAATCGATTGTCACGTGGTCATTAATAAGTGGCAATTAATAAAAAAAATAACAAAATTAATGATTACTAGAAATTACTACTTTTATTACTATGGAAATGTATGTATCCTTTCCCTTTCAAACGGTAAAGAAATAATTGGTGTTCGTTCAGTTTGATTCTAGTGTTGCATTATACATGTACAGGGTGGGCCATTAAAAAGTAACCCCTAAGGTTTTTTGATAATATTTCGGCCAAAAATAGAAAGTAATAAATGAACTTTTGCATGCTCTAAGCTAATTCATATATACATAGGCCGGCTAAAATTTTTGCTACAATATTTTGCGCCTTTAAAATTTCATTTACTAATCCATACTTTTGGCCGAAATATTGGCAAAACACATGTGGGGGTTAATTTTTGTGTGGCCCATCCTGTAGGCTTTTTCATATTATTAGCCAGAGGGTCATGATTTGTTAGAAGATGGGAGGAATCCATATCTTTTTTTGTGGAGCTAAAGTCACCTGGAAATGGTTGATCCATTTTTCTTCGAGAGATAGCAACGTTTTTTAAATCCCTAACATATTAATCGCAATCTAACTTGATCCAACAACACAGGCTTACCTGGATCCTCTGGTATTTTTTCTTGCAGTGAAACACCAGGCATTATCCAAATCGTTAGCGCAGTCAGTAAATTTTTTATTTTAAATGACATTTTGAAATTTTTCTTTGCTGTGAAACCTTGTGAAATTATATTAGCGTTGCGAGCGTTCTTAGGCAGATTTTAAACTTGGTTAATAATCCGAATCAAAAAGATGTTGTAATGTTTCAATATCCACCGAAGTCAACAGGTCTGTATGCCCTAAGCATAATATAGAGAGTTCTTTACTCTGCATGGTCAGCAAAACCGAGTCTAACAAACCGGATGGCAATTCACAGAACAATTTGTTATTTATGCGCAGGGATTTGATAGTCAAATTTTTCTGATGCACTCAAATTATGCTCCATGAGATTAGGGGTCATCTCAAAACGTAATGATTGCTTTATATCTTATAGCCAATAAAGCTTTGATCGTATGGTAGCAAACTCAAGCAATTGTAATGGTAAACTCCAAATTTCTACTAAAAAGCGTTGGGTCCTAAGCGTAAAAGCTTATTCAGGAGCGCAACTTCGTATCCAGGAATTTATGGCCAGTGAAAGTGTGAGTACGGTTGCCAAGGAGACCATAGAGCCTTCTGCTTAACATCCACAGCGTTAACAAGCATACAATCGTAAAGATGATTCCGTGATTAACTATAAGACTCGCTTTGATTGATAACGTCTGATAAAATGTTCGACACTTAAACGTTAATAGAATATTCATTGTGAAGAGTATTATCATCTTCAGGTTCACAGACGAACGTTTGGGTTTGTTTGGTTGAAACTGGTTGATTCATCGTCGTCGTTGAAGTCATTTTCTCCGACGAAGACCGAATACGTTGGCATTTCGTGTGCTGCTGCTCTGTCGCCTCCTGTGCTGTCTGACACAGTTGTTGTCGACTGAACTTGTTGACTTCTTGCGGAGTTGATTTGAAAGTTAAGTGTTCTATAATCTTGTCGTTTCTTGCTCTGAGCTGAATATCTGAAAAAAAAATATTATGCACTCTTAAATGCAGTGTCCACCTGAGTTACATGTACTTGAAAGGCATTGTATAATTATGAATCGCAGATGCTAGATAGATTGATGGCATTTCAAGCGAGGCGTACGTCTTTAGCTGCCTATTGCACAATAAACTGAACATAATGAATTTTTTATGTAGTCTTGACAATTTACTTGACCTGTACTGCCTCGATTCAGGCTTCACTGCTCGGATTAAATTAGTTTCACCATTAAAACGTACTTCCACAAAATAGCATCATACATACGTACGTACATACGTACGTACGTATGTACCTACATACATACATACATACATACATACATACATACATACATACATACAATACATGCATGCATACATACATACATACATATATGCATGCATGCATACATACATACATACATACATACATACATACATACATACATACATACATACAAACATACATAAACACACACACATACATGTACATGAATAAACACATGTATCATATACAATATTGTTCTCCTCTACGATTCATGCATATTTACATCTAAAACTTATATACACACGACCGAATATATTGCACAAGAGAAAAGTTCATTGTTTGAAATAACGTATCTGTGACACCCTTTAACGACCAGATGCATTGGTTTCACATTATTTTAGTACAAGTAGGTTGCTAAAGGATTAAGGAATATATGTGAAGCAGCTTTCTTGTCATATCTCACATCATTATTACATTAAGATTTACAAAACTGTCAAACCATAAAGATGAGTATAAATATTACTGGTTTCGTATATCGAACATAATAGCTAAATAACACAACAGTAAACCAATTTTTATTGGTGAAATCAAACAAACAGTGAAATAATCTGTTGTAGTGCCGCTACATACCTGCGCAAACAAACAATTCCTGAACACAGCACAGCCAAGCAAACTGTGAGAATAAAACCTCCAACGGCAACCATGGTTAGAACTGGAATTAAAAAATACAACGATATTGCAAAAGCAGAAAATCACAGCTTCCTATTCTTCGTGGGTGGGACAAAAACTTTTGTCAGAATTATCCTATGCACAAGTGAGATAAATTATTCACTGCCACTATACGCGAAAGTTGATTGTGACAAGTTGGAACAAGATCTGCACAATAGACTTATATATATATATATAATATATATACATATATATATGTATATATATATATATATATATATATGTAGGCCGACCTTTGCTTCCAGGCACAGTCGTCGCTACATGATACATGTAAATAGTTGCTTTAATATTAATGCAAGATTTACCGAATTTTCTTCCCGTTTAACCTAACCTTACTCAGATTCAAAAACGTTTATCCGTAGGCTGTAACCTAATCAACATCACGAAACTGCACGTTATAAGCGTTGCATGATAGACATTAATGTATGGGTCCACTCAGACTCATTTCATTCATAATACGAAGCAATTAGTCATAAATATCTTCGCGATCTCTGTCATTCTACTTTGAGTGTACTGTGTCGCCCATCTCTACGCTCTACTGAGCGAGGCATGCTCGTTGTCCCATTTGCCCGTACAACTACAAAACGGAATCTCAGTGGTTGGCCCCTCAATCTGGAACATGCTCCCGTTGGCGTCGCAGTTGTTACCAAGGGTCCACTCAGACTCATTTTATACTTGCCTTAAAACTGTTCTTTTTAAACGTGCTGGAGTCGGGAGCGCTCCTGAGTAGTAGCCTTGAAGGGGCGCTATATGAATCTCTGTAATGAATGAATGAATTATTAATAATAATAGACTCACGCGGAATAACGAATCTCCAATTTCGTGCTCATAAACGCTCTCTGCAGGACTGACTCAATTTGGCGGAACAAATGACCCGGAATTTCTAGTGGAGGATGCAGGCTAAAGGGTACAATGGAGTTTTTAAGAATTCATTCATTCAAATATTTATATAGCGATCTTTCAAGGTAACTACTCAAAAGCGCTCGGATGTAGTCCAGATATTCATATTACAAAGCGAAAAGATGAAGATGTCGCAATTAATCATTTGAAGTTGAAAGAATCTCGTTGGTGAGAATCGAGCTCATCATGGTCATCACTTCGATAGTGTCAACTAATTAGCTGGTAATCGATGTAGATAGAGGATTAGAATGTACAAATTCGTCATGAATTTGGTGAGATGAAATAATCCGATTGTCTACCGAATCATTATCATCTCCACTATCCAATCATCTGGCTCCATTCGAATGTTCTTTGTCTCATCTAACACTCACCTCTGAGGCCCTTCTTGGTTCAAGTTCCCTGACTATTTCATAATTCTATCTCTCAATTTGCATGCCTTGCATCGGAATATAGACACATTTTCTTATTCCTTCACCCGATTTCGTATTCTGAACGGCGCGCCACTTTGCCATATCTGTCAGTTCATATCTATGCACAACCAACTGTAACGGTTCTTCTGTATCACTGCCTCTTTGTTCTCCGGAAGATCGGATCTCAGACTTCTTGTGGTATGATGTTTACAGTCTCATTGATTGGAATTATGGCTCGAAAAAGGTTGGTGCACAGCAATAGCTTTCAAGCAGCGCTATCTATGAATTCAATTTAATTGTTACAATTAAGATTACCTTGGTCGTCGTTCCAGCTTTCAACCATTGGCTCTAATTCAACGACGTTTACTTGGGCTAAAATATCCACAGAAATACAAATCGGGCAATAATCGTTATGGTATCAGATCAGACCTTGGCAACCGATATGATTAAACTTATATTTTGAGAGACATTGTGCAAGAGAGATTTTGTTTGTTAATATTTCATTGCTTGGATTAGATGTGATATAGAATAACGTAGACTAAATCACGGAAAAATTTTCTGTGATCTTGGTCTCTGGAAATATTCATATAATAATATTCGCTTGCAATATTGCATGATAAAATAATTCAAACGTTGTTTTACAGTTCTTGAAACATTTAATTGTTATGAAATAATAAAGCAGTGAAGCATTAATTATTCGTGATGAAACGTCCTGTGATGAAACTTCCTAGAATCTATTAATTGCCTCCACTTTGAGTCATCGTTCACATATGGTTTCTATTCTCCTCTCAGAACCCAAATAACTGAGACATAACTTAGTAAAGGAGTCTTTTGTCTAATTGACTAAAAAAACGAACAACTTGGCAATCCAGCAGAGCGAGGCCATCAACTAATATTGGTAGAGAGGTGTGAGCGCGATTTGTTGCTGATTCGCAAAATTATAGCTACAAAACCGTTCTATTTAGAGTTTAATATTAGACACTAAGTTGGCCCATATAATAGGTCACTCAGGAAGCATCAGTTGCACAGTTCAACAGTTAGGCCTATTGCCGTCCTGTAATCAAGGCCTATGATTGTATGGTAATTTGAAGCAGCGATTGAACAGAAGAGGACATTTTACTAGGCCAAATATATTATAATTATGCTATTCCAATTGTTTTTTTCTGAAAAAGAAGATATTTTTCACTATCAAATTTTCCAACCTTGAGAGCAGTTGCCAAAGACGCCAATCCACTTTTCTCCTTCGCAGTGAAGATGCCAAGTTTGTCGACTGGAGTAACATCCAATCACAATCGAATCGTCGCTTCTCTTCAACCAAGCGTCCTCTGGCGGAATCAAGTCCGAACAACCGACAGCTGTTACTTACACAATAAGAACAAATTAGAAATATGAAACATGCATGTTTCAGATACCACAGCACGCAGCATTAAAGCTTCGTATTAGGGCAATGGCTTTTTTGAAAGCAAATATATTTCGCCCACAAGTTCATGCAAAACGTTAATATCACCGCTGTCGCGCCTACGCAAAGTGTTTTCTATTTTTATTAATGCATTTAATTAAGCATTTATTACTTGTTTCGGCTGATTCCAGCAATAGATAGAAGCAGCTAAGCAACAAATTAAAACGCCAATTTTATTCAGACAGGCAACAACAGGCAACATTAGGATTAAAAATAGTGTTTCGATCATAGGCTGCATGTCATATTTTGCAAATCGATTTATTCTAAATCTAGGTTGCTTATGTGTCGCGAAAAGTTAAAGAACAGCAAGCTATGCAAACCTTCAGCCCGAAGCATAAACTGGTTTTCATGATGACTTTTGTCCTTTTGATCTCTTTGGTTGAGAAATAGTTCTACTACATTTCCGTTTGACGTGTATAAGTCCCTTTCTCTTTGTATTCCACCGCCACATATTGAAACATTGCGTTTGTTTCCCTTATCCATAATGATTCCATATTTAATGCACGTTTGCTTGCTTTGCTCCACAGCATGACCAGACTTGGATGCATTGAAGTCGAGTAGACTGATCCTAATCTTCTGACCAACGGGTGCCTCAACTGTCCACGGCTGAAGCTGTGATCCGCAGACTCGCGGAGATCCTAACATTGAACCGATTATGTGAGTTGGAACCATCGAAGTCATCACTGAACACGAACGCTCCTCATCTGCAACTGTAATTCATGATTTCGGTGAATAAACAGTGTTTCCGGTAGACTAAAAAAGAGAACTGTTTTTAGCCCACACTAACTCACGGTCCTGACCAAGAATTATTAACGTAACTCGTCTGAGTCATCTTCATCCGATAATGTTGGATGTTTTGGACATTAAATTTATTTATTAGAGATGTGAAGATGGTCATTAATTTTTTGCGTTAATGGCCATTAATAGATTCCACTTCACTAATTCTACTGGTCACACTGTGAATAAGATAAGCAATTATATTGTACAATTTACAAATCGACTGCGAGAGTAATTTTACGCTGAAGAGTCTACATGTTTTAGATTTTTATGGCGATTGCATGCATCAAACGCCAGATCTTCTGGCAACCGGACTTCGCGCTTTGTACCTCTGACATGACATAGAAATCGTGATTGAGCTGGTACCTGGTGCTTTTAAGTAACGCTTTAGAAAATTGAACGATTACGACTGTTACTTATATCGGTGGTAATTATACTTATTATACCCAGACAGGTTGTCTGGTGACTCAGCTGGTTTCGATCCATGGAAGGGAAGCACTAGGTTTTTTGGAATCGGGATCATTTGAAACATTTTTGAATTTCTTGCAGTTAACAAAGAACATTGATACTGGGCTTAAATAATATATTTAATGTGTAATAAGCAATAGGATTGAAGAGAGTATTAGCTAACCATTAGTACATTCGTAGCTGGTTTCAAGATAAACCATTAGCTCCGGAAAGCACGGCGGAGTGGCATTTTCAAGTGACATGTCAGTCACACGAATATCACATTCGCTTCTTCCAGAACATCTGCGATCCAGAATGTAAAGAACATCCACTGAACAACCGAGGTAGCGAGGATCTTGTCCGTATACTAGACCCAGTGCATCAACTCCTTTTGAGGCGATGCATCTTCCAGTGCGCATGCGTCCGTAGGTTGCGCTTTTCATCAAGATGACCTCATTCTTCATGCATCGAGGTTGAAACGATTCGTGCAAACAATAATCTTCAACGGTTTCTAAATTTAAAAGTTAAACTATTATAAACATTAAGGATCAAATAGAAACCATTGTGGCGGAATTTTTGGTGTCGACCGCCTTCAAGTAGCCTACGGTGCAAAATCCGTAGATATTGTGTATGTTATAAAGCTATATCAATTTGTTATCATCTTTACCACCGTGACCCGACAAAATAGCGTCGAAAAAAATCAATTATTTATTGAAAATTCATTGATGAGAAAATGTATTGATGTTGGCCTACGAGCGGTTGCTCAAGAAAAAGTTGTATTGATGAAAAGATCATGCTCAAAATAGATGATGGATTGATGTAAACAATCTCGCCAAATTTGGAGTTGGATGAATGAAAGAATTATTGCTTAAGTGGAAGCTGGATTTATGAAAAGACCTTGCTAAAACTGAAGATTGATGAATGAAAAGAATCATGCTTAAACAGAAGTCGGATTGAAGAATTGAGGTTTGTTTAAACTAGAAGCGTAGGCTTACTGCACTCTGCCCGCACATAAACTGGTCAGCTGTGAACTAAAATGTACATACAAGTTGGTTTTAATGCGTTACGGTGAATTAAAATTGAAGTACTCTAGAAGCTAATGGAAAGGATCATGCAAAAGTAGAATATAGCCTAGATTGATTAAAAGAGTATTGCCTGAGATGAAGTTGGATGAAAGTAAGAATGCTGTCTTAAGTACAAATTGGATTGATGAAAAATTTTGCTAAAAAAGTCGGATTGGGAATAGAACCGCCTGTTAAAATGGAAGAATCCTGCAATTAGGAACTGGATTGATACAGACAGTTCTGTTAATTACAAGATAGATCGAAAAAACCGTATTCTTCGCATCAATCCAGCTTCTAGTTAAAATCTTTTCATCAATCTAGCCTCTCGTTAAACAGATTTCTTTTCATCAATCCATCTTAGAAAATTAGCACTATTTTTTCAGCGACCCTATGCCGGGCGTTATTTTGTCTAGCACTATTTTTCGGCGCTCTTTTGTCGGTCGCTCTTTTGTCAGGGTGTCCTTTACCATTGACTTTTATTTTTGGCTGTTCTGCTATGTCATTTTATGCACAATGAACTTCGTTGCTGGATCCTTAAGGTCATATTTCGTAGTTAATTTATCTACGATGCTTTTCCGGAAGTTTCAATGGAAGGCATGTAAACTAGTGTGTCGCTTAAGCAGTGCATTGTGGACTGTTAAATACATGCTTGCATTTAGGTTTGTATACATGCGACTAGGCCATGTGTGTTTGCATATGTACGCATATCCACATGCATCCATATGTATGTGGATCTAAATAGGCTCATATATGTATGCAAGTCTCTACACAAAGTCTGTATTTTTGCATGTGTAGGCATACGGTATATGTATGTATACTCGTGTAGGTTGTGTATGAATGTATGTCTCTATGTGGCATGTATAGACAATGTTGCAAGCATGCATCAGTGTGTATAAATTATGCGTAGATCCTACATTAGCAATCATGTAGCTCTAGATGTATGTACATGTAGGCCTATGTTCGTTTAGTATAATACATGTATTTACCTGGATCACGTGATGCTTCTCCATACAAAGACTGATATAAAAGGACACAAGACGAAAGAAAAACTTGTAAATTAATGTCTTTGAATGACATTTTAGCTTTACTGGCAAGGTCTCTGGTCTAAAGAGCTCTCCAAAATTGATAAGAACGTCTTAAGGTAATGTTAGCTTCTCACTTAAATTATGTCCGACCTATACGTTGAATTAATATCAGATTTGAATAATATTCACGTGTAGTAACATCTTCAGATGCTAATAAACACCGCAGGGTAGCCACAGCAAACGAAGTACACTTTGCTATTTATGTATTTCATATGCGCATTGATTCGGCTAAAATATTTTGATGTATATTCATTAGCCACCTTTTAAATAATAGACAAAAGAAGGTTTGGGGGTCGTCTCAAACTTATAAAAATAAAATCGCCATCAAGATACACTCGAGTTTTTATAAATAATAACCGTATGTGCTGAATTAATCTGTAATTGATTACTTTTGCTTCGAAAGCCTGAACAGTTTATTTTAAATTTAATGCCATGCTATAATACCGATCTCTTTTCTAATAGGCCCATTGGCAGCCCTAAACATCCGCAGACGCTCAAACGGATAGCACAGGCATCACGAAACAACAGCTCATATGCACGTGTAAATATGTTAACTACATGAAGTTATAAACCTTAATTCATGACCGAATTTAATTTTATATATTTATACATATATATTAAGCTATTTATAAATACTAATTTTGGTTCTTTTGAGTTTTCTGTAAAGTTCCACAGCGAGTCACAGACCACAACGCGGACTGCCGTTGCTGACACCGGTTGAATAATCGACGTCGTTATTAAAGTCATTTTCTCCGACGAAAACTGAATACGTTGGTATCTGATGGATTCCTAAGACACGTGTATCATGTCCTGTGCTGACGGATGCAGTGTTCGACTGAATCGGTTGGTTTAATTGTTGACTTCTGACTGAGTTCACTTGAAAGTTCAGTGTTCTATAATCTTGTCGTTTCTGGTCTTTAGCTGATGATCTGAAATATTTTTACACACTTACAAGGAAGAATCACTACACGCCTTATCACGAGAGCAATTTCAGGCAAAAAGGAATCCAAACTCTGTTCTTTTAGACGTTCGACTAAGCAAGTTATGGAATAAACTGAAACGTTACGTCAATTACTGTTTATTCATGTAAACAAACTGACTTTTGTCTCAGTTTCAAACACAGCAACGTCACAACAGCGTGCTTTTAGCTTTGCCCACCTCGTTTGAACCACTGCCAACGTAACGTGACAGTGGTGAAGTTATAAAACGGAAATAAGTCAATTTTCAAGAATAATCAAGGTCTTAAACATCATCAGTGATCAAGACACTAGCTGTTAGTTATCTTAGAGGAAACCATATGACGACCTCTGATACATAGGCTACAGTAGAATAGCATATGTTTTAGGCTATCCTCACAAGAAGACCAGTAGGCCTGTTGTAGTTTAAATCGATTACTACAGTTCCGTTAACGTCGCCAAAACCGGGTATCTCCAGCAGATGCATGCAGATAAAACAAACCTGCGCAGGCAAACAATTCCGGTGCATAGAACGGCCAGGCAGATAATCACCGTGAACCCTCCGACAGCAATCATTGTTAAAACTAAAATAAAATTAGGTCATTCAATATATATATATAGTTTCTATCAGCTTTATTGTAAAATTCTTGAAAAGATTTCCGCCAGCAGATCAATATTATTTCAGCCACAATTCATTTGGTGCGCGATCGAGTAGTGCTTTGCGTGCGGAACTATAAAGAGAGGAGTATAAAATAAATATTGTACTTTAGGGGGTTCAAATCCTCGCTACCGCAGAAACGTTGTTCGATATTTCTGTGCCCCATGCCTATTCAGTCGTAATTTTGAAAGGTCTACTCACAACTTAACAAATCCGATATAAACTGAGTTTGTGAATCGTTCACTGCTTTACAGAACCCTCGAGTTGAGGCCTCGAGTGGAAAACGGGTTCAGACAATAAAACACTGTTTCAAAATAACAACTTTGTACTGGAGAAGGAATTTAAAATCTACCTTGTTCATTGCTCCAACGTTCAGTTTTGACCTCCAATTCAGCGATTTCGTCGAGTGCTAAAATATGCACATCACAGGCAATGACACGAAGCTTCAATGTCTAAGCCTATATGAAATCATTCGACACATTTAAACGTCGTTTATTCGTTTGTTGCCTTTAACTGCGTTGCTGCGGTTTTAATTGAGCATATATTACCTTTACACATATGAGAAACAAATGGACATATAAAATAAGCTCAGAAACATGTTTTTGTTTACCAATAATATTAGACTAAAATAATTTCAAAAAGAAAAATGTAAATACCCTGAAGACGCATTAACCCGGTCAACAAGCGGAGATGTCTGCTTCGTGAATCTCAATTTTCGTCACATTTGTGACCAGGCTTTCCATCTCATTCCGCTTGTTCCGCTACTCAGGCGGTGGAACTGTTTTCTGTTAATCAATTATTTGTTCCAAGCAATCAGAAAGTTCTCAATTCTAAATTCTTACACTGTTTCATTTCTATAGTTACCTTATCAACTTCACTCAATTTTTTCCGAGAATGTCTGCCTTTCGGATCCATCTTTTAGTTTCAGTGCCTCTGTCTTTATATTACTCATCAATTTTGTCACGCAATCTTGGTAGTTGAACGTTTCTTGTGAGTATCGTTTAAAGAGGCGCCATAAATTTTTTTATTGCAATCAAAACTGCAATAAAGTAGGGCCTACACTGTTCTCTAACCTTGCGAGCAATTCCCAAAGACTCCAATCCACTTTTCTCCTTCGCAGTGAAGATGCCAAGTTTGTCGACTGGAGTAACATCCAATCACAATTGAATCATCGCTTCTCTTCAACCAAGCGTCCTCTGGCGGAATCAAGTCCGAACAACCGACGGCTATGCACAGTGTAACAGTTGACATTGTTAGGTATTCTGTATGCTATAACCATGTATCAAGTCAGTCTGATGCAGGTTAAGTTTATAAAAATAAGAGTTACTTGGACAAGATATAAAAAAACATCGTGAAATCGACTTCCAATTCTAAAGGGTTATCTACCTGGAGATGTCAATCCAAACAAGAGTCGTTTGCTCCATATCCAAAATATGCTAATGGTTCTATGTTATTGACAGGTGTGCTTTAAATGATTGAGTGAAATCGACTATTGAGTTATTATTGTTATTAACGACAAAGCAAACGAACTCATGACCTGAAATTCAAATCAACAAGTAATTATGTGCTAGATGTTCAGTCAATTGTCATCAACTAAAGCTAACTTCTTAAAAAGTATCGTCATTAGAAACATTACAAACTCTTTCTACCTTCCAGTTTCAAGATGAATTGCTTATCATTGACACTGCTTTCCTTGCGAACTTCTTGCTTTAATATTAATTCAATCGCATTTCCCGTTGACATGTACAAATCCGTTTCTCTCTGTATTCCACTGGCACATATCGTTACATTTCGTTTGCTAGTTTTGTCTAAAATGACGCCAAGACCATTGCACGACTGTTTGCCATGGTCTTCAATCTGATCAGACTTTGATGCACTGAAGTCGCGCAGACTGACGCTGATCTTCTGACCAATGGGAGCGTCGACTGTCCACGGCTGAGATTCTGTTCCACACGTTTGTCGTTGAGATTCGGATGAACTGATTATGTGAATTGGATCAACGGAAGCCGTCACCGAACAAGAACGTTCTTCATCTGCCACTGAAAGCGATTAACTTATCATGCTAAATGGCAAGTATTTATACTATGAGCACTTAAATGTAGATATATGGATTAACAGCATATGAAACCTAGATTGTACATATAATTATTTTAAACATGTTGTGTTATCCATAGCTTATTTGTTCGCTCGTTCATTATATCGCCTATAAAATGTCGACAAAGTACAAGGGAATGGTAGCAGGATATTGGTCATAAACTCCAAATGGATCAGATTCTCGCGAAAACCAAAACCAGTGTGCGAGCATTACTGTAAAAGATGGCAACGAGGAACAGTTCTTCCTTCTAATTAAGCATGTTGTGAAATCTTAACTATGAGGATAATTGGTTCATATAAATGACCAAATAGACAAAACGGAAACTTAACCGAACCTAATCTTAAAAGATAACCCCACCAAACCAGTCAGCATTATGGTAACAATTATTTGAATAGGATGCATGAATCCAGTTAACTCATTGAGACTAAACGTTGGTTTGATGTCGGTTGTGATTCGCTTTTGTGTTATCTATATGGTTTCAAGTGGGATATAGGGCAGATATAACAGTGTATCCTAAGATAATAATTTACATTGTGCACTTTTGTGACAATCAGACAATCCACATATATTTCTATGGCATGCTCTTCAAATGAAAACTAATTTCATTTTTTTCCGATAGCTTCTAAAATCATTTTGCAAGCAAAGTAATAGTCGGCTGACCATCTCAGATATTCCTGTTGATTCTTTGACACTCCAATATAGTTCAGCTCCCAACTCAAAATCGGCACTGGCGACATTAAATTCATGCCAATCAATGTGAAAAACTCTGAATACATGCCTGTGAAATATACGATCGGCTAACTAGCAATTTGAAGCCATACAAAGTTGAGCTCTGAAACCAAATTTCCACCCGCATTCATTTCCACAGGCAAAAGGTAAAAGTGCAAACTAACCGTTAATGCAAGCATAGTTGACTTCGAGATAAACGTTGAGCCCGTGATAACAGGTCGTGGCAATATCAAGCGCCATATCGACGACCCGAACTTCGCAGCTAGTCTTCCCGGAACACCTCTGATGGAATGTCAACAGAACATCCTCAGAACATCCCATGTAACGAGGATCTTCTCCCACTACTGGTCCCAGACCAGCAACCTCTTTTGCTGTTATGCAGCGACCGATTCGCATTCGTCCATAAGTGGCGCTCTTCATTACAATGACTTCATTCTTCAGACAGCGAGGTTGAAATACTTCGTTTTGACAGTAGTCTTCAACTGTTGATAATATCACGTTTAACAGAATTGAATAAGACCATGATTATTGTGTGAATAAAATATGAATGAATAGATATGCCAGAGGCGAATGAAGACAAAATGCGAAGTCAACACTCTTAGAATGTCTGCACATTCAGCGAACGTAAGAATATTTCAGATCAGCTTCCTACAAATTCTTACGAATATGTTCCTACAAATTCTTACGAATATGTTCCTACAAATTCTTACGAATATGTTCCTACAAATTCTTACGAGTATGTTCATACAAATTCTTACGAATATGTTCCTACAAATTCTTACGAATATGTTCCTACAAAATCTTACGAGTATGTTCCTACAAATTCTTACGAATATGTTCCTACAAATTCTTACGAATATGTTCCTACAAATTCTTACGAATATGTAAGCTTGATTTCCACATTTCGTTGTGTGTTATTCTGTGGAGAATATAACGACTATAACTTTACATATGTCACTATCTCTCTCTCTCTCTATATATATATATATATATATTCCAAATTTTGCACGAATATATTTTAACAGCGGAAAAAAACGAAGGGGTTCGCGATTCCAAATTGTTACCCCTTCCCATGCTTTTAAGTTTTAGCCCTTCCTCATGCTCGCCTACAAGGAGGCATTTAAGTTATGTGCAAATACCTGCCAAAAGAAATTACAGAGTCCTTGCTTCTCCCATGGCCAGTTGTATTTGGCATGTTCAATGGTAGGAACTTCAAAAAATGTATATATGTTTTAGCTCAGGAATAAATGTGGTTCGGGTACTTGAGCTACTAGCCTATTATATGTAACGTAGTATTTGTCAGCAGTTTATGTGAAGCAAATACAAGAGAAATTTCATATATATATATATATTGCACATAAACAGCCAGCCTTGCTCGTGTGAAACTCTTCCTTATGTTCCAAATGATTCCAAGTAGGCTATAAATATTAAACATAAGAAATAACATTTCAGTTTCTCTCACAATTCAACCGACACATGTACTCTGTCAACTTAGACAATGGGGTGCCTACCGTTCATGTCTCGTTGACGACTCATTTCAACTTATCATCCCAATCTTACACTCCAACGTCGAATAATCGCTAAACCTATACACTATGCAATCCATACTCCATTGTATGGATATTAAGGTAGACGAGGGTTTGTAAAAAATAGTAAAGCAACCTACATGTACTCACGTGATGGAGACGACACAAGCGCTCTATTATATAAAATGAACAGGAAACAGAGACCCACCTGATTGAACACTTGAAGATTCCGATTCTACTACTTGCGTCATAAGCAGGTTTACTACTATTAACTTTGTCCATGCGATCAACAGACTTTTACTTGCGTTTAAAACCACTTTTCTGCCTTCGCTTTTAATAAAGATTGCCATTGCACCAAGCAATGTAGAGATTTTAATAAACAGAAACTGACTATTAGAAGCTGAAGACAGAATACAAGGTTGAATGTGCTGGCTGTTATCAGAATAGAATGACGCTTGTTACTTGTGCGTTGAAATTGTTCGCAGAAGGCGCAGAAATACTCTCCAGGTCAGATGGCTGTTAATGCATATTAATGTAATGTCCTGGATCCGGGGTCGTCTCAAAAACAAAGAAGTGCTTCCATAAAAGCACAGTTACGTTGAAAATGTATTATAACAGAAAAATGAGATGATCAGTCATAAACGGAATTGCATGAAACAATACAGGCCATCTATTTAAATTATAGTTTGCGAAACTGTGTTATGTGCTTTTCAAAGTGTCCACTAGACATAACAGGCCTACTGGTAATAAAATTACTTTAGCAGTACCATGCTGCTGAAAGACTACTGAAATCGTGAACGGGTTAAGTGTTTTTTGTTTAGCCTTTGTACAATATTCACATACTAACTGACACCGGTACACCGTACACTAAAATGTGCCCATTCATTGCATATTTGGCACTGAATCCAATACTCCGTTGCTGATCCATGCAGTTCTCCACAGAGAGGCATCAATCACATGACCAGTAGAGAAAGCTATGAATTATCTATAACTTCATAAAAATATATGTTAGAAAGTAGAAGTGTCAGCATCTCAGCGTAGTGACCTTTCCGAAAGCCAGATTCCGGAAACAACTTATTTGACAGTGAGCTGACTGAAGTTCAAAAGGGCAATGTTGTTTTCTCTATCACATTCTGTGGTAGCCCTTAGACCTGCTATCAGGGTTGTAGAGACGGCCACTAATAGCAATATATGTGTGAATCACCATGCAGAGGTGAGATCATAAAATCGAATTAATAAGAACACACCTGCGGTCACTAGAGTAGAAGAATAGGCTAAGACTGAGTGAAGTACTGCACTCATCAGACGCCTATTATGATGCCAGAAAGGCCTCGAAAGCTGTGTGTGTTTCCGTCGTATATTATTAGGATCATCTTATTGAGACCATTTGATTTCTAGAAATAATGTGGATGAATAACTCTTCTTCAAGATGACACCGACAAAAAAATCCGAGGGCACAAAATCTCTGCCATTAGCATACGCGGCTAGACAATTATTAGAAAAACACTTGTAGCCAAAGAATTGTGGATCACTGGAACCCGCTACAACAGGAAATAGTATCAATACCAGGCTGGAACATTTTCAAAAGAAACTGGACAATTGGATACAACAATATAAGCAACAGAAGCGTTTACTTTAGAAAGGTTGCCTAGCTTATTAAATTTAACTGAAACTGTAATTTACAGTGGTCACTGCAAATGTAAAATGCTTACTTTTACGACACAGTATCTGATTTTATCCACTATCTATTGTACTCACTTGCCCTCGTGTGCAATTGCAATAAATAAATAATCTGATGAAGAACGCCTAATTGACCTCTTGTCGATAAACTTAAAGTTTCCAGTATAATTAGCACTTGAACTTTGACAAGTTCACAATATTTAAATTTTAGCAATGCTGCAGCGCAATGCAAAGGACTATATATTGACATGCGCTTGATCAAATGCGGAGGACTATTTATTGACGTCCGCAGCAGCTGTTCGACATTTCTTGGCCATCTACTTTGCATATTTAGCTTTTGCTGATCGGCTTTTACGCTTCTTTATGGCAAAACGATGTTGAAGACAATAATTTGTGTTTTCCTCTTACTCTGCACCTGTTCTGGTCGGCCTAGAAGGCAAGAGCAAAACCGACCAGAACAACGGTCAAATGGTAAGCAACTTGATTAGATTTTATTTGGAACTTGTGAGAATTATTATTATAACGTCGTCTAAAGTGAAGCTGAAGTTCTGGTCTCCTCCGAAGCAATTATAATCATAATTGTTGTTGCTGTTTTAAAATTTCTGTCTCTTTTCCTCTTCTTCTTGTTCTTCTTCTCCTTCTCCTCCTCCTTCTTCTCCATCTTCTTTTTTCTTGTTCTTCTTGTTCTTTGATGTTTTTCTTTTTCTTCTTTTTCTTCTTCTTTTTTTCTTCTTCTACTTCTATTTTTGATGCTTTGTCTTCTTCTTTTTCTTTGATACTTCTTCTTATTCATTCTACTATTCTCCATCATGGATGAATTTAAATTTTCCAATTCTTCCATTATCTGCTTTGATTGTCTGCTTAAACATTTCCAAAGTTTTCAATGACGCCATTCATCTATGTTCTTCGTCTTGTTCAAGGCTGCTCTGTAGCCAATAATGCATGACCTTTGAGTAGTTTATTACATGTGTGCATTAATTAGGTATGATCAGCGCCCTTGAGTGGCTCACAAGGAGTTGCGGATTAAAACAGTCAGAAGCAACTGTCGTGTAGCGTGGAATGTACAGAGTCAAGTTAGGTTTTGAGGTAGACTTAAATCTGCACAATTACGCATTACGTATAGTCTTGTCTTATTAATTAAGTCTTGTCTTATTGGCTGGTGTTTTTGCGGCCCATCAAAGCGGTGATATTATAATCAGTAATTTTTGTGCTCATATGTAAGAGATTAAGTCACAGCACTGGTCAATGTATTTTAACACAAATAAATGTCATAAAAAATTTCTCAGTGGCCGTTTGCAGCCGTTTTATGAGCTTCTCCAGCCACAACAGACCGATGATCTACACCATGATCAATCGCAGTCTCTTCACACAGTTGCGCAGCCAACCCACCACAGCTCCCTACCACACGAGGGTTGCGTGACCGATGAAAACATCCAAATATCAAACGCAAGTGTTCAATGCATGTCAATGCGCAAACATAGGGAAAAGTGACCATCGATGCTAAGCCACGTCATACATGTAGATATTGGCAATACAAGTGAGCTTAGCTCGACATAGGCGCAAATAACTAGAGCACTGTATATGGCAGAAAACAAAGAAATGCTGGAGCTCGATAAATCATAAATATCTTAAACGTTCATTGATTCATTGTCTTTAGATCGCTATCACCCGACATCCAACCGATTTAAATCATCTGCCGCCGGAAGAGCGGTGAAGGGTCCATGGGATCAAACCGACTGGAATGCGTTAGCCAGAGGTGAACTGCAGAACGCAGTCAACATCGCCGACAACCTGAATAAGAACAAAGCCAAGAATGTGATCATGTTCCTTGGGGATGGAATGGGCATATCAACGCTGTCGAGCGCCAGATTGTACAACGCTGAGAATAGAAATCTTCAAAAAAGCGATATCTACTTAACATGGGAAAAATTTCCGCATGTTGGTCTATCAAGGGTACGACTCAAAGGCCTTTTGCCGGAAGTTTTAGATAGAAGTTAGTTAGAAGTCTTAGTGTGGGGTTATTGTTGGGTAGACCAACTGTCAATTGAGGGGTAGGGTGGCCGATTGACAGTAGGCACGCTGGCAGATTGGTTAGAGAGGTCGACCCGTAACGCTCAGTATGCGCTTAGTGAGCAGGTTCGATCCTTGTCCGAGGAGTCAATGTGTAGGTACTTTGAGCAAGTTCTTCGCGCACAATTGCTCTGCAGTAAAACTGCAATTCCGCCGTCGAGGCGTGTGTACTTATGAGCAAAAAAGGTTTTGAAGACAAGCGATATCAAATTTTAGAATTAAAAAAATAAATAGGGGTAGGGTGTTCAAATCGCTTCCATAAATTTGGTTCAAAATTTCTGCTTCATTTATGCCCCAGCCAACTTGGCTATAATGCGAAAACCTTATACTTTTAAAGTTCACAAAAATTACAGATTAGTACAAAAGAACAAATGTTAGATTAGATTTGATTAATATAAGACGTTAGAGTTTATTTAATGAGGCTCCCATTACGGATATGATAGGCGCCAAAGTAATATATTACAAGCAATTAATTTAGTGGGCCTTTTCGTAGGCAACTTAATCAAATAGAGCAGAAGAGTCTAGATGTTACGCTATATAATTTTCATTAAATATTGTTCCCCAGACCCAGACTGATAAGTCTGCCGTGTGAAATTGTTGACAAAAGATGAAAGTTTTTATAATAAAATTTTCATATCGAGGCGCTTTTCGCGCGAACTCCTATAGATACTTTTTAGACAACTGCTTCCATTTATTGAATATATCACAGACTCATTTGCAATTTTATAAATCGTCGGAAAATCTTTAGAAACATCGATGTCAATTTGAAAGTTTTTTCTATGTGATCAGAGGTTGAAAAATGTCACCCGTGGGGTATTTATCAATGATAATATGTAGGTCTATCGTGATGTACACACTAACGCATTAAAATCATCTATGATGTTGATTGTTCGAAGAATTGGCCAAGTATCACAATCCCATAATTTCAGTGTCACTGATGTCTTATCATCGAACTAGTCTTCGTTAAACTCAAGTTCAGTGGCGTAGCTAAGGGGGGGGGCGAGGGGGACGGACCGCCCCGGGTGACAGCATATGGAGGGTGACACTATGTCACCTCCAACAAAATTTTTCAGCCAGGCTAAGGTGCGAAAATAGTCTGAAAATAGAATTGTGAAAAAAAACCAACCAACACAGGAAATGTGACCGTTATGACGTCACATATTTCGAATTTGAATCTATCAACCGTCGAAAATATTGTCTGAGCGAGTACAGCTCTTTTGGTGAGTCATTTTTCTTATATTTTTATTATAATTTATTTCGAACAATGTTCGAAATAAATGACGACCATGGCTTTGTCGAATTATATGAAAGAACGTCGACGACAGCATAATATCAATGGAAGCTGTCGAAAGAAGACAGCTTCCATTGATATTATGCTGGGCATGTACAGTCCGCAAGATGCAAGGATGTACATTTGACAAAGCAGTTGTTTACCATTTACAAACTACAATGGACATTTATGAAATTTTCGTCAAATTTATAGGACTAAAAAACAGAAAATAAAATATAAATAAAAATAACTTAATATCTGATAACAAGTTACTTCCGTGACCTATGAATTTTGAAACCTACTTATAGAGGTAGAGTATGTATGAAAATTTAGCTACACCTAACCATTCAGCATAGGGTCGTGTGGGGTCGCTGGGGTGACATTTGAACGGACCGCCCCGGGTGACGTTTACTCTAGCTACGCCACTGCTCAAGCTTGTACATGAATTACAGTCTCTTTATTTCCTGGCAGCAGATGGTGCACCGTAATGAGGAAATGTAATTCGTTCAACCTGCAAAAAAATTGTCAGTGCTCATAAAGTTTATAGTTTCTTAATAGAGTTGCTGTTTCTCTGTTCCTCGTGTTCTGTTCGCGCAGCCAGACGACGTTTTAACATTTACATCTGTTTCAGATATCATGCTAATTTATTTAGTGATGCAGCATTAGCCTGTATGGAAAAAATAAATAAGAAATCAAAAAGACGTAAAAAAATTATTATATGTTTTGCCCTACTGAAGGCTCTTGTTGGGATCTTGCACCATATTGAGCTACTGTTCATGGAAGCTTGTACACTATTCAACTGCGGGGCCAATGGGTGCCGACACAACAACGGGAAAGAAACGCGCTATTCGAAGAGTATACGTTTAATATTTTTCACGTTCAACTTCACCGTGTCTTATCAACTCTTTCTAACTCAGTCCACGTGTAGAAAATCCTGAAAAGCTCAGGTTTAGTTGAGATTTTTTAGTTTTCCTCAAATTTCGCCTCACTTGTAAAATTATTGTCAGACCAACTCTCCACTCCTCCTTTGAACAACTGCGTTAGATCCAACATCCAATCGCTAACTGAAGTGCTACTTTACTCATCCACCATTGTTAGCATTCGCGCCTCTGCTATGTCTAGACTATTGTCGAGTTTCTTTCTGCACCAAGCTACTTTGTTAGCGAGAGGACACCTGGGTCTTCACCGTACTACGGCAAAGACAATAAACCATCAAACGTACTTTGCGAGTGACATGTGTCATGATTATGGCACACTTTTTTAAGGACTAAAACGTATGAATTCTATAATAACGAACTCGGGCGGTGCCCGACCTCCCCACCTCCAAAAAGGTCGCTACCATTTTTAATATTATTATTAGAATAATTACTATTACTATTACGAGGTAAATAGGTTACTGATCCCTCGAGTTAATAAAACTAATCTCGTTAGAGAGACACGTGGTTTATTATATTTTCATTATTATTATTATTATTATTATTATTATTATTATTATTATTTTATGCCTTAAGGTAATCCGTTCTCGCAGCCTCAGAGACTTAGAGATCATTATTAACTTAATATAGGTGTCTGCGGTACGTGACGTTTTGGCGCAGCCGTATTGGCGCAGGACGTTTTGGTGCAGCGCCGATTTGGCGCAGGATGTTTTGGTGCAGATCTCTGATACAAAAGTATTGTAATGTATATTATATATTATAGAAATATATTATCTGGCAATCTACCACTGCATTGTCGTAAATTATTCGTCATTGCAAATCAGGTTATGACTCGGGAGCGTCGGTATTAGAAGAGTGATTCGTGAAGAGAATCACATTTAACTAGAAGCTTGATCAATGAAAAAGATACTGTCAAACTGGGAGCTGGATTGACGAAAAGAATCATGTTTAAATGCATGTTGGACTGATTAAAAAGATCATGCTTAAACGGAGGCTGGACTGAGAAAAAATCATGCTCAAATGGAAGCTGGATTGATGAAAGAATTATGCCTAAGTGGAAGCTGGATTGCTGAAAAATAATGTCATTTAATTGGATTGATGAAAAGATTGTGACTAAAAGGGTTCCACGAAAATCAGAATTCTCATATTCATCCCACTACTATTTAGGAATAGTTCTTCTCATCCTTCCAATTCCCGGTTTAGCATAGCTATTTTCATCAATCATGCTTCATATTACATTATATATATTATATCAGATATCAGCGCCAAAACGTCCTGTGTCAAAGCGTCCTGCGCCAAAACTTCCTGCGCCAAAACGTCCTGCGCCAAAACGTCCTGCGCCAAAACGTCCTGCGCCAAAACGACTGCGCCAAAACGTTCTGCTCCGAGGTGTCCGGAGGGTCAAGACTCGTCTAGGGTTCAAAGATTTTTGGTTTTACTTTGAATGCAATTTCTCTTTTCAGCATTCACTTTTATTCTTTTATAGTGTGAACACTGTTCCGTCTCAACAGTTTAACTAACAGAATGTAGGCTTACCAAGAGCGGCTGAAAAATCAATGCAGTTTGTCATTCAAGTGTTATGTACAGGGACCACTAACCAATGGAGTGAGAGTAAGGGTCCTGACCCTAAAACTGCGTCGTTAACATTTTAAACTGCTGTGAATTGGCTACAAGGTCCTGCAGGGGCACGCATGGCCAGAGACCACACAAGAATTACAGAATCCGACACCTTATAAACCATACCATACTAGATGTTATCTGGGACTATGACATACTTGTAGGCCTAGGCTTGTCAATCGAGTTCGTGGTTTATGGGACAATACTTATATAGACAATAATCTTATCATAACAAGTTTCAATAGTTCCGATAATCGGTTCATTTATAACTCCACCATACGTGGCCAACGTAATTTAATCTGTTTTGCCATCCATTGTTGTTATCGCAATAAAAATGATCTTGCAGTGAGCCAATCGTTTGTCAGCTATGTTAACAAATATGCTAATTCTATAGACGTACAACGTAGACAGATCGACTCCAGATAGCGCTGGAACGGCCACTGCCTATTTATGCGGTGTGAAAGCCAACTATGAAACCATCGGGGTCAACGATCAAGTGTCATTCGATAACTGCACTGCAATAGCCGGAAATACAGTCAGATCAATCGCAAAGCACTCGATCGCAGCCAGTAAGTCATCGTCATTCAATTATAATAACTATTCCCTACTGTTATTGATGTTATGTAATAACAAATTCAACTGTATGAAATTTATAAAACCTCGGTGCTGTGACATGTAGGCCTAAGCAGGCAAACAGGCAAGCAAGCTGACATCCAAAGAGACAGGATTAAATCTAAAATGTAATTACCTGTAGGCCTACTGTTGAGCTCTGACTTCGTTGATGCTACCTAAATAACTATCATATGAAATATATCTTAAGTTCATGTCTTTTCTCGGCCATAAACCTTCCTGGAATATTCCTCGATTTAGCCTACCAACTGCCTGCAGCATTTATTTCCTGGTCTAAACAATTATCCCGTCTTGCTGCGCATTTGAGTTATTCCTACATGACTCTTGAAGAAGGCTGTTTCCGTTTTGCCTAAAACGTTCCATACTTCACTTCACGTAAGAAACGAAAGCTGGGAGTGGCGCTTAGGTGAACAGTAGCTCTCCAACAGGAAGAGCGGATAAAGACAACATGTGATCGGGATTGATCCTCGAGGTCCTCCCAATTCGCAAGGTGGCGCATAAAAAATGAGTAGCACGACAAGTTTGCGTCCTACACGACTGTCACACAGTCAAATACGACTCCTGTATTAATTTGTAAACAACATTTGATACTATGACTTCTAATCATACTGCTGCATAGAAGTTTGAATTAACAATAAACAGGAGGACATGGATACTCCAAATGAATAATATATGTATAGGCCTATGCGAAGAGATATATATATGCGATATATATATACGTATGTGTATATAGCTATATGTATTTATATATATATGATGGTCATCAATGACATGACCTGGACATGAGCAGTCTGTCAAACTTTCAACACCTTTCCAATATCAAAAAAAAAATAAAGAGATTCTTGACTGTTTGTTTCTCATGCAAACTATAGAAGACTCGTTGCATCATCTTTCAACTTCAATCTTCACTGTCTTATAACATGTCTTGTGAAATTCACTCATTGAGCGATACAAATAACTAGATTGGTCAATTTTGTAGACAAATGGACTGGAGTTGTCACGACCACACGCATTACACATGCTTCCTCTGCTGGCGCTTACGCTCACGTAGCCAATCGCGATTGGGAGGCATACGTTCCAACGAGTGTACCGAATTATGGCCAGTGTGATGACATTGCCAAGCAGCTGATAACAGATCCTGAAAATCAGAAGACAAGGGTCAGAATAAAATTAAACACTTTCACGGTCAATTGTAAGTCATCAATTTTATCCTCAATGCGAGAAATTAGACAACTTGCTAGATCGTCTTAATTATTATGTTGTCACAAATGATGAAACTTAACGAGCTGTGAATTTGAAATTTTGCAAAGCTTTTAATCTCACTCACCTCTATAAGAAAAATGCTGGCTACTTCTATTGTAAACCTCCTAATTTCTAGGCCAGTCTACATTTACATGGTACTTAGTCCTGTAACAGTCAACATAACGTAGTTCAGAGTTCAGACCAATGGTGGCTAGTTAATTTTGACTAGAGACGACATCAATGGGTAAGATGGGTAAGCTCTGACGTTGTCTGGAAACCTTGTTCAAAAAAATGCATCAGTCTTTCACATATACGGTATTAAACCTGTATACACAGCGCTTATTTTGTGACTTAGTTGTGGATCATTTTGTTCAGTTGAACATAGTCGAAGATTGACCAGCTGCTTGAGAGGAGTATTCGGCCCTATATTGTATTAGCACGCACAGAGAAACAAATAATTATAGCCTACACCTTTTTAATTGTGGCCGTGTTCAAGCCACTAGTCTAGGCCTACTTGATGTCTAACCCAGACAAGAATTGGACTTTCCTGGTTCGATAACTACGAGCCTATAATCCCCTATATCTGTTTTAAAACATAAATAGGACATCTCACAGTTGCAATTGGATTGGTAACAAAAATATCGTTATTTGCAAAGACCGTGGTATTGACTTAGGCCTGAACGTGTGCTGTTAGTATGCACTTTCGGTGAATACGTAAGCTTCCAAATGTAGCTTCACGGGCAGTGAACGTAGATACACTTCTGTATTGGGCAAATATCAAAGTCATAGATGGAAAACTGCAGTTTGTAAAGGGAAAACCTACAGCTGAGTTAGATTCGTGTTAAAATTTACATCAATATTCACATTTGTTTTTAACAGGTGATTTTAGGAGGCGGTCTGAGAATGTTTCTACCAAATAACGAAACTGGTCTTGGCAGGCAAGGATCAAGAACAGACGGGAGAAATCTGATAAATGTACGACCTCAAGCTTCTCAGCCTTTTTAAAGCCGCATAACGGCGCAAGATAAAGATTTTCGCACTGGAACAGTCTTCCAAATTTTTTCCATGAATCTGAACATTTCTAATGTGTAATACTTAACAACTAGACTCTGGCGGAAGCATGTGCACGAGAATTGCAATAAATCAAATGGTTATCCGTAGAAAGAGTATTATCCGGGTTGCAGAAGAGCACAGAGAGAAGACAGACGTGAGAGCCAGTTAATGAGATATTTGGCGAGTTGGAAAAATAAGGTCAAGATTGGGTATAGTTAGTTGCTGTTTGTGAGGCTCCCTTGCAGCGTTATGGTCGTGTAACTGTAATTTATAACTTGCATCATTCTACGGTCTAATACAAATAGTAATACATAAGACATCAATGGATGGCGGTTCAAAGCCAAATCATATCATTTGAGATGGATACCCATAAGAGATCATTTCATAGCTGCCATAAGTTAAATTCCACTTCTTCGGTCATACTATATCTGGACTAGAACTACGTCAGATTGAATATTATCATTATTATTATTATTATTATTATTATTATTATTATTATTATTATTATTATTATTATTATCATTATTATTATTATTATTATGTTGGGTCAGTTGGTACTCAGACGATGCGATAAATCTATAAGACACTGTCGTGTTTCAATTAGTCTTATAAATTATTTTAAACGCAGGAATGGATTCAGACGAGGACCAGCAATGGAGAATCTTATCAGTTTGTTCAGAATAAAAGTCACTTTGATGCCGTGGACGACGCAACGACAGACTATTTATTTGGTATTTTATCTTAATAAAACTTATTCGTCTTGTAACTTTTAGTTGCTAATGTCGCGTCAAACATCGCTCAGATGGTAGAAGGTAGGTACACTGAGAGAACAGCAAGAAACAGGATATATAACTTAAGATAACAGTAAAAGTTGTTATTTTATTTTGAACACAATATTTTATGAGCTATAAAATAATTAAGACTTATCATTATTATTATTTGGGGTATACTAATATTATTAGTATCGTCATCATTATTATAGCATTAATATTATAATTGGCATTATTTTTTTTAATTGGTATTTATCATTATGAATTATCTCCAATAAACGACAAAGGGTATTAATTATTACATTTTTTAAATCAGGCCCTGTTCCCAAGACAATCTAAAAGTGGATACGTGCATAATTATTGTCACGATTTTCGTTATTATTATTACTGTTAAACGTCATCATTATCGCCATCATCATCACCATTGCAACTATTATCATCACCACCACTACCATACATTTGCAAATCCTGTCAACATCACTGAAATTCTTATTGCTCCTACACATATCAAGGTCTACTTTTACAATTTCCGTTTTGTGTGGTGTAGGGTTGTTTGCTGCGGATCACATGGATTATGAGGTCGATCGAATGCAGGTGAATCCTACCCAACAACCTTCTTTGGCAGAAATGACGGAGAAAGCTATCAGACTCCTCTCGCGAAGTCCGAACGGATATTTCTTATTCGTAGAAGGTAGCCTATTTGAGAAGGAGTCAAATTTTATATTGAAATCGCGCCGTGGGAATGAACCTGGGGTACAAATCCAGGTTATTTTAGCTCTAGTTGTAATTGCATAAGACGATTACAAGTGTTTGATGCAATATTTGCGTGTATAATAAGAACCAATTGAATAATCTAAATTTTTAATTATTATGAAATCTTTCATCGCACACAGTGTCATGCATACAAATGGTCCGAAGCTCATATATAGACCATAATAGCAACTATGCTTGCTATGAAAGTAAGCATTATGAAAATAGTTACCTATTTCTTTTAAAAGCACCATAGTTTAAATAATCATACTACACGTAGGTCTCTCTCTCTCTATATATATATATATATCTGAACAGGGCCTACTTGTGCTTTATTACACATTTTGTCTGAAGGTGGACGAATCGATCATAGTCACCACGAAGCGAGGGCATTCAAAGCCTTGAATGACACCATTGCTCTGTCGGATGCCGTTCAGAAAGCAATCGATCTGACCAACACTGCAGACACGACAATTGTAGTGACCGCTGACCACTCGCACGTCTTCACATTTGGAGGATACGCTTCTTTCCAACAGTCGGTCTTGGGTAGGCCCTAAGTGAACTTCTCAAAGTAACCGTATATTCGGACTACCATGCAGTGACGTCTGCCAATGGGGTTGGGATTGGGAGCATGAAATACATAGGTCGCTAGAAGTGGGTGTTTAAAGTATATTAAATGTTTGTCTTTTATATAGTCTAAATCCGCTAGGATGGGGATAATTAGTCTGTTCTTTCGTTCTAGGTGGGTGGGCTGGACGCGACTGCCATCATGCGAAATTTTGTGTGAACGTGCAGCCTACTCTTAGAAGGTGACAAAAGAGAAACTAATTCTCTATGAAATATCATCGTTCTTAGTGACTTTATTGAATTTTTTTAAATTTTAGATTTCAGTGATGGTCCACAGGCGAATGATGACAAACCTTACCTGCAACTTAATTATGGTAATGGTCCCAGTTACCCGTATCATCGAATGAATGGCAGCGCTGAAGTTCCCCGCAAAAATCTGTCCGGAGAAAATGTCAGTAAGTGATTCTAATAAACTTTTCCTGCATCATCTCATATTTTGCTCTCGTCTCTTGGTTTAACCGAATCGGCAGAATCGCTGTAAATTGAACACAAAGAGGCAATCAAATGGCCAAAAGTAAATGGGATCATAGTATTTATTTAAGAAATGCAATATTTTAACAAATATAGAATGTTTTTAACATGTATTATTTGTTTCATAATTATAAAAAGCTATAAATGTAACTTTTTGCCTTGTTGCGACAAGTGACTAAAAAAATATAAGTGAACTAAACCGAATGTCTGTGAATGAAAGTTTCTTTCTACTAAGGTGCCATGCAAATTTTGCACTTTATATTACATTAAATCACAAACGAATCTAAAGCTCTATATGTAAGGCTTTTACCCATGTTCATATGAATGATCATTTCAGAGGATCCGGAATTTCAACAGGACACTGGAATCTGGATTGGTTCGGAGACCCATGGCGGTGAAGATGTTGGCATCTTCGCTAGTGGTCCGTTGTCCCATCTCATCCATGGAAACCACGAACAGAACTACATTTCGCACGTGATGATGTACGCTTCGTGCGTTGGCGACTACACAGCAGAAAGTCATTGCACAGTCGACAGAAAATAGAGAGCAGCATAGATAGTGGAAGAGGAACATTGTTTCCTTTCAGTTTACTGTGTAGTGCTGGACAAATTTATCTTCATATGAAGAGACTTAAATGAATCAGCACAGATGTCAAACTAAAACTGTTTGATTTATAACAGCCAGTGAGAGTAATTATGTGGACTTGTATGTCTAAACTATTTTGCTGACAATTGTCAGTGCTTTATCTGGCATGATTAAAGACGATCTAAAATATTAATGTAATAAAATATTTGGGAGCATTTATTTTCTCAAAAGAAATTAAATTTTTTAATACTACTAACTACTTTTAACGTAAAATAACTTGAATTGAGTTTTCGCGAAGTCGTTATGCACTCCTTTTACACGATTCTTGTAAGCAGGAGTCTTACAATTCTTCGACATATAATTATGTCCGCTCAAATTATCTACCATGCACCGTAGCCATCTAACTGTTCATATTCATGCTGACCCTTGGAACCGAATCTGATTTGTAAACTCTGCAAAGGGCCCTCTACATGCATATCCGAAGGCCGAAGATTTGTCCCATTAAAATGTTGAGAATCGCTTTGAACTAATGAAGTCGATGATGTGTTAAAGTAGAGAAACGTGGAATTTGAAAGAATTACGAACGAAGCTCATGGAAATTCTGATTTAGAAATACAGACAAATAATGTGTAAGCCTTACCATTCATTTAATTTCGACCTTACTGAAATTGCCATAATTGTGCAAATCATGAAGGGAAACTATGACTAACCGCATGATTTTTAGTTACAAAGAATACTTGGACTCTGACTTTTAGTTGACATGTTAGAATTGTGTGTGAGAGACCACTACAATGGTATTTGAAACACAACTTGAAAGTGTCGCAAAAAGAAATGTGTACCGTAATCAATGAAGCTCCAAGAGGAAAGCGTGTACCGTTCTCATATCAACGCCTCGGTTTACGCCCGAGACGGGGAGCGGGTTCCGCACAGGTTATAGACCTATAGGTTGCCTACTCACATATTCCTGTTAAGCGATCTTAATGATCTGATGCACCTCTTTAATACTGTTACATACATGTAGTTGTGCGATGCAGGGCAATTCTCCAACTTACACAAACTGCTGATGTCAGTCATTTTTGATCCGCCTCAGAGTCAGCTTCTGTACATTATAGGCCTAGTTCTCTCACGCTCTCACACTTTTTCACAGACACACGCAATCTGCACCACATTCTTGTTGCCAAGAGTTCCTTCGAAGATTTTCATGTTCTTCTGCAGTCCTTCATAGTTATCTTTCTTAAATAAGTCCTTGCCTCATTTGCTGAGTCATTTAATTTTAAGTTAAAAGATCGACAACAGTTTGAGTCTCTAGTTTTTATGAAATGTTATCATTAGGCCTAGTTGTGAAGCGTCTTTCTGTAATATTTCAATACAAAGACGAACCAAAAAGTAAAGTAAAATAGTGTTGGAAACTTCGTAAGTTAGCTTTGACAATCTTAACTTCGAGCAAGAAAAGTAGCATTTCTAAAACCCTTCAAATGCATCTGAAATATCATGTTGTACCTGCAACATCATCTTTGGTATTCCAGTATTTATCGCAAACTAGCTAAGAATGCATGCAGGTCTGAAAACAATAGGCCATATTCGAACTCGTTATAATACTTAGCGAATTACAACTGAGATTTTTTAAATCAAGACATCCTACACAGCAACTAGCAGAAATTGGAGAAAGAGCTTGAAATTTGAGTCATCGTCATTTTTTTAAATGTTTGAACTAGATTGCTCGTAAGGCTAGTTGACTACATTAAAATTTTTGGTAGTTAATCAGTTCCTTTGAAAAATACTAATTCGGTTTATGAAATTTGAACTAATGGTAATATTAAGTAAGTTGAAACAAAATCTTAATTAACTAACCATCTCGTACTGCATGTAATTTAACCAAAGCCGTGGCCTGGCGTAAGAAGGACTGATCGACCTTAGCGTTAGCGGGAATTGAATTCGCTTCCTCTGCTCTTCACGACAGTGTGTTGTCTGTTAACCTACGATGCCCGTTAGGAAATGGGTCAGATAGACAATCCATAGTCACTTATATTCGCCTACAGTGACTTAAAAAATAATCAGTGCTGTGAAAACAATTTAACTCATCGCTGAATATGCAATGATATCACCGCCCTGTCAACTAGGGCGGCCGTTCGTGTAACGTCGAAATCATAATTGGCGTATTCATTAATGTAGAAGTGGCCAATTGATTAATCAATGAGAGATCTGCTTCGCAATTATCTGTAGCACGGTTCAATTACTTTAAATAATAAACACTCCTGGACCGCATGCAATTCCATTCAAGCACTGCTGAGAGTAGACCTACGAACAGTCACTGCAAGGGTACATTGTATGATGGTCACTTTTACGACACTTTGATTATATGACCGTTCTCACTATCTACCGGTCTTCACTTGCCCTTGTGTTCAATTGCAATATATAAATCACATGATGAAGAACACGTTATTGACCTTATGTCGATAGGCCTAAACTCGAAATTTCCAGTCCAACTAGCACTTGAACTTCTACCATCTCACACCACTTAAATATCACAGTGCAATGTGGAGGACTATTAATTTTATTGACGCCCGCAGGAGTTGTTCGGCGTTTCTTGTCCATCTCTTGTGCTGATCGGCTTTTACGCTTCCTTTTGGCAAAACGATGTTGAAGACAACAATTTGTGTTTTTCTCGTTCTCTGCTCCTGTTCTGGTCGGCCGAGCGAGCAAGAACAACGGTCAGATGGTAAGTAACATCAAGGACATCTCCTTCGTCGCTGCTCATTCATTTTTTAAGGCATTCACTCAGTTATCGAATAGGCCTATATACATGTATATAATACATAAGGGTTTGATGCAATTCTCTCAATTTCTGGTGAAAATCTGCTGCAATCAAGATTTTTATATATGGTGCAGGCCAGTCCTAAAACTATCCACCGAGTACACGACATACAATCGCTGTTAGGTCGATCCGTGCTCACCTCACAATGATCTCTCCAACGTTTAGTGACATCTTATGACCGTCAGGGTTGTTGACGTCGCATTTTCCCTTTCTCCAGGCAATTAACACACACAATGACTACTCTAGCCACAACAGTAGGCCTACATCGTTTCAGACATGTCTGCACCAGACCATGACCCTTCACAATGTCAACGCGTCTCTTCAAACGACAAGATGTTAAATATGCACAAACCGACCGCCATCGGCCTACCACTAGTGACCGATAGACGAATCCAAATGTCAACCGCACGTGATCAAAGCACAGCCACATGTACATGTGCATGCGCACAATATTACTGGATAAGTGATCAATGCGTGCACGAGAAAGGGAACAACTCGATGAATTATCGATGGGACGTCATAGCAATTCCCCAGGCCTTACGCTGACTAATCAACGCAATGTTGTGTACCCAAGGTATACAATTAGTCAGATGTTTCAATTAGCCAAAATTTAGCAGATGCTTTACATCTGGCAGAAAGCGAATATAAGATGGAGTTAAGAGGGCCCTAGATATCTTAAACTGTCATTAAATAATTTGTCTCTTTTCTTTAGATCACTATCACTCATCCTCGAAGCAATTTAGATCATCTGCCGCCGGAAAAGCGGCGAAGGGTCCATGGGATCAAACCGACTGGAATGCGTTAGCTAAAGGTGAACTACAGAACGCAATAGATATCGCCAACAATCAGAATAAGAACAAAGCCAAGAATGTGATCATGTTCCTTGGGGATGGCATGGGCATATCAACGCTGTCGAGCGCCAGATTGTACAACGCTGAGAATAGAAACCTTCAAAAGACCGACATCTATTTAGCATGGGAAAAATTTCCACATGTTGGTCTATCAAGGGTATGACTCAAAAGGCTTTTACAGGAAGTTTTGGATAGTGCAAAGGTTATAAACGTAGGGTAGGTCTACTGTCAGTCGAGGGGTTGGGGCTCACATCGCATCCATAAATTTGGTTCGAGATTTCTACTGCACCTGCAACAAGAGTAAACAACGTGGTAGCTTATTAAGACGTCAAAGACCTTTGCCTTCATAAGACGTCCCTGCTTTTAATATTCCTTTCTTTGCTCCCTCTGCATCCAACCCAACTTAGCCATAATAGGCTACGTCTGCTGGCCGTACACCAAGGCCGTACCAAGCTATTATTGCACCCTGTGCCTCGCATTAATCTGGCTCTCCCACATTTTGTTGCCCATAAATTTCGAATATAATATAAAATTTAGCAATATACAGAAAGTTTTTCGAAGAACTCATTTTGGATAGATGATAATAAATATTTCTTAAATAAAATAAATTTAATGATCTACAGAAATAATAATAAGAGCGCAACGAGCCACAGCGTCGAACAATGACAGTCGGGCCACACTGTTCTATATATACCAGGTAGTGGGGCGCAAGGCCTACAATGCAATGCCGGACCAGCGCAGATTCGGTATAGGTAATGCGCTGCGGATAAGGGCGCCAGCCAGGACGTCACGCATGTAGGACTAAACGGAGACTCCGTCAAATTTAGGAATGCGGGCGAAAGACCCTGTCAAGACATTTAAGCCGACAAGGCGGGTCTCAGCATATATTGCACGTCAGTAGTCCAGTATAAACCATTATAACGTTCATATACAGGATGTACGAGCCACCAAAATACTTTCTTAGTTGCACGTTTCAACTGTAATTTTAGTTTTATTTCTGAATAAAAATTATACCATATTTCAAGGAAGAATGAATTTACGGAATTGTGACATCCGTAGATATTAAAGAGTATATTTTTGCATTGTATAAATAATATATGTTTAAAATAACAGAGCAATATAATAATAATAATAATATATAAGGATATATATATATATAATATATATAATAATAGCGTTACATAAATGTGCAAATGTATATATTTGATATATGTGGACCGGAGACAGAGTGAGACAAGAGAGAGTTGGCCACGTGGCAGACATGAGGTCCGATTCTTGGAATGAAGGGACGCTGCTATAGAAGTTGTGTATAGAGGTGAAGGTCATTTTGGACGACGCGGCGTGATGAACCAGAGAAAGAGAGTAGTTAGTCAATTAGCTACGAGATTTCGGACAAGACAGGTTGAGATTCGGTCGACTTGTAAAAATTATCCGAAAGTAGTTAAACTCGTGAGATAAGTCAATCGTCAGGTGACTTGGTAGATAACGACTAGAATATTGAAAAATAGACTTAATATACGACAGTTAAAAGTAGGTCGCAGAGTCGTTGTGGTACTGTCGAAGTAGACGAAGAAGAAGACTGGTGGAAACAGAAGAATCGAGGAGAACTGAAGATGAGGGGAGACAGACGCTTGAATTAACTGATAAGTAACTTTGTGTTTCAAGTCAAACTTAAATACAATCCTTGAAAACAGGGTTAGTCAAGTTGCTCTGGTCATAAATATAGACTCGACGTTGATGCAATTGATGCTCATATCTTGTTTTAACATATTGTAACAAAATGTCTGAACAGGAAATTGTGACGCAGACCGGAGAAATGGGGTCACGTGCCTCTTCCTCTGTGTCAACTAGATTTGATAGGTATATGCAGATGAATGAGGAGCGAGAGGAAAGAATCAGGATACAGAAGGAAGAAAGAAGAATAGAGAAGGAAGAGAGAAGAATAGAGAGGGAAAAACAAGAGGAAAGAAGAAGGACAGAGAAGGAAGAGAGAAGAATAACAGAGAAGGAGGAGAGAGATAGACAAAATAAGATGATGCTTGATATAATTTAATGATGATAACTGTGAAATCCCCTATTAATGTAACGGGAACTGAGGAAGGTAACTTGCCCCAGAAATCATGGAAAATAATGAGGAGATAGCAGATCCCGAGCCCTAATGACCAACTCAAACCGTGCTATGGCGCCGGTTGCTTCTTACAAAAGAGCCGTGACCTTACCCCTCGAGCCTCGGATAGTGGATAGATGGTCGAACCGTGTAATAGAGGGCCCACGAGGGCAGGTACGTCCGCCCCCACAAAAACGCCCCGGATTAGCGACCCGGAGCGGGGGCGGCCGCACCACAGAATGATTACAGTTATTCCATCCTGAAATTCGCGCCCCTTCTATATTTGCGCCCTGTGCCACGGCACAGCTGGCACCGGCCTTGGTAAGGCATTGTCGTATACAGACGGTGGGAAGATGAGACTCATATTCCGAGGTTAAGAAAACAAAAGTCGCTAAGACTTCTTACCCCATTGCTGCCTCAGTGGTGTCTTTAGATAACTATCTTCTTATTAAGTTCTTACTTGCAGGTGACACGTGCAGGTCTCTTAATTTACTCATTAGTCCGATTTAGAACATTTATGCAGCACACTATGACCATAGGCTTATCTGCTTAGACGCACCCCAGCCCAGGGAAAGACCGCAGCAGGCCTATAGGCCAATAAACGGACATCAAATTTATATCTGTTAATGTAGAATTTTCACAGGCGTAGATTTATGCGAATAAAGCGGCCAAAATTAAACTCAAACGCTTCGCAGGTTATACATTTTACCTATGAAACAGAATCTACCAGATTTACATCAGAGCAATTTAACACTTCTTTCAGTTATTGTCATCGTTCTGCTGCATGCTTTTGTTCATTAGTCTCCGTCATAATGTTGTGTCATCAACTCTTCCATTCATTTTTTGTACCTACTCCGTTTTGAATATTTTCTGCATCAGAACAATCACTATGGTTTGTAGTTTTAATGTGTATGCAATAATTTCTATTATTTCTTTTCTCCAACGTATACTTTTCAGCCTGTTCCGATTCGACAGTTTAACAAACGGAGTATAATAGGCTTGCTATGATCGGATCGAAAACCAATGCAGTTCATCCATGTAAGTGCTAAGTGCAGGGATCGTCAACCACAGCTATTAATTTTAAGGTCAGGTCGATGTCCACGGCCTTGACCCCAATACAATATCATTAACATTGGAAACAGTTCTGAATTGGTTGTAATGCCCTACATGTATGCATAGCCAGAAGATATACAACACCCACAGACTCCGATACTTTAAAGGCAATACTACCTCTGATGCGATCTTGGTCAATGACATCTATAGAACAGAGCCTACTTGAAGTAGATTTTAGGTTAGCTGCTTCTGGGAAAGCCCTTGGAGTAATTTGTTGTCGCAACAAGTTTCAAAAGAGCTGATTATTCGGATGATTAGCATGATTTACTATTCCGATTTACGCAGGCCTACATAATTTTATCGGTTTACTGTCACTAATATTTTCCTTATCTTAATTTTGTAGTCAGGTTGATCCCCGCTAATCGTGATTCTCGCTATGTTACTAACTATGCTGATTTATAGACGTACAACGTAGACAGATCGACTCCAGATAGCGCTGGTAGGCCACTGCCTATTTATGCGGTGTGAAGGCCAACTATGAAACCATCGGGGTCAACGATCAAGTGCCATTCGATAACTGCGCTGCAATAGCCGGAAATAAAGTCAGATCAATCGCAAAGCACTCGATCGCAGCGAGTAAGTCATCGTCATTCAATAATAGTAACTGTTCTCAACTGTTGTTGATGTTATGTAATAAACAATTCAACTATGTGAAATAAAGAATTGCTCGGTGCCGCACAAATCTAAATCGTAATAACCTATTTTAAGCTATTAATCTGTTTCAAATAAACTCAATGACAGTCATTCAAGACCGGATCAATTTTGTGTTGATTTCTGACTTTTCTGACGCTACCTTTAAAGGACTATCACATGAATTACATCTTAAGTTCCTGCCTTTTCTAAGCCACAGACTTTCCGAAAATCCTCTTTATTGGAAACGAAAACCTGAGAATGGGGTTTAGGTGAACATCAATAACATGAAGAGCGATAAGTCAGCATGTGAGCGGGGTTGATTCTTTCTATCCTCCCAAAGGACAACTCTTTGATTAGGTGGCGTAGGACAAATGGGCGCCTTGCATAACTGTCATGCAGTTTGATTCGACTCGTCTATAATATTGGAATATGTATATGTTTATGACACGATAACTTGTGAACAACAGCTCTTACTATGACTTGTAATCACGAATATAATTATATATATAGTATACATATATATAATTTAATAACCATCAATAGCATGACCGTTACATAAGCAGCCTGTCAAACCTTAGACATATTTTCAACATCATTAAAATTTAAGAGGTTCTAGACTATTTGTTCCTAAGATAACTCGTTACATCATCTTTGAACTTCACTCCTTACTATCTTTAAAGCTTTCCCGCTAAGTTCACTGATTGAGCGATACAAATATTAGATCATTCACTTTTGTAGACAAGTGGACTGGAGTTGTCACGACCACACGCATTACACATGCTTCCCCTGCTGGCGCTTACGCTCACGTAGCCAATCGCGATTGGGAGGCATACGTTCCAACGAGTGTACCGAATCATGGCCAGTGTGATGACATTGCCAAGCAGTTGATAACAGATCCTGAAAATCAGAAGACAAGGGTCAGTGGAAAATAAAAAGCTTTCACGATCAATTAAGTCATCAAATTTATCATCGCCATTAGAGATAGAACCGCAGGATAAACTCTTAAAAAGTTGGCAAGTGTAATTTTCTTTGTTGTCTTTATAAACCTGATCGGACTAAAAATGATAATGACTGTTACACGAGAAAATGTGTATGGTTCAGTCTGCAAACTGCAGCTGATAGAGGCAACTTGCGTTTAGGTAAATCATCTATGAACACACAGATGATTCTAAGCACACTGGAAGTCACTGAAAATAGATCCTGAAAATCTGAAAATCACTTATTGACCTAACAGATCCTGAAAACCTGGAAATCACTGATACTGAAAACAGATACTGAAAATCTTGAAATCACTGATAACTGATCCTTAAAATCTGGAAACCACTTATAACAGATCCTGAAAATCTGGAAATCACTCATAACTGATCTTGAGAATCTGGAAATCACTGATAACAGATCCTGAAAATCTGAAAGTCACTTATAGGCTTAACTGTTTGGCCTTTAAGTGATTTTCAGATTTTCAGCCCTAACAGATCCTGATAATCTGGAAATCACTTATAATAGATCCTGAGAATCTGGAATTCACTGATAACAGATCTTGAGAATCTGGAAATCACTGATAACATATCCTGAAAATCTGAAAATCACTGAAAATAGATTCTGAGAATCTGGAAATCACTGATAACAGATCTTGAGAGTCTAGAAATCACTGATAACAGATCATGAAAATCTGAAAGTCAATTTTAGGCCTAACTGTTAGGCCTCTAAGTGATTTTCAGATTTTCAGCCCTAACAGACCCTGAGAATCTGGAAATCACTGATAACAGATCCTGAGAATCAGAAATCACTGATAACAGATCTTGAGAAATCGGAAATCACTGATAGCAGATCCTGAAAATCTGAAAGTCACTTATAGGCCTAACTGTTTGGCCTTTTAGTGATTTTCAGATTTTCAGCCCTAACAGATCTTGAGAATCTGGAAATCCCTGATAACATATCCTGAAAATCTGAAAATCACTGAAAATAGATCCTGAGAATCTGGAAATCACTGATAACAGATCTTGAGAGTCTGGAAATCACTGATAACAGATCATGAAAATCTGAAAGTCAATTGTAGGCCTAACTGTTAGGCCTCTAAGTGATTTTCAGCCCTAACAGACCCTGAGAATCTGGAAATCACTGATAACAGATCTTGAGAAATCGGAAATCACTGATAGCAGATCCTGAAAATCTGAAAGTCAATTATAGCCTAACTGTTAGACCTCTAAGTGATTTTCAGCCCTAAGATATCCTGGAAATCACTGATAATAGATCCTGAGAATCTGGAAATCACTGATAACAGATCTTGAGAAATCGGAAATCACTGATAGCAGATCCTGAAAATCTGAAAGTCAATTATAGCCTAACTGTTAGACCTCTAAGTGATTTTCAGCCCTAAGATATCCTGGAAATCACTGATAATAGATCCTGAGAATCTGGAAATCACTGATAGCAGACCCTGAGAAGCTGGAAATCACTGATGACAGATCCTGAGAATCTGTAAATCACTGATTGCAGATCCTGAGAATCTGGAAATCACTGTGCGCAAAAATGTCCTTACAAAGCTTTTGTCTGTCCATCTTTTTAAGACGTTTGCAGGCCATGAGACTTCGCTGAAGCAACAACGCAACTGAGGCACAGGCTGCACAGCGATAACAGCGTCACAGTAAAAAAATTTTTACTCGTTCATTGACGTAAGCCCACGACAGTGTTAAACAGCGACTATGAAATTACAAATTTGAAATTACGATAATTTGATATTATTCAAAAGTGAAGAAATGCGAGGAACAAATAAAACAAGTTCGTAAGTTCTGAGAAGCAGTATAAGTTGAGTAACGATCATAGCCGAACGCTTGCGCACGGCGACATTGAACGAGCACATACACTGCAACTTTAACGAGAATGGGCGGGCAACTGACATTAATGAAATTTTGACCAGTATACCATAAAGGCAAAATACCAAGATGACATACAATCAAACAGAAAAATAACCACGCTTAATCAGAGTTAAGCAGTCGGAGATTTAGACATTATAGGAGCCTTACAGTTACAGTTGAATAGACACGACCATCTTCGAAATAAAGGTAGTAGATTATTTTTAATGATAAGGCTTATGTAAGCCATGTGTCATGGCGTGTAACGTATAAAGCTAATGTGTAGTTTTTGCAGAACAACTTTCATGTACGCCTAACTCGTAGAGAGATAGGCTGCATCTTGAATTATGGGCTTATTAATGCCTATGCCAATCCATGTGGACTTCGGCATGTAGCAGTCATGGAATCAGCTCTGTAAGTGAATTCCAGATCAGTGGTTGACAATTTTTTCTGACAAATTCTCAGAAGTCTAAGTTCTGACGTCGCCGGAAAACGTTCAACAGATTTTGATCTGTCCCTCACATGCGGCGATGGATCTGTGGCGTATATATTTATAATATATATAATATAATTAGCTATCACTTTACGAGAAGGTTTTGAATCGAGTCACTTTTAAAACTGAACAGAAGGGTTGAAGATCGACCAACTGCTAGAGTAGAGTCTTCAGTAATATAAAGTACGAGCAGGTACAGAAAAACAAATGACGCAAGTATATTAAATTCTAAACCGGTTGCAGAAGAGCAGCACTCAGATGTATAAATATCGTGAATAGGACAATTAAAACATCAAAGGGAGTACAGCATACTTTCAATAAATGTCTCCATTAGGCCTATATTGTCTATATAAGCGTCAGTAATCCCGTAAGAAGACCACAGGCGCAACGTGTGTAAGATATATATGCCCCCTTGTTTTTGAAACAGCTGTGAATAGATCGTTATCCAACTGTCGCCATGTCCTAGGCACAACTTGATATTTAGACCAGAAAGCATCAGCCTTGCCGGGTTTGATTACTGCTTGCCATTATGTACTTGAAACAGAAACAGAACAATTTGCGGTTGTAAGTGGTGCCGAGAACATTTTAAAGAATGTCAGAGTCATAAATAGGACCTAATTGTTCCATGCGAAAAACTTAGGCCTACCACTGAGTTAGATCCGTATTGAAATTCATATTAATATTCACATTTTGTTTTGAACAGGTGATTTTAGGAGGCGGTCTGAGAATGTTTCTACCAAGTAACGAAACGGGTCTCGGTAGTAACGGATCAAGAACAGACGGTAGACATCTTGTAAATGTATGATTTCAAGTATTTCAGTCTTTTTAAAGCCGCATAACGGTGCAAGATAAAATTTTCCGTCTAGTGCGGCCTTTCCAATTCTCATTTTCATAAACTCGAACATTTCTAATGTGTAATATTAACAACTAGGCTCTGGCGGAAGCATGTCGACGAAAATTGCAATAAATCAAATGGTCATCCGTAGACAAATGGCTATCCGCGTAGAGAGTATTATCCGGTTGCAGAGGCCAAAGAGAGAAGACAGACGTCAGAGAGAGTTAATGAGAGTTTGACGAGTTGAAAAGATAAGGTCAAGAATGGTTTTATATATATAGTTAGTTGTTTAGGCGGCGCTCTTTTAGCGGTATGGTTGAGTTACAGCGCCATATAAATTTTCGTTATTATAATTGTCATCTACGAAAAGACGACCGGTTGGATAGACAAGGTCACGGTTTGGTTAACGAGAAGGCGGGGTAGGCCTACGTGGGATAGACGAGGTAAGGATTAGGTTAGTGGGAAGGTTGCTGGTTGGATGAAAATACAGATTGGGTTAAGGGGAGTGCGGCGGGTTGGATGGATGAAGCTAAGCATGTGTTAATCATAAGTCGACGGGCTGGACAGTTGAATTTAAAAGTAGGTTAATGGGAAGACAGTTGATTGGATAGATAAAGTAGATATTTAGTATATATTGGTCAAATGAGACAGCAGCAAGTTGGACAGTTAAGATTGGGTTAATGGGAATGTGCATGGTTGGATTTATAAAATAAAGATGAGGTTAACGTGAACGTGGGTGGTTGGATAGATACGGCTGATATTGTGTTAATAAAAGAACGGTTGGTTTGATTTACTGATTAGGTCCGTCTTGGGTTAATGAAAAGAATAGACTGATGAGGGTTTACGGTTGGGTTAATGAGACGACTGCGGGTTGGATGGTTTGGTTTTAAATTGGATAACTGTGATGGCAACTTGTTGGATACATATAATTAATATCGGGAAAATAAAGCTGTTAATTGGATATAGGCCTACGAAACTAAGATTGGGTTAATGTGAAGGTGACTGGTTGGATATAATTATGAGGAACAGATTTCCTAAAGAGATGGCAGTTTTGAGTTGAAGCCCAATTTGGCATTGATTTGTGGTAAAACTGTTCCGAAAACGACTTTAGCGTTTTCATGGAAGTCTAGTATTGATGCGAAAGATACTGGTAATTCTAACATGATTTCATATTTTGGATGCAAAAAATCATTTTTAAAACAAAATAATGAAAATGAAAATAAACCTTCTATTTGTATGCATTGATTTAAGTGTAATTGATATGTGTAACATGTATCATTCTCCGGTCTAAGCATAAAACATCAATCGATGGCGTTTCAAAACCAAATCATATCATTTCGGATGGATAGCGATAAGAGATCATTTCATGGCTACCATTAGTTAAATTCGACTCCTGTAATCACTTGTGATCATTCGGTCATACTATAGGCCTATTTGGAACAGAACTGTGTCAGATTTAATATCATCATCATCATCATCATTATCATCATCATCACCACCACCATTATCATCATCATCATTATTATTATTTTTGTTATTGTTTTTTAATTTTTTAATTACATTATGAACTTGTCAGAAAATTTGGTCAATAGAGAGGATTATTATTATTCTGGAACACCTTCTCCCTCGTCAAGATCCGTCTGAGCAAAAGTTCCTAGGAAGGCAATGTCAGTGAAGCGTTGAATGGTGATTGAGAGGCGCTGGTGAAGGTGGCAAGACTCATTGGGATCACCAGCGATGAGAGTTAATCGTCTACCTAGCTCTTTAATGAAGTTCAGGCCGCTGCTATTAGGCCTAATTGGGCCAAGAGTTTTCTTGCCGCTGCTAGTTCCGCTGCTGCCCCGCCTCAGCCGACGTCGTGTGAAAGATAGATGGCGCCATTGTATCGATTACGGTTGCAACCCATACTAGTCTACGTCCGCGTTGCAATGGAATCTCAACGTCAGTCCATCGGGTTGTTTCCCGTGTGTTCTCGAGAGACCGGGTGGTTCCTTGATGTTAGGCACCCCAACATTTGTGAGGCTGCGACTTATCAGATCATTTAGGATCTGCTGATTCTGCCTGATTCTGCCTGGGCCAAACCGCATGAGAGTCCGTGTGGCCCGTCTGCTGTCACCACCGTTCCACGTGGACACACGTGAGGCTTGCATATCTGCGTTCCCAGTCGGAGTCCGGTCGCTATTCTCACTGCCTCGTCGTCTATTCTCAGTCCGTATGAGGACACGGGCAGCGCCAACAGTCAGTCGCCAGAGTGGGGTGCCGCTCTTAGTCTCGCTTGGTGGTAGGCGTCGTCAGATGATGCGGTCAGAGAGAGTCCAACGTTTACCTCAAGAGTGGCGTGTCTCAGTACGACTGCTTATGTGCTGCAGGACTGTCCATGTGTGTGACTTGGCTCTCCTCATTCCATCTTTGTATCAGTGATTCAACTCGTGCCTGTATGATAGATTGGCCATGTCTTAGCATTGAGGATTGGAGGACATGGGTGCCGGCAGCGGAGGCCAAAAAGCCGGGAAGCGCAAGCGAAATCACCCGACGTATTCCCAGTCTACCGGTCTAGACTGGCAGGGACGTCTGAAGCCATATATTGTCTGGTAAGGTAAGGTTAGTATTATCATTGCTACTGCTGCTACTATTATTATTTTGTTGTTGTTTTGTTTTTGCCCGAGGTAGAAATAATGTCTCAGGCTCGATAAAACTAAAGCTAAAAACTGTGGTATAGGTTCTCGTCCCCAACGTACAGCTCAAAGGACCCCCTAAATGTCACCGCGTTAAAGCGTTGTGTGCAGATCGACAAGCGCTGGAATAGATAGATTGACTCTCGGGGATCGGACGTTGCTTACGTCATACGAAGGCCCAACTCATGCAAAAACTCAAGCCCTGTTTGATTGATGGGAGTCAAGTGATTCCATGGCCACTGGAATGAATTCGTGCGTAGCGGGGAGTGACGCGTATTTGGTTCGCTTGCGTTCAACGGCTTGCTCTGCTTCTCCAGTTACTGTCACGTGAGATGCACATACGTGCCTCGTGGATGGCTGTTGCGTCCCATGTAATGAATTTTCCTCTTGTCCATGGGACCAACGTGGCTCCATCTGGCCTCTTGCCGTCGGTGCGACTCAGGCCAAACGGTTCCTTCGAGCTCGGAACATCTGCTTTTGAGAGGGCTCTCCAGATGATATCGTTTATAGCTGAGCGTCGCGCTGCCCTTCCCATCGATCTTCTGCAGACCAGGCCATCTCTCCGCACTGGCACAAAAGCGGTGCACAGAGCGTTAGTTATATGCGGAATCCTGCAGCCGCTGCCTCGTTGCTCAATCCTAAGCCGCATGCGACCAGAGGCAAGGCCCGAGCCATGCAGTCCCAGGCGTGTGGAGCCAACAACGCTCTGAGTCTTGCCTGGTTGAGAGGGTCGTTGCTTGCTGTCCAGATCTTCATCTTGTCGCTGTCAATTAGAGGCTTATCCCAGTTTATCTGCTGTATCGGGACCGAACCGGACTGAACTGGTCCCGATACAGCAGAGTAACTGCTGGAAGGGAGTCTTTGCGAGACTCCATCATTTCTTAGCCGTACTCATCGCTCCACTCCTCCGCGACCAGGATGGTACACACGAGTCCGGCGGTCGACGCAGCTTACGCCAAATAGGCTGATGATGCCAGCATCGATACTCGTCTGGTCCCGAGTCCTCCATCTCTGATTGAGAGCGAGGCTTGCCGCCATTGCATGTCACTCAGCTCATTGCTAAGGATGCTCTGTTCTACAGGCCCGTCCTCATCTGGTGGTCCATTCTGTCAAGTAACGGATGGTTCCAACACGGAGATGTTCGCAACGTGTATTTCATCTTTGGTGCTCCATTATTATTATTATTATTATTATTATTATTATTATTATTATTATTATTATTATTATTATTATTATTATTATTATCATCATCATCATCATTCTAATCGTTATTGTTTAGCTCATTTAGTATTCAGACGGTACGATAAATATATAAGACGTTGTCATGTTACAATTGGTACTACAATTTATTTTAAACGCAGGAATGGATTCAGACGAGGACTAGCAATGGAGAATCTCATAAGTTTGTTCAGAATAAAGATCAGTTTGACGCCGTGGACCACGCAACGACAGACTATTTATTCGGTATTTTTGACGTACGATTTCTTTCGTTTTGTTACTTAAAGTCGCATCTTTCGACGCTTGTGAGAGTGGACGCAAAAATGTTGGAGTCGTTGGCAGGATGTGGGTCTGGCTCAAGCGATGTTGGTATATATATATGTGTGTGTTATATATATATCCATTTATATATATATATATATAGGGTGACACACAGGTTCGTTCACGGTTTTCAAAATGCGTTTTCTCATAAGGGCTTAATATTTTTTCTGATATTTTGTCGGCGCATACAACACTCAAATGAAAGATATTGGTAAAAATTTGGCTTTGATCTGGTCCTTGGTTGCCATTATACATTAACAAAAGTTAAAGAGGACCAGGTTCCAGTAAAACGCTGCCATGCGATACAGTTTGTGCATCATATTATCACAGTAAACCAAATATTTCGCCTAGTAAACCATAACAAAATTGCTACCTAGGTCTTACATACGTTGGCTATTAGCGTGCAGTATCGTCGTTCTGCTTAATAACAGTACAGACTCTATATGGCATAGATTGGGTAAGCGACTGAAGTGTCCCAACATCTTTCGATCTCCTCGCTCGTTGGAGGCAGTGTTTCAGCTGATCAACGTTTATTGACTCAGGATCTTTATAGACACTGAGAGACAAAATTATCTGCAAGTTCTCAATAGGACAGATATCCACAGAGTGTTGTGGGTTGATCATGTTGCTTTACGCGAGACGTGAGTTTGTAGTCTAGCACTTTGTCGCAATAGCTGTATTGCGTGTGCCCCACCGTGCTGAAATACTCCCAAGATCATTGTCAACAAATAACTTTCGTTGCATAACAGTGCCACTGTCTCTCGAACGCTAGCTTCGCGTATTGCTCAAGAACGTTTGTAATGTAGGATTGCAAGTTCAGTCTGGTACCAATTGGCACAAAATGAAGGCGTTTGAGACCCCTGGCGGTCATCCCACCTCACATCATCACTGACGGACTAAACTTCATGTGAGGAGCAGACGGAACGTTCTCCTTCTGAGAACCCCAAACTATAGCGTTTTGTACATTCAGTACATAAAACACCTTGAATGTCGACTCATCGGTAAACAAAACATTAGACCAGTCTTCCACAGTCCAGAGTTCATGCTCCTATTTTGCTCAATTAGGCGGCGTGAATAATGGTTACGTCACTTCCAAGCACGAGCCAGAAACACATCTCTCGCGCCAGTGTATACTGTCACGTCATTTAATGCATGTTCGACTTAAAATTTTCAGGGTTATTTAATATTTGAGTCCTGTATAATCTCTATAAAAATATTTAAGAGATCCGAATAATTTCGACCTAGATATTTAAGTTTCAAACGGTGAACGAACTTTTGTGTTACCCTATATTTTAAGTTGCTTGAAAGCTGTTTTGGATTTAGCGCTCAGATTATAGCAAATATCTCTCTTTCGTTTCAGTATCAACCTTAAGCAGCTAAATAGAGCGAATTTATTTGAATTATCAATCCAAGGATGTCATTAGATATATCAGTAAGTTTCTAATTATTATTTTTTCAAACTTGATGTTTGCCCGTCCTAGAACGGTAATGTTCATTTTCCTTGCTTTCACCACTACCCACCTCCCTCTCTTCTCTCTCTCGCTCCTCCTATCCTTTGCCCATTCCCCACATCCTTCTCCCTTCACATCACCTATTATATTCTATTCTATTTACGAAGTTATAAAGCGCCTCTCTCAGTACAACCTAATCAGAGGCGCTCCCAGTGCGAAGAACCCCTAGAGATAAGAAAAGTCTTAAGAGAACGAGCAGAAACAGTTGTGCTACTAGATGAGATGGCAGCACGAGTCACAGCAGGAAGACTGTTCCATAGCAAAGGGCCAACAGGGGCATCGGCACGATGCTGAGCTGTGGCAGTTCTAGGCTTAGCTACTAGAAGATCGTGATGGTCTAAAGAGTGGAGAGGACGTCCAGAGGTAGTCGAGATAGGTTGCTTGATAAGGTAACACAGATAGCGTGGAGCTTGACCCAGAAACGCTTTGCATGTAAGAAAAAGGATTTTGAACTGAATCCCATCAGTTAGAGGAAGCCAATGAAGATGTTGAGTCTTGAAAGTAGAGGTACGAGAGACGAGGAAGACGGGCGATCAAACGAGCAGCTTCGTTGAGTACAGACTGGAGCGGAGTGAGGCGGAGTTTTGGTAGGCCGATGAGTAATGAGTTACAGTAGTCAATGCGGGTACAGACGAAGGCATAAGCCGTGGTCGAAGAAATTTTGAGGAAATAGATCGTCCGATGACGCGTAGTCGCCGCAAATTATAAAAGCTTGACCGAGAGAGATTAGAGATATGTGCAGAGAAAGATAGAGTACTGTCCAGATTGCGGACATTTGTTGAGAAAATAAACGGAGGGAACCGCTTGGCAAGTAAAGCGTAATCAAGTTTAAGCAGCTGCTGGCAGGTGCCCAACCAAATCAATTGAGTCTTGGAAGAATTGAGAGAGAGAAGGTTTGAGGACATCCAACAGTTGAGATCAGCAGAGAGTGATTCGATAGATTAGGAAAAGAGCAAGCTGGTTAGACGAGGAGCCATGTACATAGGCCTGAACATCATCAGCGTAGAGGTGACCTGACGCCGAGTGCTTGTCAAAAGACGAGAAATATCAGCTGTAAACATGATATATAAAAGTGAACCTAGGACGGATCCTTGAGGAACCTCAAATTTAACAGGTACCCAAGAGGTAGGGAAGTCACCTATAGGATGACCTTTTGGGTTAGATCAGTAAGATAAGAGCGAACCAAAGAAGAGAAAGACCACTAAGACCAGAGGACATTTCAAAGCGATGCAGTAGTATATCATGGCCAACCATATCAAATGCTGAAAGTGCTAAGAGAGTGACATTGGAATTATCCATTGTAAAATAGATGTCAGAGAGAAGAGAAAGAAGAGCAGTTTCAGTTGAGTGATGGGCTCTAAAACCTGATTGACTGTGCTGCAGAAGACCAGACTGTTCGAGGTAAGGAAGCAGTTGAAGAGAAACAAGACTCCCTAAAGTCATTGAGAGAAAGGAAAAATTTGCAATAGGTCGATAGTTTTGGCATAAGCTAGGATCCAGTTTCGGCTTCTTGAGAGTGGGAAAGACAATGGCACGCTTCTGGGATAATGGAAGGATATCTTCGGAAAGAGGTCTATTACATAAGTAAAATAGGAATGGGACAATGTCACCCAGTACATCTGCAATTAGAAACTGGGGAGGGGGCCGAGTTCACACGATTTTAAATTAGAACTAGTAGTAAGATGAGGCAGTTCTGATCTAGAGATTGGTCGGAAGCCCTTCCTCTCCCACTTCGTCTCCTCCTCTTTCTCAACCACTTCCTCCACAACCTCCTCTTTCTTCACCTCCACGTCCTCCTCTCCCTCCACCTCCACATCCTCCTCTTCCTCCACCCCCACATCCTCTCTTCCTCCACATCCTCCTCTTCTTCCACTTCTACTTCCACATCCTACTTTTCCTTCACCTCTACCTACTCCTCTTCCTTCCTCCACCTCCACATCTTCCACTTTCTCCACCTCCGCCTCTTTCAACGCCTTCTGTTCCTTCTTCCAATTCCTCCTCTTCATCCACCTCCTTTCTTTCGTCCTCTGCCTCTTCCTCTTCCTCCTATGCTAGTAATCTTTCCGTTTACTCCACCTATCTCTCTCTCCACTTCCTCCTCGTCTTCCACATCGTTTTCGTCCCCTACTTCCTTCTCTTCGTTCTCTTCTTTCTTCTTTCTCCACCTCCCCTTTCACACTTCCCTCTTCGTCGTCCTCCACCTCCAATTCCTTCTCCATCTCATATCTCTCTCGCTGCGTCATATAGTGGCCTTCATCAACATCATCATCACCATCATGATCATAATCATCATCATGATCATCATCGTCATCGTCGTCATCATCATCATCCAGCCATCACCCCCATTACTTCCCCTTTCACCACCACAACTACTTCTACTACTTCTAGGCATAATTCTTTACAACTGCCAATATCACCACCTCTGTAATTCTTACTGTTGCTACTATTGTTCCTATGACATCAGGGCATATTATTAAAATTTTCGTTTTGTATGTTGGTTGTAGGGTTATTTTCTGCGGATCACATGGATTATGAGGTCGATCGAATGAAAGCAAATCCTACCCAACAACCTTCTTTGGCAGAAATGACGGAGAAAGCAATCAGACTCCTCTCGCGAAGTCCGAACGGATATTTCTTATTCGTAGAAGGTAGCCGATCTCAGTAGGGGTCGAAGCAGACCCACGCACGCCATAAAGAGTGGCACTCTTCAACTATTATTTTTCCAGAACTAATCATTGTTTGTCAATGCATTGTAATGTTGAGTATCCTGGCCTGTGCTAGGCTCTGTTTTGCTGGACTCCAAAGTGCTTGGCCATTGGCCATGAAGCTGATTTGTGAAGCGAAAACTTTAATAATTGACATGTATAAGTGCCAAGAGCTACTACAGTATGACAAGGCTTCGAAAGCTTTACGAGAGCTGTACCAATTCCTCTTCTTGAGTCTATTAGATGAGGTGACAACCCAGTTGAAGGCAGTTTCAAGGAAAACGAAGCATTTGCTGAGTCTATAAAGGGGTTGCTGCAAGGTGATCATGCGCGTCAAAAGCAGCATTTGGACGAAGATATAGCATTGAAGATATAGATATACGAAGATATAGCCTACCGAGAGGCATTGTTGGAAGCTGACAACTATCTGTTTGCCTAATAAATGCAGAATGATTTTGAATGTCATTGATAATAAAATCAGTGCTAATAATATTTCGACTAATGCCTAAACAAACAGACGTCAGAACTGAGCTTTAGATATATTTTAAACAGCACTTCAAACCTGAGTGCCATGGTGCCATGCTTCCTATGTAAGTAAGTATGCACTATAGAGATAGTTTCCTATTTTTCTTTAAAAAATACTATAGTTTTATCATGCTGGGTGTCTACTTGTGCTTTATTACATATTTTGTCTGAAGGTGGACGAATCGATCATAGTCACCACGAAGCGAGGGCATTCAAAGCCTTGAATGACACCATTGCTCTGTCTGATGCCGTTCAGAAAGCAATCGATCTGACCAACACTGCAGACACGACAATTGTAGTGACCGCTGACCACTCGCACGTCTTCACATTTGGAGGATACGCTTCTTTCCAACAGTCGGTCTTGGGTAGGCCCTAAGTGAACTTCTCAAAGTAACCGTATATTCGGACTACCATGCAGTGTCGTCTGCCAATGAGGTTGGGATTGGGAGTACGATCTACCTAGGTTGCTAGTAGTGGAGGTTCAACGTATATTCGTTTACAGTTCTGATCGAGTGACTTCTGAACCCCTAAGCCCGATAGGATGGGGTGAGGGATTTATTCTCCCATTTTTGTTGGGGTTGTGGGCTGGACGCGACTGTCATCGTGCACTAATTTAATGTGAAGATATACAGTCAGCAGGTTAGAAAAGAGAAACTTATACAAGATTTTATCGTTCTGAATAACTTTACGGTATTTTAGATTTCAGTGATGGTCCACAGGCGAATGATGACAAACCTTACCTGCAACTTAATTATGGTAATGGTCCCAGTTACCCGTATCATCGAATGAATGGCAGCGCTGAAGTTCCCCGCAAAAATCTGACCGGAGAAAATGTCAGTAAGTGATTCTAATAAACTTTTCCACTATCATTTCATGTTTTTGCTTTCGTCTCTCGATCTAATCGGATCGACAGGATGGCTGTCAATTTAATTCCTTATTTTAGGATTTTGTAGAAAATAGACAGTTCCTCGTAATTTTCAATGTTAACATTTAATTATTTATGTCTTTTCATTATGAGTTCAGAAATCTGTTAAACAGTTTATCTTAAATCATGCTCGAAGTGTCCTGGCCAACTTTCACGCCAGCTCAAATAATTTTTGTGGAGCTCATTAAGGTCTTGGAAATGAGAAATGGCGGACTTGCGCTTCAGCCTTCCTAAAAAAATCGCGGAAATATTGTCTATTTGAGCACAACACAATAAAAGTTTTTTTATTTTGAAACTGCATAGAGTATAGACCCAAGAGGCCTTGTGAATTATGAAACATGTGATATAGCTACTACATTTAATTAACATGAAACCCGAGCACATTAGTATGAATTGTTTCAACATTCGTAATTATTAATGTCATTTTAATTTTGTCAATTGACTTAGTTTTTAAATCTTTGAAAAGTTCACTTAGAGCATTCCCATTGATTGTAAAAACGATATCTGGCCTGTACATTTATAGGCCTTATTATACAAGTAACATCACTACATTGATACATAGATATAATTATTGTCTGCTAATCGTTTGTGATTGACTTTTGAACTCTGCGGGTGCTTATACGTAGGTGTCTTCGCAGGCCCTATCAGAGCATTTAAGATAAGTCTCTGAAAGTATCCACTTCCGCTATAGACTATAGTTTATAGTATATAATAACTTATTATAGTTTCATAAAAAATCAGTTTAAAGATTTAAATAAGGCTATTCAAGATTTGATCAATCATATAATATTTATATTGCCTCACTTTCGTAACTTACAATCAGGTTTACAGCATCGGTTTCACTCATTAGATGACATTTGAAATTTGTTTGCATTTTTTGCGAGTTTCAAACTTTGACTTAGTGTTTCCTAATATCACTGTTGCACTACGTATTTTCATCAGTTTCCCACATCAGTGGTATCTGGTAAAAGAACCTTCTATGACTATTGCAACAAATCAAAAATTGCCGTCGTTCAACAATTAGGCCTTAACAAGAGCGGTTGAATAGACTAAACAAGGCTTACTTAATATAAACTGTGATATTGCACGAAAAGTAGATTTTAAAAAAAATTGAATTATTTGCGAAATAAAATGCACGAAGGGCATGATATAATTGTCTAATTCTGACGTCCACAATACAGACTATGAAAATCAGAGCTGTAAACCTAATCACAGACTATATTCCTGCTTAATCAATTTTATGTAGCGTTAAAACGGTTTCAAGTGCAAGTGTTGTTAGTGTTTTATTTCTTCATAACAGTTAACAAATTTAAGCTGTTAAAATGATGCCTAACAAAACTAAATGCCTGTGGTAAAATCAATGTCTTATATATAGATGTTTTTAGCTATTTGCCCATTGCAATGGGGAGGGGGGTAGAGCTCAAATGGGGAGAGGGTCGACGAAATGTATGCGGTGCAACAGAGGGGAAGGGGGTTCGAAAATTTGATCTTTTGCCGTATTTGTTAAATATTTATCTTAGATTTGTAGGCTACTGTTGATCTGTCGATAGATAATATATGCCTTACCATTAGTAATTTTAATGACGAAGAGTTAGGGGCCTAAATTTTCTAAATGGCCCGGGCCTAGTCAAGCCTCTGAAAGAGCCTGTGTCTTCGCCCCTGAACTTTAAGCAGGCCAATTGTGAGCTGAAAATTGCCACGTTCGTTCAACTAGAAATCGTATCAGCAGAGCGTTCCGTTTGTTAGCCTTTCCTGGGTCAAAAACAAATTTTTCCCACTTTATAGCTTACGTTACATTACAACCCAGCTGTAGGAAACTTCTTTTGGTCCAGGCTTTTAAATGATATATACCCATGTTCATATGAATGATCATTTCAGAGGATCCAGAGTTTCATCAGGACACTGGAATCTGGATTGGTTCGGAGACCCATGGCGGTGAAGATGTTGGCATCTTCGCTAGTGGTCCGTTGTCCCATCTCATTCATGGAAACCACGAACAGAACTACATTTCGCATATGATGATGTACGCCTCGTGCGTTGGCGACTACACAGCAGAAAGTCATTGTGAGACAGCAGCTGGTGGAAGTGGAGCATTTTTCCCTTTTAAGTTTTTACAAGTGTTCTACATAATGCTGGGCTTATTCATCTATATATAAAAAGATTACATACATTATATATATGTTATATATATATAGGCTATAATAGGCTACCTTAGGTATCGCACTACTCATACACGTCATAGGACCTATGCGGTGAAAACTTACGTGTTTCAATTAACTAAAATCAGAATGACGATGAGACGTTTTAGGTGTTTTGACCTCCTCAGGTCATATATATTCAGTATATAGGCCTACATGTGCGTATGTATCTTCATTTATTTGACAAACTGACCCACCGCAGTAAGTTACATGATGCGAGACTTGGTTGCCTTCGGCATAGTGTCAAAGTTTAATTCAATTCTACTTATATAGATTGTTATCTTTTCATTGCAAATTTCTCAGTAGCTTTAAAGTTATACAGAATTCTGAGGATAAAGCTTCTGTCGTCTTTTGTGGGGAGGCTAAATGGGTGTGACCTACGGCGTTAGTTGTAGCTTTTCTGTGCAACGGGAGGGAACAGCCGACGTAGAACGAACTCCGTCAGGAAACTGCAGCTGGGATAGTTTTCGCACCAGTTCGGAATGTCGTATGGTGTCGAAGGCCTTCGCGATTTCCAGCGAAATGATGGCTACATAGGTTTCGTGACTGAGCAGTTCGGTGACCTGATGCTAGATCCTATCAACGCAGCTTTTGTTGAGCCAGTGGGTCGAACTGCATACTGGTCAGCCAGGAGGTCGACCATTGGCGGACCAGTGCAAGCCGGGCATAGGGTCCATTAGCGCCGACACCGGGGCAAGGGGTGACCGGGGTGCAGTTACCCCATCCCTGGCCAGGATGGGTCATGAGATTCGTGGAAATCCCATGAGTTTTTTCAGGGGGTACTCCCTATGTAGTTTGTCATTTGACATGTTACATTGAAGGTCCTCTTCTCGCCTTCTTAAGTTCACTTTCCTTTCTAAGTCCTCACAAATCAACAGTTTGTACTCTATGCAAAGTCTACAGAAAGAGTATTATTTTCTCCTCATATTCTCAGTGATGAATCATGAGTGCGGGACCTATTAACACCAGCCAAACAGCTGCATGAACCGCATACAGTGGCGGATCCATAGGGGGGCGATGGGGGCGATCGCCCCCCCTTATATTATTTGGAAAGAAATTTCTTTAGCGATTTTTACTTGATAGCGTCTTCATAGCGTCCCGAAAAGAAATATTGATATTGTTTAATTAATAATATTATTGATTATAGCAACAATCTATAATATTTTTTATTATAAACTGATATTAAATTAATAATACACAATTATTTAAAAATTTTCATTTTAAAAGTAATTTGTAGTTACTATTTATTATATTTTTAACTAACACAGCATGGTGTTTGAAAACGGAAGTAAATTAGGTCTATTGAGTAGACTGTTTAAAAGTAAGAATTTTATTAAAGTTGTGCGGTGCGTATTTTAAATCGGACTATTGGGATACCAATATATGACGTCATTTTATAGCTACATTACATAGATTAAGACAGTAGAAGAATGATACTCAAGGAAAAAAAGTAAACAAGTTTTACGATTTGTGGTCTTGTCTGCGGTTGCCACTAAAACCTAAAAATCGCCCCCCTTACTAGATGGTCTGGATCCGCCCCTGACCGCATATGCGGATAACCTTACACAAATAAATTTATCAACTGAAACTTTCATTGGCCACTCTTACTCTGCATCTCTTTGTCAGCTTTTCCCGTGCTTTGCATGCAGCAGGTGGCTCTCCGGAACTAGATATGGTCATACGGATGCTATTAGTGTGTCTGCCTCTTTGAACGACATCTTCAGGAATGAATATTGAAAGTGTGGTTCTGTGGAGTGTGTGGGTATAGTACTTGTTGTGAAATACGCTCATAAATAGACAAATTTGGCTAATTGCAATGACACTATCTCAGTTGTAAGACAAGGCAATGTAAAGATATGTACGAATTATACTCCCTCAGCCGCAAGTTCTCACGACCGTATGCGGCTCTACTGCCAATGTTGTTCACTGCTTATAGACCTAATCAGTAGTTCATCACATTTTTGGCCGACATATTCAGGTTGGGAGAATATGCTTTAGAGACTTCCATTGTGGCAGGTCTGAGGTGATAGGCCTACTTCTCTATCTTATCTGAGTATGGATGGCAAAATTATCGTTTACAGTGCGAATAAGTGATCGGTAGCAGACGCTCTAAGCAAGTGATACCTGACTCTTGCTATAAAAGGAATTATATTGAATTTGTCGATAATATCGCTATGAGCCTACGACGCTGCGAGTGTTCTGAATTCGACGGCGGCGATCCGTCGTACAGGTTCCCAAGCAACCGTGACCTGTTGAAGCATTACATAAATCACGGCTTAATTCAACCACAAGAGGGATTTACCTGAAATGAGACTGGTCGATCTTTCCGTAACAATTGTATCTGTTGACCGAAGTTTTCGAAGCTGGCACTTGTGCAGTCAAAGCTGAGGTCAACAATGGGACAAGATCGCTTGGAAGCTCCATTGCTGTTTTCTGTGGAAACAGAGGCATTTCTATATGATCACTTGTCCTCCTTCCCAGTTGTCTGTGTCCTCCTTCCCAGTTGTCTATGTCCTCCTTGGACTCTCACTGTATCTGGCAACAATAAGCAAGAATGTAGAATGTGTTTACAAATGAAAATGATACTCTACCAACCATGACTATTCTTATTGAAGCATGACCATGCTCATTGAAATTTAGTTTGCTAAAGCCTTCAAGGAAACTGGTGAATGGCGAATCGTCTGTGCTAAGTGCAATGTAGGCCTATGCAAATGTCATCCTAGAAGATAAGCAGTATCACGTGATCTTCAGCTTTTATCTACAAATTGATCATGATTGTACAGAATGTTTTTGAATGCAGCTGTCGAATATTGCATGCTAGACCCGTGTTGTACGTGTTTCTGTTTAAACTATGTGAGACACCTGAACTGCCAAGATTCTCAAGAAGACGTGTGTTGATGGGACCCAGTAGGCCCAGTCAAATAATGGTGCGATGTTTGAGTTATTGATTGCTATCGCCTTACAGGTATGTATATATATATTAATTAGTAACTTACTAGTAGGCCTATTGTCATTACAGTGGATTACTTTGCTGCGAAACGTTAACGCATAGAAGTAAGCTTACCAAAATAAAATATTGTCGTTACCGTCTGTAAATTAAGAGCTAGCTTGGTCATCAGATAGTACAGCAGTAACAGCACAGCACACTATCCCGAAAACAGACAGAATGGCAACGTGCTGCTGCCAATCTTCGCCATGCAGTCAACCAGTTGGATTAACTGCACGCCCAGAGACCCCCACGAGGAGGTGATGGCAAAGGTCTCCGTAGGCCATTCATTGCAGCTCTCAGGCAGTAGAAAGTCATCACAAGTTTGGCATCACCCACAAATAGGCCAATTTTAGAAATTTTCAATTTGAGTTATTTGCTTTCACTTGGATTGAAATGCAAGGCAAACATTGGCGCTGGGGCAAAACGCGAAAAGACGCAAATCAGAGACACGATTGCGCATAGAATAACTATAGCCAGAGTAAGTTCGGAAACGTCATAGGCCAACTACACAAGCATAGGCCTATAAGTCAATGAGTAATCGAAAACAAAGTCCGTGAGAGTAAAACTGAATGAGAGAAAACGGAGAGCGAGAGAACAGACACTGCAGCGATAGCGAAAGAGTGAAAAAGAGACACTTAGTTTGAAGATTGAGAAAAAACAAAAGACAGAGAGAGAAATAGATTATAGAAATCGAGATTGATTGATAGATAGATAGACATGGCAGATACAGACAGAAAGACTGCATAGACAGATAGATAGACAGATAGATAGACAGATAGATACATAGACAGACAGACAGAGAGAGAGAGAGATTAATAGAGAGAGAGTCATAGATGATAAATGGAGATAGATAAATATTAGACAGATCTATAGAGATAGACAGATAAGGCAGAGAAAGAGAGAAATTACAGATAGAGAAATAGATGGATTGATAACTAGATAAATAGATGCACATATAGATAACTGAATTGATCAATAGGTAGGCCTACATACACAGATAGATATCCAGACAGATAAGACTGAGAAAGAAATATTAGATAAATTGATAGATGCATGAATAAACAGATCCATATATCAATTGATAGATAAGGAGGCACATAGGATGACAGATAGACAAGTGTATCGAAAAAATTATTATTAGATAGGCATACGCAGAGAGAAATTGGTTAATATACAGTGCGATGAAGAAAATATGCCGTTTGGTTGAGAAAAAGTACGACAAACAGGAGACTGAAAGTAAGATCGAAACTGAAATAATATGGACGCAGCAGAGGCAGTATATACTGATGAGCGAGAAGTACGGTTAAAGTGAGTGAGAGATTGAGAGCATAATGTAGGCTATATTGTTTAGAGTATCTGCTTTTACCCCTCTGATTGTAACGTCAATCACAGACAACTACGTCAGTTTAACGAGTACTTCGTCAAAATGGGAAATAATTAACTGCCTGAGAGACTTGTAATGTGTGGACTACCCAAATGTAAGCTACTTAACATTATGCAAAGCCAGGGCCCTACAGAGAAAATTTTCTTAAGCAAGCAGTTGGAAGGTAGTTCTGTGTTGACCTCAGGTCTGAGGTTAATACAAAACTATCTTCAAATACCTTAATCTTCTCATATCAGACTGAACGCAACATAATCATTCAATAAACTGGTGTCCTGAATTTGGCCATCGAATGGCGCTTTAATAATTTTGAGAATTTACGATTACGATTAGAGTTATATGTAGCAGCATCATTTTTATACTGTATGGCATTTTCTTTTCGTCTGTGCATTTAGATTTAACTTATTCGTGTTGAATTGTTTACTTGTGGTCGTTGTGGAGGCAATCAATTATCAGAACTTAATCAAAGGAGAATACAGGGACGGATCTAAAACTAACGTATACTGAAACTGACCAAAGTAAGTGAAGATTAAGACAAAAAAGAAAATGAGAAAGGTGATCTAGAGTAAAAACTCAGAGTAGGGCAGTGAAACGGAAGTGAAAAACACAGACTGCACTGAGAACGGAGATAGAAAGTAATGAAACAGTCTGATGATGATGCTGATGATGAGTTCTTAGCCCTCAGACAGGTCCATTGGCTTATATGCCACCCCCGTTTTACAAGGGTAAGGTTGTGATTTCCCATTGCCTTCCTTCCTCACAGACAATTCTGGGCAATCAACTTGTCCAGTGATCAGGGTCACTACACAGTGGCTTGAGGTAGATTTGAACCTGCGACCTTCCACTAACACGGCATAGAACGTATATCGCTACACCACCGCGTCCCACATTCATTTAACCTAGTATAAAACAATTAATTCTGTAGCTTAGAATTCTAAAGCTCAACTCAGTACTGTAGTCCTTCCAGTGTAGGTCTTCATATCGAGCAACGCATCATTTCCTCCTCCACTTGTCTCCTCTGTCCATGTCCAGGTCCTTCTCGTTTTCGTCCCATGACATCTCCACTCTCCAGACATCTCAGGTCGTCTGTGATAGCTTCCAGTCAGTTCTAAAAGACAAGACAATAATGCAAAATGTCATAAAGCTAAGAAATGGAGTGAACTAGATAACAGGAAGAAAAAAACGTAGAGTAGGCCTAGGATAGATTGAAAGAGAGCAAACAGTAACTGCATCCATGTATCATTTAACTGAGCTGCAATATGCCAAAATAATTTTTTTTCAATAGCAAAGCATTGGGAAAATGTTGCCAAACGTTTTCTTCAAAAATCTCGTTCAATTCATCCAGAACAGGTAGGCAGCCACACCTAAGACAACATTTTGGACACAAGAAAAGAGAAAATAGGGTCAGCAAACCCAGGGGCGTCCAGATAGGAGGGAGGGTCCAAGGCAATTTCAGGAGGGGGATAATTGATTAGTCTTAGGGGGACTATCTTGTCTTCCTGACATCTTGGACCAGAGGGTTTGCCTCCATCGCTCAGAGGGTATTGGCGCCCCTGAACAGACCCAAGGAGAGGGAAATAGAGATAATAGAGCTGTAGACAGACTTAAGACAAGAGGAAGAGAAATTTAGGAAAGAGACAGGCAGAGAAGATATAAAATGCTCTGTGTTTCATTATCCTGGTCGACATTTTGCTACTTAATTAGAATATTCCAAACGACCCGACGATTTTTATTAGCAACCAATCTATGGAATTTTTCGCAAACTTTCATAAAAACCGAAACTAACCTGCAGCCGCTTGCAGGACAGTCGGTCAGTTGACGGCGGTCAAGAACAGGTCTCGATAACCGAAGACAGGTAGCGCTTCATGTCAGATGCCACAGCATCTCTACCACGATGGACGGTGCCAAAACTGCCGGACTTCTCTGGCCTGACCTGAAGCTGCCAGGATGGATGGTGCCAAAACAGCCGGACTTCTCTGGCTTGAACCTTCCAGGATGGACGGTGCCAAAACAGCCGGAATTCGCTGACCTGTGCAATTTATACATCTGCTGATATTGTACAAATCTAAACAGTTCCTTAACTGAGTAAATTTTATTAATTTGATAAAGCCTTGTACAAAATGTAATGTAGGGCCTATAGCTCAAAAATAGTAGACTTATTTTTGCTGACTTGGTGCCACCAGTCGTCTGGCATTCTGAAGCTCAAATTGCCTGTCTTGCTATGGCATTGACTGCTTACATAGATACAGTGCCGTACCGAGTAGGCCAGCGGGGCCTTGGCCTGGGCGCAAATGTGGGAAGGGCGCAAATTTCAGGATGGAATAACTTATTATTCCATAAAATGCACTATCTTAAAAATGTGGGGGCGCCAGATTGATGCTAGGCACAGGGCGCAATTGTTGCTCGGTACGGACGTGCATGGAAATGCTTGGGTTATGGCTAGAATAAAAAGACTTCAGAGGGGCAGTCATAGATCCATACAATCCAACAAAAATAACAAACTGCCTGAGATACCTGTAATGAGTGGTCTACACAAATCAAAATGTATCCTACTTAATATGATCTCAAAGCCAGGGCCCTACACAGAAAAGGTGATGCATTTGGACAATCACATTTTCTCAAGCAAGCAATTGGAAGGTAGTTCTGTGTTGACCTACAGCAAGCAATTGGAAGGTAGTTCTGTGTTGACCTGATCAGGTCTGAGGTCAACATCTAACTATCTTCAAACACTTTAGTCTCCTCATTTCATACTAAATGCAACATATTCATTCAACGCCTCTGAAACAATGCAGCGTTCTTGGAGAATCTGGTTTCCTGCCTTTGGATTTCAAGTGGCGCTATAGATGTTTTGAGAAGTTGACGATTACTATTAGAGTTTACAGCAGATTTTTATACTGTGTGCCATTCTCTTTTCGTCTGTGCATTCAGATGATACTTGTTCGTATTGAATTGTTTACATGTGTAGGCAATTAATCATCAGAATTTAACCAAAGGAGGATCCACTGATCTTAAACTGACGTATACCGAACCTGACCAAAGTAAGTGAACAGTAAGACAGAAAAGAAAATTCGAAAGGAGCTTTAGATTAAAACTGAGAGTGATGATGATGATGATGATGATGATGATGATGATGATGATGATGACGATGACGATGACGATGACGATGACGATGACGATGATGATGATGATTTCTCTGCTTGCATATGCTACCCGGGGTTGAGAAGAATGAGGTGGTTTCCCATTGCTTTCCTTCCTCACGGACAATTCTGGGTAACCAAATTGAAAGAGTTAAAACTCTTAAGATTAAAACTTACTCAGTATACTATAGACCTCAGCATATTGGGCAACGGATCCCCTCGTCCACTCGTCTCCTCTTTCCATTGCCGGTTCCTTCTCGGCCTCGTTCCATGACATCTGAGGTGATAAGTCGTCTTTGTTGGTTTCCGGCAAGTTCTAAAAGACAAAATAGTGATGCATAGCGTTGCAAAGCAAGAAAAGTAGTGTGCTAGACGACAGCGAGAGAAAGACGTGGAGAAGCTTAGGATAGATTGAAAGAGAGCAAACAGTAACTTTATTACTTAACCGAGCTGCAATATGCCAACAACATTTTTCTATGGCAAAGCATAGGGATATGTTGTCAAAAGCTTTTTTCTAAAATCTGGTTCAGCCAGACCTAAGACAAACATTTTGGGCACAAGAAGAGAATATAGGGTCAGTAGATCAAAGAAGAAACAAAATTAAGCTATACATGTAGCTATAAGCAAACTTAAGACAAGAGGAAGATAAATAACAAAGAGACAGGCAGACAAGAAAGAAATTGCTGCGTCTCATTAGCTTAATTGACATCCCGCTACTTAGCATCTTCGAAACGAAATGACGATTTTGTCAGCAACTATTTTGTCTGTCCATCGCCAATTAAGTGACCATGCCCATCTCTATAAACTCCGGATAAATCGCAAACTTTCATAGAAAGTAGAAACTGCTTGTATGAAAATACTTGAGTTGTGGCTAGAATTAAACGACCTCAGAGGAACAGTCATAGCTTCATAGAATCCAATGCCGTAAGTTCCTAGCACCGGGTCTTCAAAAGTCGTGACCAGCGACAGAAGATTACAAAATAGACAAATACAAACTAAAGGATCCAGTGACCCAGGATCTCAAAATGGTCAGGATTTCTAACCTAACCTCTGTAACGCGGGTAAAATGAAAATTGACCTATTGAATATCAACATATTAATGATATTATCACACTGGACAGCGCAGTTAACTTATTATCAATAGCCCACTAAGCTCTAAAAATATGTTCAATTCAATCTTCTCTTCAATCTACAATTATTGTTCGAATATCTAATTAGGCGTAGGCTACTCGAAAACAAGAGAAGACAAGAACACGTCCATGTAGAGATAAGATAAGAGAAAGAGAGAAAACAATAGGCCTTCCCAACAGAAAACAGATTAACTACTTAGAGAGAATTAAATTTGCTAAATTTAACATATAGTAAAATACCAAAAATAATTTTTTAGGCCTACCCCAGTAGGCCTAGTTATAGAGTATCATCAACCATGACATTTCGTTTGTCCAGCTAAACTATAAATAAGTAAGTAAATTAAGCATATTCTTATAACAACGATACTAATAATTTTCGCTTAAATTCAAACCGCTCTATGATAACATAAATTGGCGCCTATTATACGTTATACACTTAAGATCGATAATTCGATCCCCAAACTAAAAACATTCGATAAGAAATCATTGTTTCAAAACAGAAGTTGGCGATGCAGATTTGCGAAAATTTCGCAAAAACCCATAATTTGACCGTCTAGCCACCGAATGTTTTGACACACGAAGACGTCGTAACTAATGTTTATAACCTTTGCCTTTACCACATGGTCCACGTCAAAAGCACAAATTAAGCAACACGAGAAAGCTGTCAAATTTGCGGTCATTCGCCGCAAAACGTTAAAATTCGCGGTAGTATCCAAAATTCGCGAATTTTGCGAATCCCGCGACCGTGAATAATTTAGAGCCCTAATTATTGCTGGTCCCCCGTAGGCGCACTGCTACGGTTCAAACAAGGAGTTTGGTTTATAGGCCCCTCCAGTTGGAATAGTCTTCCGCTCCACGTACCTTAGGGCGGGACTCTTCGTTCTCTCCTCAGTTCAGTCTTGGAAGTGCTTAAAGAACTTCCACAAGCCCACTCATAGCCCACCCAAAAGTTGGACATTGTAGAAGTTGGTTTATGGACTGCGAGGCGTAATCCCACATGAGTGTGATGTAGGCAGCCCAAGCCCTTGAGCCCACTCATCGCACACCCTGAGATTGGATATTACATCTGTTGGCTAATGAGCTGCTAAGCATAATCCCATCTGGGTGTGATGTGGGCAGCCCAAGCCCACGAATCCACTCATCGCCCGCCAAAAAGTTGGATATTACAAATGTCAGTTAATGGACTGCTCAACGTAATAACATCTGAGAGTGATGTGGAAAGCCAAAGCTCACGAGCTAACTCATCGCCCACCCAAAGTCGAATATTGCAAAAGGTGGTTTATGCGCTGCTAAGCGTAATCCCATATGGGTGTGATGTGGGCAGCCCAAGCCCTTGAGCCCATTCGTCGCTCACCCTAAGGTTGGATATTGCACATGTTGGTTAATGGGCTGCGAAGCGTAATCCCATCTGGGCGCGATGTAGGCAGCCCAAGCCCACGAGCCCCCTAATCGCCCACCCATGGTCATATATTGCAAATGTTGGTTTAAAGGCTGCTAAGCGTAATCCCATCTGGGTGTGATGTGGGCAGCCCAAGCCCATAAGCCCAATCATCGCCCACCTAAAAATTCGAGAGTACAATGGTTGGTTAATGGGCTGCTAAGCGTAATCCCACCTGGGCGTGATGTGGGCAGCCTAAGCCCACGAGCCCACTCATCGCCCATCCAAAAGTCGGATATTGCAAAAGTTAGTTAATGGGCCCATGTGGGTGTGATGTGGGCAGCCCCAGCCCACTCGTCGCCCACATTTTTTTTCGGATAATAGGCTCCTCATTTCACGCCCAGATGGGCTTGACATGGGCTAGCTCCAACCCATGAGCCCATATAATTTGGAGACGGGCTCAATATGGGCATGTTGGCAGAGTAGATGGCTAAGGGGGACACGTGTCCCCGGGCGCCAAGTTGGAAGGGTCGCCAAAATGGGGATTAAAACTAGTTTTTTTATATTTTGATGCAAACTAATTTATTCAAATTAAGTTGGCAAGATTTTGTTTAGGCGCTCCCAAAATATTCTCATCAAAAACAGGTTTTCAAACCATGATTTTGGCGCCCCCTTCCGACCACACTGATCCGTGATCACTGAGGGCGACATATACTACTTAGGCCCCTATGTATTTTCAGATCTACGCATTTCACTGCAAATTCTTCTACCAATTGCTGATTTATTTAATTGCAAGCTCTTTGCAGTCCTTAAGCAAATTGAAGCTAATTTTGTTTAATCTGTGGGCTTCAATGGGACAAGATTGTCTCAGCAATCTTGCTTTTCTTAGCATCGAACGAGAAACATTGGAGAAAACAAATGTTGAAAAAGTTATTGACCAATTTGTGACAGTTAAATCAAGAAAAATTAATTTTTTACACTGTCTGTGACAGTTATGTGTAAATAGCATTTAGATATCTATAGTCTATTTTTAAAATGTGAAATAAATTAGAAAAGAGGCCGTCCGTAAATGACGTCACGCAATTTTTGACGAATTATGACCCGCCTCGACACGTGTCGTGCCAAAACTAATAACCCCTCCCCCGTTAAATATGACGTCACACAGCTCTGACGCCCGAAAAATACCCGATGAACAGAATTTTATAAGCAAATTTTCTTATAATTATCAAAAAATAATTATAACTGCAAAAATCTAAAACTAGATAGGCCTAGTAGAATGAAGAAAAATAAAAAATAAATACGGTATAATTATTACACTCATTATGCATTCATCAAGAAGAAAAGCTCTCGTTGAATCATTACATTCTAAAAAAGATTTTAATAGCAATGGGCCTAACTTGAGACAGTCCAAACTTTAAGCTTCTCCGTTCTCCCACGGAGAAGCAAAAGGCTCTTTCATGTAATAGATAGGGAGAGCTTGTATCTCATCATCTTGTTCAATAGATATTCCATTCAGATCCAGCTCTTCTTCGTCTATCCAATCTACACTCTCTCCATTTACATCGTTTGCGCTTACGACAATTAGTTCACGTTGCCGACGTGTAGCGACTAGTGACTCTCTGCGGCCTGAGCGTCTGGCCTGTAGGAGGAGTAATTATGTCTGGTGTGTTGTAGAGTGGCTGTCTCACTTTCAAAACCCCAAAATTGACAGCGAGCGTAAAAGTAAAAAATCACAAATTAGGAATGCAATATTAATAATTAGTGCTGTTAAATTGTGGTAACAATTTACTGCTAATTACGTGGAACTTATCTAAATAAGTGAAAGTTTTTAATAAAACTACGCATTTTGATGTTTGACGTACATGATGATATGATGTCACATTTCTTAGGCCTAATACCCCTTCCCTCGTCACACATCCTCACAAATGTGTCACCTTTCCCCTAAGCGCGTGACGTCATTTATGATGGACCCAAAGGGGCACCAATTCTGTAGTTTGTCCCCGGGCGCAAAAAACCCTAGTTACGCATCTGTGTGGAAACTGACATATGCTATTAATTCTTGACGATTCGAACTTGGTTGATAGCTTTGCTGCAAAGGCTGAGCGTAAAATGCTGTTAGCTTGATGCCGCAAAAAGCCAGTTTCAGTACCCTTTCAGTGGATGCTTCAGAGCTTCAACTTTCAAAGTATGTATGTGCAGTTATAGGCCTATAAAGTAACTAACTTCACTTTGCATTGTTCGGCAACTTTGTTTGAAAAGCCTTGGAAAATAAATTTTTATAGCCTGCAAATCTGGATACATTTGCTGGCTGTATATTTCAGTGTAAAAGTTTTGGGCTATTTTACAAGGACAGTTCAATTGATGCGATTCCACTGCGATCGCTTCTTCTAGTGTCTAAAATATGGGCCTCATATCGCATATTCCGTTTTCGGATCGCTCAGTTTTAGATGTTTCTATTTCGAAATAATCGGTGTGAATTTGAGCTCAACAAAAGCTCAAAAATATACTTCACTAGGCATAAAATGTTAAAAATTTCACAGGCTCCTGAGGATCCGTCCCAGACTCCGCTGGGGGAGCTTAATTACGACGCTCCCCAGGAACCGTTAACCGTTAGGAACTGTTTGCCCTCCCCCCCCCCCCAACCTCAAGGCTCTGGCCACGCTGCCTATGTGCATGCGTAGGCCTACCAGCTCACGCTCGAACATCCTCGACAAAACAGGGACGATCGAGATAGGCGACAGTCGACGGGGGCCATGTGAATAATGACTATTACATTCGATCATCGATCGACTCTGTACGTGCTCCGATTCTGGAAGCAGAAACTCATCAATTAAATACTGCGTTTGCCCAAGACTCTGAATGGAGAAAAGATTCAGCTGAAACTCAATGAGTCTAGATTGTCTTCATGATTACTTCAGATTTATAGGGGGCCTACATCGGATTTAGGCTAAGTTTTTTAACCAAAGCCGCCGCGAAAGACGAACTAGTTAACCTTATGGATAATGGCACGCAATGGCTCTGCCCGCCAGTGTGTTATACATTACTCTACTCACCTCCCCCATTGAGACTGGAAATGCCAGATTATAGGCCTACACGAGCATTGAAGGAGGTCATCCATTGCCTTCTACATGTATAGCAGACAATAGACCATGGTTCATCAAAGTCTTAAGAGATGCTACCATAGGGTTTTATCCATGGTCTATTGTCGGCTATACCTGTAGAAGGCAATAGACCATGGTTCATCAAAGTCTTAAGAGACGCTACCATAGGGTTTTATTACGCGTACCTGAGAAAATTGAAGGAAAGCATCGTCACGTGATAACGCCTCGACGTCGCTCAAACAGCCTGCGCATTTTCTAAGCAACTGCCCAAAAGAACTCTGGGAAATATGGAGCGCAACGCAACTTCTATTATAACATAAAAATTTCTTTTTCCATTCAGCTGTAACTTTATTTTGTTTGAAGAGGAATACTGACTTAATTATTATGATTTACTGTATCAAATGCTACAAGTAGGCAACATATTTATTTATAGTTTTAGGGTATAAATACCGTATAATTAGACAGAGAAGTAACTATGCTGTTGTAGGCTACTAGGCTACGCGAGGTTATCATGGCTTGCAAAAATTGAAGAATCTATAGGGCAAGCTGCGGTAATGACGACATGAACAGCAGCGCCATCAGTACTTTAAGTTAACCATTGAACTATTATTATCAGCCCTGGAACTTGGATTAAGACCACGGTCTTGGTCTCGAGACGGTCTCGAGACCGGAAAATTGCGGTCTTGGTCTTGGTCTTAATTGGTCTCGAATGCATCGGTCTTGGTCTTGGTCTCGGACCATCGGTCTCGGTCTTGGTCTTGGTCTCGAATGCGTCGGTCTTGGTCTTGGTTTTAAAGAAAATTAATGGTCTTGAGATTGGTTTCCGCCTTCTTAGTCATTTTTCCGTAACAGAGCTTTGACATTCGTCGGTAATTTTCGATTATTGGATACACCGGATGTTTAGGCCCTAGGCCATTTTATCAATTTATGACGTGCTGGTCATCTTTATATGTATATATATATATATATATACTGTAAGTAATTTATAGTGTGATATTCTTAGGCCGAAGCCAAGGCCGAACCCACAAAAGTTCAGACTGGCCGGTAAAACGGTTTTCTGGACAATTATTAAGATTAGTATTCTTCAGCAATAAAATTAATGCTTTAAGCGTGTTATTCCGTTTTAGCGTCTTAATAAATTGAATTGTTTATAAAAAAAAGTATCGGTCTTGGTCTCGGACCCTTGGTCTTGGTCTTTGTTACGCACCACCTGAACTCGCTCTTGGTCTTGGACCTCTCGGTCTCGGTCTCGGTCTTGGTCTCGAGGTTTTGGTCTCTGTTCAGTGGTTAACTGATCTTCTTGACGTTGCTCTTGTCTGACGATGAGATATGTTGCTATGATTTAGATACCAGCCCTGGCAGAAATTTATTTCGAGGTTTCTGCTTCACTGACTATGATTCTTAACGCTTAGTATACCTACCACTCTGGATTGAAGCAGCGCTCGGGAAACGCTTCTGCTCTGCGCTTAGCTTCTGAACAGTGCTTTAGAAGTGTATTCTCTGCCATTTACGAAATCGGTCGTGTTGTAGTAATGGACAAGAATCTTTGTTTTAGTTACGTTGACACGCGAAGCTGGTGCTTCTTTAGATGATCACGCTTTTACTTACCTACTAATATTGCTCCAATGCTCCCATAAGCAATTGCGCATGTGGTTTCCTATCTACCAATTCTAGTGGCGGTCGTTGCACTCGTGAGCTTAAGCATTTCTTGATCGAAGGACGGTGGAGTGTCACTTGTTTAAACTACGAAGCGAGATTAGAATAATAAAAAATAATGTCTGAGGAGAAAAAAGAACTGGCAAGAGCTGGAACTATTGAGATAACGTCAAAGGTTTAGATTTCATGTTGTGTACTTTCGAGGTCGTCTGATTGCTGATTAGCTGCAGGGTTTGAATTGTCATATTTAAACTGGGGGTGGGGTTTGCATATCCCGACCAACATTTCTTGCTTATTTAAAACCTTATGCGTGCAAAATTGTTGTTGGTGTACGTATAGGCGACCCTCAGCTGTGGCAAAAGCTGGCCTCTTATATGAACCACTGAAAACTACTGGGGATAGCTAAACCCCCGGGTAATTGTTTGGAATTACATGGAGGGGTTGAAAAATAGGGATCAACCCGAATCATCGAAACCCGAAAACGCTGAAAAGGCCAAAAAACCCGATTCCCCGAAAACAGCAATGTACTATTGAAAACCGCTGAACTGTCTCAAAAAAGTGCAATTCTTTCATCAACCCAGCTTCTGCGTGAATTCTTTACATCCATCCAGCTTCCATTTAAGCAGAATCATTTTCATCAATCCGGCTATGTTTTCGGGGATACGGCGGAAATCAGTTTCGGGAATTCGGGTTTCGGCGATTCGCTACGCACCCGAAAAATGCAATGGGGTTGAAATCTCAGTACACATTCGAATTTACTAAGTTGCTCCAAATATCACAAAACTTAACCTGGTGATGCCTAGCACTGAAAGTATTAAAGTACCTGTGTGACCCCATGGGTGTTACGACCCACAGGTTGAAAACCGCTGCCCTAAACAGTGAGCCCGTGTTTTTTTTAAATCTTTAAAAATGATGCCTTCAATAACAGCCTCATTGGGCGCTTTTCTGAATACACTCCTGTTGCGGACTACATGCATGATTGTTTGCAGTCTTCTCATCTTGCTGCACTGGTCTGGCAATGCCTTCTTTTTAACTATCTGCGGTAGCTTTGCTGCACTGTTTCTGCTTTGGTTATCCGTCATGTTCTTTGTTCTTCGTTCTCCCTCTGGTGGCAAGCTTCTGGTTTCTCGTGCAAGCACCTGGATCAAGTAGCACCATGACTTTTCACTTCTTGACCCTTCCACCTGGTACATACTCCTCTTAGAGATGCAACTGTTGCCAAGGATTAGTGCCCCTTGGTTTTACAGGTTGTTGAACTCGCCTTATTTGCTCTATTTTTGATTACTTTACGATCTTGAAATTGTACATCTGTGTGTTTCATATAGGATTTTTGTAATGAATCTGACTGATCTTTTTGTGAAAGATGAGGACATATCCTCACTTGGACTAGATGAGCACTGAACTTGGCAATTGACAGAGAGGACAGTGAAGGTCTTCCATTCATGCCTATTGCAACCAGAGTAAATTGCCTTCAGGGATTGATTATGTTTCTGACCAGTTTATATTTACTGTTACCAGACATTCCATATTTTGAGAAAGTGCTTAGGTTTGATAGGCAGTTGTATGCTTCCACAGCTGTTGTTACCTTGACTGAGATGAGAGCTAAGCACCTGCTGGGGATAAATAGGCTGGCAGTGATAGGCAAGTCATGACACAAATACGTTATTTGTCTCTGTTACAGCTATGTGACTAGATCTGAGGAATGGAGACAGATGCAGCTCCATATTAAGATTACTTGCTTTGTTATTGTGCTGCTTTCTGCAGTGCTAAGGCCAGATGTAGCCAGGGGTGGACTAGGCCGCCGGAACACCGGGAAAAATCACGGTGCGCCACCAAAATGAATCCCAGTGGGCCACCAGGATCAGTGCTGTGACATTATAAAAGCACGACCAAACCAAAATGGCGTGTAATATTGTTCATACTAGCAGCAGCCTTGCAGCCTGCGGCTGGCTATTGAATAAATGTCCACGACTCTTTTTATTTTTAGTTTATTTTAATATCTAGGCAGTAACACGGCTGTCGTGAAGTCAATGGCCTCCACGCTAGAATTGACATCTGTCCCTCTAGTCTCTTAGGCTCTCTTCTTCCACTGCGTCTGCTTTGATAAAGATTCTTTATTATTGTTGGTTAGTAATAATTAATGTTAAATCAATTAAATTATTTATGGTTTTGAGTGGTATAAATTGAAACGTAAATGTAAAGGTGGTGCGGAGCAAGTAAGAGATAAGAAACTAAAAACTCTGGTTAAAGATGGAAGTAAATGCCAAAATCTAGTCGATTTATTTGAAGCTACTCCAATTCAAACCAAAGACACCATTTTTACATTTTTCTAAAGAAACACCTTTAGTAAGTACACATCCCGCAGAAAATCAAGATGATGACAACAGTCAGCATTCAGTATTGCCAGCAAACTTCATTCCCACCTTACATTTAGAAACTGAGTTAGGCCTAACTGACAACACAATATCTATGAAAGCAATGCTGGCAGATCGAAATCCCCAAAATGACAGTTCAGAAACTTCAGTTATCGATGATAAAAACAAACACCCATTAGGCTTACTATTTCAAACGTCCTCGATCGACAGAATACTTTACAATCATTTTTTTTTAATTTCACCCAATACAACCAAGTACGAGTGAAACTAATCTATCATTTACAAATTGCATATTGGGTATTTTTTAGAAGCGATGGTATTAATAGGAATTGGGTGTCATTATGTGGCCGAAATGACACCAGGCTTAAGTCTAAAGAAGTTGCGTATAGTATAACCATCATTATAGTGACTACCTAACAAAAGGATTTGTAATTTTAAATACATACTTGATATTTTATATCTAATTAAAAATTATATTTGCCGTTATCATTTTAATAGTGATGTTGTAATGTGTAAAGTGACCCGTGACTTTAGAGGCCTCAGGCTTGGATTTTTAATGACAACAAGCTAAATGTTGACAACAGTTGCAGTCCGCATTCAGTATTGCCACCGAACTTCATTCCCATCTTACATTATTTTAGAAACTGAGTTAACTGACAACAGGAAAATAAAAGTAAGATAGGGCCGCTTTTTTTCCCCGGCTGCTCGAACACCCCAGTCCACCCCTGGCATTTTAGCAATTGTTGAGGCCAGTTTGAATAGTGTGTGTCAACAGGTCTTGTGTATTAAATAGGTAATGGTGGATTGCACAGCATAATCAAGTGTTAGGCGGAATCACACATAACTAGTTTGAACATAAACATGCCTTTGTTCTGCAACCATAAAATGGATGTGAGATAAGGAGATAGGTTCCATGATCTCTTTGTTCTAAGCTCTTAAAATGTTTTATTCAATTGTGAACCAAAATCAGAAATCTTCCATTTTTATTTCATCAACCAACTAGTATTGCACAGTTTACTATGAATGTTCCATTTCATATGTATAAGTGCGGACCATTGTCAGTGTGTATACATGAAAATATTATTTAGTTTTATTGTGTTTGTAATGAATTGTTTACATTATTTAATTATTATGTGCAATTACCAGGAAGGGAAGGCTTTTTTGGATAAAAATCTGACTGAATGGAAGAAACCAATGTTGATGAATCAGTTTGATGAAGAGAATAAAACAGAAGCCAGTGCATCTTCAGATGACAAAGCTACTGGTGGTAAAAAGCGAGGGAAAGGTGCAAAAGGCGCTCCAAAGGGGAAGAAGCCAAGGATGAGCAAGGCTGGCACCATGGCTGTTACAGCCAAGGTAAGACTAATTATAAGCAGATTTATTTCTTATTTTAGGCAAAACTTTTTATGTTTCTCCTATTCATTCATTCACTGGGAGGATTTTTATAGCACCCCTTAAGACTACTATTACTTGGGAGCCCGAGGATGGCTGAAGAGAACAGTTTGAGGTGTGCATAAAGAGTCCAAGTAGACCTTATATACTGCACTTAGTGTTTATTTCTTCCTGGTTTATAAACGCTTTTATTACCATATTTCTTAATCAGATGAAAATTTTCAGTAACTTAAATACATTTTCGTGTATTAGGTGTGGAACAGTAACATCACATCCAGTTAGCTATAGTCTGTGTTAAATTCCCTACCTACCCTCAAAACTTCGTAATTTAGTTATCGCTAACGATGCACCATTTTAATTGATAAATCCAAGTAATTGTTTCTCTTACTCTTAAGTGAGGGCAATGCAAGTGCACTTAGCAATGGTATGGTTACTTGCTTTATACATAATCACCCAAAATTTAACCCCTGAAGATTTATCAAATGAGACAGGTCTACGTTTCTTTACTTCTAATCAAACATTGGATTGCCATCAGTCTACCGACTCTATTGCTTGATAATTTATATCTGTTGTGCTCTCATTTTTTGGATTATGTATAAAGCAAGTAACCATACCATTGCTAAGTGCACTTGCATTGCCCTCACTTAAGAGTAAGAGAAACAATTACTTGGATTTATCAATTAAAATGGTGCATCGTTAGCGATAACTAAATTACGAAGTGTTGAGGGTAGGTAGGGAATTTTTCGTTGCTATAGAAACTTGTTCGTTAGACTGAATCGCATAATGCTACGGTTTGCAAATTCACAAATTCTTGCTACTTAAATAATATTGTAATTTTCCAGTTGAATGCCAGTTTTTATTAACTTGCTTATGCTAGGTAGTATTTATATCTTAATTAATTAGTGAAAAGTTGAAATAATTTTGACGAGCCTGTGTAAATTCACTACAACTTTAATGAACTGCTGAAGGAGAAAAGGTAAAGAGGAGAACGCTGACAGGTTCTAAATTAGCCAACTGTGAAGTTGTTGGTATAGTGTAAATAAGGAATGGTCACAGATTTGTGAAAAATTTTATGACTGGAATATAATATAATATATAGATAATGAGCATGATTAGATCTGTGTATTCGATGCTAAGTAGCAGATGTTTGTGCGATTATTGAGTAGTCCTTAGAGCATTGTAGGCAGGATACAAGATTTTGTTAACGGCAGCACTTCTGAGATTTTAGCCAGTTTAAAGACTGTTAATATGATTTTATTTGGGGGTTAGGTAACAGCTTGTGACAGAAATGCAGTAGTGAAACTGTGAACTAGGCTTTTACTGTTAATCTACTAAAGCTATCTAAAGGACAGATCCAGTTTGTTGACTATAACTATCTCTGTTAAAAACGGAATTGTCTTTACATAAATATGGTGACTTTCATGTCTTTGCCATTCAAGGTTTTGAACAATACGATTTTACTTACATTCAATTGGCTTGATTATTTTATATCTGACCAGACATTTTATGGGTTATACTTCTTAATTTATGCATTTATGCCAATTTAAAGATGTCTAAACTCAGCATTGCACTTTTTACTCCATACATTTATAAAGGGTATAATTTCTGAAAACTTCATATGTTGCATGATTATTATTCATAGCACAGTAAGCAAGAAACAAGGCCTTAAATTTAACAAATTACTGCCAGAACGTAAGGGGTGTAGTGTTGTTTATTTTAGAAAGTGTCCTCGTTCTGAATTAATTTTCAGGGCTAAAATTTATTTAAAATGATCTAATTTCATGATGATGAATTATTTGACAACACATCGAAAGTGTTCATCATGGACTTTTAAACAATCTGGGTTTTTTTCAGACTTTTCATTATCGACTCTTAAGACATGCCTGCTGAAAGCTGGTAACATACTATACAAGTTTAAAGTCCAGATACATACATACCTAAGATGTTATTGACTGAAAGGTTAAAGGGTACTGTTTGCTGTAGTATGGACATTTGTACATTCTTTTAGGAAGGTGCAGAGTTGCTTGGTGATGAAGAGCTAGGTGACACTCGTCAAATGACAAAAGCCAAACCAAAGTCTTCTCCTGCTCCAAAACGAACAAGTACAATGAACAAAACTCTTGAAGAAGGCAAGATGCACAACTTATTTGTTCTTGACTTTAATTGTTGTTCTGCATTTCAAGGCTATTGGAACCAAAAACAGAGACTGGAACAATATGAACACTTCAATGCAGACCTAAATACAACTATTTAATGATCATTTTACCTCTTTGAGGACCTTTATAATAATAATAATAACAATGCCGATTTATAAGGTGCCGTAAACATGGCCCTAACCACTTCAAGGGCAACATACAACCTATAATAAAGGTCTGCAGACAGGATGAGCCTTAACCAATGCAGCAGAGAAGGAAAACCGTATAAAACAACCAAAAGGAACCGAGCTGGGTTTTGCGAGCAGCCACATGCGGCGCTCCTCTAAACACTATACACTTATAGAAGTGTGTAAGCACGGCGCGTGCACGTTTTGTTTCTTATATAGATCTGTCTCTTTTAACAGACTCAGACTGATCTAAGGTTAAAATTTTTCTTTAAATAATGTGTCACCTAGAACTTCAAAAATCTGTTCTTAACTCTTTGGCAGCTACATGTGTGTTGTTTATGGTGAATTTGACCATGTTTGTTTGTTTGCATGTGAACACTTAAAATCATTAAAAGTACAAACAGGTGATGTAGCATTTTGTTGGTATTTTATTCCTCAGCAATATTCTGTCTCAAAAAGTTGATCAATTCATGTGATTGATACTAAGTTGATAAATGTATGATTTAAAAAAAGTATTAATTATGAATCTATAAATTCGTCAGTAAAATTTCATAAATGATTATAATTTCCTGAAAATTTGCTTAAGGTAGCCAAACTGGTGGCAACAGCAGCAGGCTAACAAATTAATATATTTAGTCCAAAATTAGCTTTGGTTTGTAATCAACGATGACATCAGCGCACATAGCATTTCTTGCCATTGCAATGTTCCCAAGGCCATAAGGCTGTGCCTTGTCAAAGAATTGATTTTGAGAACCTTATAACACTGAGCAATAGCATTCTTTTTTGGACTCGCTGATGAATAAAAGTACATTTTACCTCAGAAAAGCAGCCAGAATCAGCTTATGTTGTTTGCAATCAATGATAACAGCCCTATTTAGTCCTTGAAATTCTCATTTCATCATAAGTATTTGTCTTGAGAAATTTCATAGCACTAACTGAATGATATGATTATTCTTTGGATGTGAGTAAATAAAAGAAGCATTTGGCTACAGAATGAATAAGAGTAAAAATTTAAAATGGCTGACAGTACGGAAACATCAGCCAAAATTGTTCCTCTAAATTTACTAACCATTTTTAAAAAAAGATGTATGGTTTTCTTTTGAATAATATGTGTTTCTTCTGTCTAAAATGTATAAATAAAACAGTAGCTAAAGCTAATTATATGCCAACGGGGTGCAGTTAGTTCCTATTTAGACAACCGATTTTAATAACCAACTGTAAAATGTAAGGCATAAATATTTAATCTGTTTCATCTTTGCAGTAATGAAAGGCTCTTTATTGTGTGAACAAAGTACACAGAAACTAGAGTAGTGAAAATAGTGTTAAGAACCAGAGTTGAATGGTCTCGAGACAGTGTCTCGGTCTCGAGACAGTTTTTTTGTGTCTCGGTCTCGGAAGCCTGATGTCTCGGTCTCGAGGTAGTGTCTCGAAATTTTAGAAACTGTCTTGAAGTGAAAGTCTTGTTCTGTCTCGAACAAGAGATCTCGATAAGTTTCGCGTTAACTGTTTTAAAATCTTGTGGCAATATAAAAACTATGCTCGGGAATTGGTACTATATATACATTACAAGTTTCAAAATATTGAAATTGCAAATGAACCTTATTCCCAAAAACTGATACATTAGTTGTTTTACAGCATTTTATATAGGATCACTTGTCTTTTACTGTCTCGTACTGTCTTCAGCCTAGTGTCTCGGTCTTGGTACCTCACTGTCTCAGTCTCGTCTTGGTCTTGAAGTTTCATGTCTTGCATACAACACTGCTAAGAACTGTGTGCATGCAAGACATGAAGGCTCCCTCCTATTTAGATCTCATCATATTTGATGGCCAGTAGGTTGCTTTTATACAGAAAACAGTTGTCATCTCTATGTGATGAATTTCTGGGAGTGGTTGGTGATGATGGTCTGCCAGTTATGTACAAACTTCAATACAAGCTGAACATACACATTCATTTGTAGTGTAACAGGAATTTTAGAGGAATTGTTTACTCTTTTCCAGCCAAGGCTGTTGTTGGGACAGTGAACTCTTCAGAAGGGCGCAAGTTGCGCAAAAGACCGGCACCTCCTGCTGCACCAAAGAAGACTCCAGTAAAGAAAGCCGGTACAATGGTTAAAACAGCAAAGGTAACGTAACCTCTCTTTGAATGTTGAATCAAACATTTACTGCTAACTTTGGTCTTGCTGCACAAGTTCATATTTATATAGTGCATGCTGTGATAACAGTTTGTTTGTTCCTCCTGGTTGATTCTGCGGTAGCCATCTGGCCATTATTGTGCTGTCCTAGAGGAGAAGAACCATCTTTCACTGCCCTCACGCCATGTTTTATTGGTCATTACATATATATATATATATATATATATATATATATATATATATATAAACATAATTAATTATACAGATATCTGTAGTCTCTAATAGAAGTACCATAATTTAAGTTTACACTTCTAACATAGGCATGATAAGGAATTAGTTATAGAAAGGGCTCCCTTTGTCCTTGAAATAATATATATATATCTTCATTTTAAGGAGGTGCAATTTGACTGAAAGTCATTATAATGGATGTTATATAATGTACAATAAGACCATCATTTGGGTATTTTCTATTCAATAGCACTTTTTTGGCGCCTTTGGTATCGAGTGGCGCTATATATGTATTCCATTAAAAAATTGCTTTACAATACGACTCTTCAATGACAATCTGCAATGATTTCCCAGTTGCTTTTAGGACTCTTATCAATAAGATCTTAAAGTTAACTGCTGTATTTCTGTTCGTTACAATACTTCTGAAACCTAACTATTGGCACTTTCATTTGTAATAGGAAGGTAGACAATTTCTGAAGAAGGGCCGTCCAAAATCAGCAAAAGCAGCTTCCTAATTTTGCTCACAACCTAACTGACAAAGAATGAACGTTTTCACACGTCTGATTTGGTTGTTTATTTCCGGCTGTTTGTTATTAGTGTAAATGTTCTTTTTATTGTTGTTAACTGTATTGTAGACGCAAGCATTAAATTACGAGTTTTATGCACTTTTTTAAGGACTAAATGCTAATCTTATGCTACACCATATTGTTTTCTTGTTTGCTAGTTTGGATGTGATAGGTTGTTCATTTCTTTTTCAACCATTTCATGGTTGGGAATGTTTTAATTTTTATTATTTGATTAAAACATGGGAGTCATCTGTTGATGACAGCCCCAAACAGTAGTAGGAGGGTTTACCCAAATATGGACAAATTAAGAGAGTTATCGCCAATACATCCATCCACATCTTAATCTAGTATATAGCTGTTTCCCTCCGTGCAGTGTATGCCACTGATGCTAATGAAGGTCAAACAGTCTGTACTGCGTTGAATCTGATAGGAGTCTGTTTGCTGGACTTAGCATTGTGAAAATACCCCACACATAAGTATAATTAGTCGTGGACCATCAATATGTCTGTGTGTAATCTAAGTATTGTTTTCTATTTGAGTGTGGCTTATGCAAAATGGAATTAGGTAGATTATGCAACAGGCAGATAAGTGAAGGGAGGAGTCCAGAGTAGGTAATCTTTTGACAGACGTCTTTTATAGCTGACCCAATGTGGCAGAAGATAGAACAAAGACAACACAACTCAGCAACTGTTGCTTCTTTCAGAATGATTAAATGATCATACTTAATGTGAGTGTTCATGCAGATGTAAGGGATGATCTGGATCATTAAAGGAGAAAGGGGAAACAATCAGTTGTAGACTACCACCGGTGAGTTGAATTGCTTGGAGATGTCGTGACATGAGGCCTGAACAATGGCAAAGAACAGAGATGAATGGAGAGGCTGTGTTGTTCGATGTGAAAATCAGCACTAGAAGAGTTAGTGGTAAAGGACGAAAGACCATGCTGCATACAGTCTTTTGTTAACTTCAATAATGCCGTATATAAGACCATGTACATTAATGCAATAAGTGATTTTGGTTTTCCATTCTGTTGCAGAAACTCAGAAAGTGAATGAAAGGTTAAAATATTTGGTAGTCATTTGGTTTTTTAATTGTTACAGGATTGACAAAAAATAGTTTTCAGCAGGAGTTTCTTCTAACTGAGAAATCGGTCTTAAAAGCAAATTACTTACAGTGATGCTTATAGTGATTGGTGTAACTCAAATTCCAAGGTTTGTACGAAAGATTGAAGAGTAGGTCTGTTAATATTTACACATTTGTTAGTATTTTCATGTTGTTGTGGGTCAACTTGTTTGGTTATTTGAGTGAATCTGTTTAGTGTTTCTCTCGTAGATTTTTGGCTGTAGATCTCGTTATCCAGTACCAGTGGCCATCTTGAAAGTCAGTCTTGCAACAACCATTAATCTTGGAAGTCCACAGAATCGAATCTGTTACTCGCATATCTGATTGCTTTTATATTCTGTTAGATGCTTCAATGTAAAACAGTTTGTTTTTCATTTATAGTAAGGTATTGTAATTTTAGCGGTGTGAATGCTTGCAGCACTGATGCAAAGCAGCCAGGCCAGTCTGTATTCGATCAACAAGTCCTGAGTAAATTATTTAGCAGTTCTGTCAAAGCAAGTATATGCTCTTGTGTGATATTCTTAAGTCCCATGAACTCAGGATGAAAAGGTGGGCCATCCAAAAAGAGACAAAGGTGCTTATTTTTCCCTCCCAAGTGCTTTGATAACATTGGAAGTGTTTAGAGTAACTTTTCTTAAGACTGTACAGTGCATCTGCCTTAGCTCAGATGATTTTTGAAATTTTCAAGGCTCTTAATCGTTAAATCTACTGGATTCTTACATTGTTACTGCAAATCATGTTCTAAAATCTGTTTAATGGAATTCTACAGGTTTGTTTATGATGGTTTTCTTTGTTAATTAATAAATTTTAAAATTTGTTTCTGTTGGTTAAGCAAAACTAGACTATCTCATATTATTCTAGGATAAGAGTTCTCAATCTGTGGGTTGGGACCCCTACAGAGGTCACCTTATGATTTGCCGTGGGTTGACTAGAACCTTCAGAAATTACCGGTAGTATAAAAAAAAACATTTGTCATAGTAGTTTCTCATGTTTAATATTTATGTATTGATTATTACACTACTGCATTATGGCAGCTTAAATTAATCTTTACTTATTTCTTGTAGTAATGATTCATTTATTACAAATATTACTGACGACAAATTATAAATTGTTCCGTTAATTAATGATTTATCATGCTGTTACGCGTGAGGTGTATGGGTTATCAGTTGGTAAAAAGTGAAAGGCAAGGTAGTAAAAATGCGGTGAAGGCAGTTACCTAATAAATTTTATAGCTGGAGGTCGCCAATCAGAGGTCGCAAGACTAAAAAGGTTGAGAACCATTGTTATAAGACATTTCTTATGTGATATTCTTAAGTGATGGAGCAATTGTAATACTGGCCAGTCTGATGTGAAGAGCATGGACCCAGAATCAATTCCCGCTACCGTCCCAAAAGTCGACTGCCTTCCATTTCCTGGTGGCGTTAAATGAACAGCAGGATGTACAATTCAACTCCTGTAATTGCTTTAAATCACACAAGTCTGTTTGAATTAATGAAGAAGAATGTTATTAAAAGGTATTTCGATACTTGCAACGTTGTATTGTGTAACAATTGAAGGATGGCCTTCACATAAGCAAAATTTTTAATATGAATTAATAGTGTATGAATGTGCAGTTTAGGGTGCGTCGTCGATCAGATCTTTTCTTTAAGTTAAATACCGTGTGTCGTGCGCTGCTCTAGGATATGACTCTACCTACTCGTGAAATGGACTTCACACATACTTAATAGGACACCTTAGAATGACACGTTATCGTTACACAACACATTTCATGTGCTCGGTGAAGTACGAATACATACATGGGTGAGACAAAAATCTTCGTGAGAACTCCAGTAAAAATCTGTTAGATTTGTGGACCTGATAAGCTGAAACTGATGATTATGATTATTAATTGATTATAAACAGTCGTATCATATTCTGCTTTAGCCTAACTAGCATGACAGTATTATCATTTCATTGTCTAGTGTGGTTCAGAAGACAAAAAGTCTGTATACGAACCACCACTGACCCTAATATCCTCTGACTCTGTCCTATCTTGATCTTCAAGTTGTTGGGTGACTCCACCGAAACTCTCATCACGCGGTTCGTTCCGTGTGTTGATTACCCTGCTGCGGAAAAATCGGCTTGATGTTGCCTTCCGACTTCTTGAGAATCTTTTATGAGCGTCCTCGTAATCCACTTCCGCTGAGAAAATCTCGGAGCATGTCGGTGCGTGTGTTCTTCGTCATCAGATTATAATTATGTCTCCATTAGATCTCATCGGCATCCTCTTGCCCAGTGTTGTTGGTCCACAATTTGCCAATCTTTCCTCGTACAATGAGATGCGTCATTGTACCAAATTCTCTGAATATCTTTTTTGTCCTTCACTGCACTTTTCTGGCTCGTTCTGATCTTTTTGCATGTATGGGCACCATACTTTAACACAATAATATTCTAAGTGAGGTCTGATTAAAGTTTATACAGGTTCGGGATGAAGTTCTAGTCTCCACTGATTACAGTTCTTATATGAATCCCAATATTGCGTTGGCCTTGGTCGCTGTCCCCGTGCATTGTGTTGATGGCTTTCTGCCTGGCGGAATTATGACTCCTACGTCTTTTTCTTCTGTTGATCGTAATTTTCTGTCGCCCATTTGATGACCAGACACACTTCACTTTTCTATCTTCCCACGCGCATGACTGCTGCATGCACGACTGGCAGTGGCAACCCCGTTAACAGCTACTCTGACCCTATGGAAACCAGGCTCTGACCTTCTTCAGACATCCCATTTTGACAACCCAGTTGATTTGATGCAGCGTTCGCGAATAAGCTGGTGCCTTGCGCTTGGCTTTTGAGGGGTGCTTTAGAGTTTGGCGATTACGATTACAATGACTGCACACATATCCATATTGAAAGTATCAGGCAATCTTACCAAATCCTTCTGTAGTGTTTGGCTGCTTCCTCGTTGACCACTGCATCAGAAAAGCTATGGTCAAAAAACCCATTACGAGATAAGCGTGAGTGTAACTTAAGGGAACTCGCTACAAGGCCTAATAAAAAGGCAATTCTAACTATCAACATGAACAGCAGGATTGGCAGGCTATTGTGGCTTAAGAGTTGTAGACTCTAAATTTTTTTGCTGCAATGGCGATTAATTTTTTAAATAGTTCAGCTTTACTGTCACCTGCTAGATGCCGCCAAAAGTTCAGTTCACCAACATACCCATCCTCAGTTATCAATAGTCTTGGTTGTTGCTAACGACGCCAACGTTGTAATTAGTAAATAAAAGAAATGTTTCTCTTTGATTTTAGATTCATAAATTATTAGACATGGGAAATATATTTAGAAAATCTAGATCGAAATTGTCTGCTCACCGGTGAAGATTTTGTGTGGGCTTTATATGAGTTTTTTTAGCAATTGTGTTTTGTGTTCTATGTAATTACTTTAAAATTATATAAAAAATAATTATATGAATCCGCCAAATTTCTAAGCACCATGAAAGTGTAAAATCATGAAGATATATGAGTATTATTCGCCAGTCAGCGTTTTGTCAAATCAAATATCTGAATGCCTAGTTGTGGATATGGTGTATGCGCCGTGTCGAAATCCGGGGATAGCAGTTCAAGCATATGGCTCTTTCTCGAAGGGCAGTGAGATGTTATTAGAACAGTAAATAAGGTTTCGGTTTTGACTTGAATGAAATGCTCAAAACGAGGATAGCACTGTATTAGTTAGTTATTTTAATTAAATTAGCCAAATGTCAGCGGTTGGTATTGCATAATTAAAGAATGGTTACATATTTTAAAAAACATTTTGTGACTAGAGTACAATACTAAACAGAGATTATGATGATGATTAGCGGTGGGTATTTTATGCTAAGTAACAGTTGTTTATGTGATTATTGAGTAGTCCACTAAACTGTTACTGAGCACAGGTTGGGTTCATAAAATAAAACTATGAAAGTTTTATGTCTGCAGCAGTAGATAGCTATGAATAGAATCTGGGTAACAGGGTAACATGACTTAAGTGGCCTAGAAGTTGAAAAGTCATGATGCTAAAATTATAGCATAACTTTGCCCTAGGCTAAGGTGATTCCTTAACAACACTGGTTCATCTGCATTTTATTTATATCCTGTCATAATATAGAGTTTATTTATAAGTTAAAAATATCTTCTGGAATGTTGATAAATTTTGGAATATACAGGATATTTTTGCGCTTGTGTAGATCCATGTCGACCAGTAATCGGACTGATATTCATTGTGGCAAAAGTACCAGATACGATGGGATTGGCGATATGAATGCACCTCTGTCATCCTTCCAGCAGCTGCCCAGAGTACACAATGGGAGTGTGCTGTGTTTGGCTCCAGTGGGAGGACTTTGCATGTCTGGCGGTTCAGACTCTGTATGTTGTGGCAATATGTCATTCATATGATTTATATTGGCCTTTGGCAGTGATTGATAATTAAAGAAGTGCTGTGTGTGGAATCTCGTAATCACATTTGTAGTCTGTCTGTCGTCCAAACTTCCAAAATGCCACTTGAAGCCAAGCGCATGGCACCAGCTTTATCGGACGGGTGTCCAAAGGGTAGTCCAGGGGAGGCTTCGGTCAGGTTGCCTGAGGGGCGAGAGAAGCGAAGTAGATGTTAGTGCAGGTGTCGTCTAGGGCTAGAGTGGAAAGGCAAAGGATCAGATAGTCAGGGTATGAGTTCTTGAGGAGATGACACTTCAATTTTGAGTGAAATACCCGTGGGGCGATTAAATAGAGCCTGAGGCAGATGAAGGTGGGTGATGGCTATGATGAAGGTGGAATTGAAGCTACGCGGACTCAGAGGGTAGATCGCTCCAGAGGCATGATGCAGGGTGGGATACGGCTCTGTTGGAGAACTTAAGGTAAGTAGAGACCAGACTCAAAAGACTGATGCAGAAGGACAATTGCAAAGCTGGATGGTGAAAGAGTCTGTAAAGATATGTGAGCTGGGAGTATTGTAGTTGGCTTCTCACTGGGTTGAATCTGATATCACTTTAACTTGGTCTAAGTACTGCTTATAATTTTGAGTGAGTGTAAAATTCTGTGTTTTATTAAATTCAAATGATGATTTCTATTGATAGATTCTGATGTTCTGGCTAACTGAGTCGATGTATTTATAGATTGTCCAGTTGACTGATGTCAAGAGTGGCCAAGTAACCACGAAGTGGACTGGTCATGAGAAAGACATCACTAAGGTAAACCTTCATGCACTGATGGCTTGGCTAAAATTGGTCCTTTTCCTTTCTCTGGCTTTATTGTGTCTGTGTGCATGTGTGTCAGTGTAGTATAGCTGTCTGTCTGCATGTATGTGTATGGATGGCTGTATGACATGTATGCATGTGTGTGTCTGTCAATACTCTGGGCCAGCCACCTGTAAATCAAGGGGGCTAGTCCACACCTCAACCAATTGGCTAGCATACCCATCCACCACACCTTTACCTTTCTTGATCATGCTGTGTTTATTAATATAAGTCAGTCAATGGTCAATTTACATGGCTTCACATGCAGAGGCACGTGCATTCACCTGTAGTTGAACACCCAGGGCTTTTTTAAATTTTAATTGCTTTTAATAATTATAACATTATTTATTTATTATAATTTACAGTTTATCATTCACTTGAAAGTCTAGTATTGTTATGTATAATTGCTTTGTTTAACTGGCCAGCCACCAGTTGACCCATTTAGCTATATCTATGAGAGCATAGGTTGTGTATGAGAGTGAGGATCGTGGTTCACACCTAAAGGTGGGCTATTCGTATTCTTGCATTTTTTTACTAAAATCAAGTAACTGCAAATTTCTTTAGAATAGCTTTTATAGCTAATCATAATTGCAGTGTCAATAGCACCCTAAAAACAGCTTCCAGTTCATATTCGTAGAGTTCTGCATATGATGGGATAGTCTCAGACCCAATCTACAAGTTCACAAGGTCTCCCATTTTATCATCATGTGGAGACTTGACCAATACACTCCACTCATTTATATTCATTTGAGCAATAGATGCACAAGAATATCCTTATAGGATGCTTCAGTATAGCTTTGATTCTCAAATAACATGGTTAAATCAATAGATCCCATACTTAGTTCAGCCTTAGAAATCAACCTCTTAATTACATGACATGACATAAGGCAGACCACATTTCTCTAAAGACAGTGTAAGAGGAAGATTATGAAGTATTATAATTTTTATCTCTTAAGTGATTTAACAGGGCTTTGGCAGTTAGGTTTTTTCCACAATTCTGAAGAAGCTAAATAATATTACTTTTACTATAAGATATCATCATCTCTACTTTTGACTGACGTACTATCCTATAGCCATTGAAATTATGTTTTCTTTTGTATTAAGGTCGTCTATGGTCCTACTGCTGACCTGTATTTCAGTTCATCAAGAGATAAAACCATTGGCATTTGGCATAAGAGCGAGAAAAGTCCTTATCAGCGATGTATTGGCCATGACCTTGTTGTTACTGGAATCACTGTCAACGAAGGTATTCTTATTCACCTCTCCTCTTCTCAATGATGAACCGTAGGGTAACGGATAGCACACTGGTGTGCAGAGCTGAGGAACACAGTTTGCTCCCCATAATTGTAGTAAAAGGTGGGAGATAATTATTTCTGATATTGGCTTTGTGGATAATTTAAGCTAAAATGGAGGTTTCTTCGAAATTTACATAATTTACAGATTTTATTTTCAGACAATTCAGTGTTATGTAGTGGGTCACGTGACAACTCAATTCGTCTCTGGGATGTTTCAACAGGAAGATGCACAAAAACGAATTCTCTTGCACAGAACCTGGTTGGTTGATTGCTCTTGTCATTTCTTACTGATGTTGTTGTGAACATGATTGGCTAGTTGGTGTAGTTGCCTTGCATTAGCATAATATCGTGACACCTGCCTTAATCTGTAGTAAAAGGTGGGGAGATATTTCTGATATGCTACAGAGAATTTTTAAATTTTCTCTGCCTCAGTATTGCCTCGCCTCACGTTACCATTTACTGTACCTTAACACGGTAGGTGACGTTTTGGCGCAGTGCCGTTTTGGTGCAGGACGTTTTGGCACAGGACGTTTTGGCACAGGACGTTTTGGCACAGGACGTTTTGGCACAGGACGTTTTGGCACAGGACGTTTTGGCACAGATCTCTGATACAATAGTATTGTATATTATGTATTATATAAATATATTAGATGGCTATCTACACTTTGGTGTCATAAATTATTCCACATGGCAAATCAGGTTTAGTCTCGGAAGCATCGGTAGGAGAAGAGGCATCGGTGAAAAGAATCCTGTTTAACTAAAAATGAAAAGGATACTGTTAAACTGGGAGCTGGATTGACAAAAAGAATCGGGCTTAAATGGAAGCTGAATCGATGAGAATGATCATGCTTAAATGGAAGCTGGATTGATGAAAATAATCATGCTTAAGCGGAAGCTGGATTGATGAAAAAAATCATGCTTAAATGGAAGCTGGATTGATGAAAAATAATGCCATTTAATTGGAAGCAAGATTGATAAAGGGATTGTGACTATCTGGGTTCCACGATGAGTAGAATTCTCATATTCATCCTGCTTCTATTTAATCATGATTCTCTTCATCATTCCTGTACCCAGTTTAGCATAATTATTATCATCGATCATGCTGCGTGTTACATTATATATTGTATCAGACATCTGCGCCAAAAACGTCCTGTGCCAAAACGGATGCGCCAAACGGTCACGCCAAAACGGCTGCGCCAAAACATCCTGCTCCGACCTTAACATATGTTATCTTACTCTACCCTATGTGCGTGTAGCTTTATTTAGTTATGAATGATTTATTATTTGATTGTTCTTTCTTTGCGTCTGTGACATGGAAATGAATTTACACCTATGAAACAATCAATCCTCTTTGAAGTCCTGAAGTTCGGATAAAATCTCGCTAGACAGTTCTTTTATAAATTTCGTGTGACAATGTCTGATCTGATTGTGTTTGTAGGTAACTAATGTCTGTTGGGCTCATCGGTTGAATGTTGTTGCCCAGTCAGGAGAAGATAAGGAATTCAGGTAGAGAATACATAGATAATGTCATGACCTCTTATTTATCTGCAGAAAGTAAGTAAGTATCTTCTTTAATGAGAACGCCTGCAATTGCACAGCATTATACTGATTAACAGTTTATTATGTTTAATCAAAGCTATAAAGTAATGAGAACATGTATAATTTAATAGACGTGCACAGGTAGGCCTAGTGTAGTTTATAGATTCATCACACTGTGCAGAGACAGCCAATGACAGCCATTGCAAAATAGTGCCGGTATATAAGCTTTCCAATATCGTTTCACAGGTATACACGAGGAAAGAGCAAATCATGGTCATGTGTTTATTTTGCAGGTCACATGATCAGATTGGTTGTCTGAACCATACAATTTCATATACAAAACGGATGAATTAAGCCATGTGTCATTATTGCTTCTGATAACTTAAGGCAGCTTGCTTCAAAATAAAGTTGTTATTAAGATGATTATTTGTGTTTTCCACTGTCAGCCATCATAAGTAATTCATGTTGGCTATGCTGTGTTTTTCCTTCTTGTTTTATACTTTAATTTAATGACTAGTGTTTACTAAAAGTGACTGGAAACCGATGCAGTTCATCGTTAAAGGGTTATGTTTGTCATTTCATTTCTAGACTCTGGGATGTTCGAACGCTTAGTGTCGCAACAGCATTTCCACTCAAACAATACATACAAACACACTGTGATGTCAGCAGAGACAACAATTACTGTGTTACAAGCAGCAACGGCTTTGGAGGCAACGGTTGTGAGGCAACGGTAGAAGTGATTTGTTCTTCTCTGTATTTCTAGTGTATTACATTTAGAAAAACATGATTAGGTCGAAACGAGCAATCAGAAATACAGAAATACAATTTCTTCAGCCTTGGTTGAGCTACAGCACTATGGAAATGGTCTTATTATTATTATTATTTTTTTTAAAGTACATGAAATTCTTTTGCCTTTCATAATCTCAGTGATTGGCCATTTTTCTGATTCTACCTAATACGAAATTTATAGACCTACGGCATTAAACAAAATGCATGGAAATCTCACAGCCAGTTGAGTCAATTTCCAGATGATCTAATTACAGACAGATCATATTTCTGATCAAGCATTGTATTTCATAAAAATATATGGAAAGAACTGTAAGACATCAACAACTGACCTGATTTTAACAGTTAGATGGAGAGTGTCAATGCTAATGCTCGTCAGTAAAAGAAGTTTTTCTCTTCAAAGATCTACAGTGAAACAATCAAATGATGTGCTTGTTAAGTGTGGCTGACTAAACGTAATTCATTTGACAAACATGCAGAATTTCATGCACTTTGTGACACTAAATTGCTAAAAGTATCTTCGTTAGTTGCTGAACTTAACAAAACTTATTATTTTTCTGTCTTCTAGGCATGGGTTATTAATTCATTCAGTGGTTTAAATCACTTGTTTTATTAACTGCCAAATATTTAGATATACAATATTTTCTTATTTATTTGTTTGATGTTTAAATTTATTTTTGGTCGCTTTTATTTTAAATTTTTGATTGGATGATAATGATGCTATGTAGTAATTTTGACGAGCTAATTTTGTTACTGTTAATTAGCTATGGGATGTACGTATGAGGCGATTGGTACACGAGTTCAAAGGTCATCACGAGACAGTCTGCTGCTGTTGTTTTATTCCCTCTTCTGTCACTGGAACGAGAAAGGTTATTGCCACTACATCTAATGATTGTTCGGTTCGACTCTGGGATCAGGAAACCAAAGGTAGGCAGTTTCTTCTTATTTTACTAAGATTCGGTTTCATTAAAGCAAGACTATTTTTTAATGAGTATTTTGCACACATTTTCTAAGCACGTTACCTGGAGTTATTTTTATGCATTGCTTACTGGTTCAAATAGGCAATCATCATTTTGTTACTGAGGAGAAGGTGTAGGCCAGTGATTCCCAACCTGTGGCCTGTGGACCAAAAGTGGCCTGCCAAGCCTCAAAAAGTGGCTTTCGACCTATGATAGATAAAATAACGTGCAAATAATGAATATAATTCACAAAATAATTATTTTCTATTATGAATTACTATATTTTGCTGACATCTATAAGTAGCACCAAATGTTTTTATTCAAGTGTAAGTTGATTATATTCTAAAATAAAATTCTGTTAAAATTTAAAATAATTATATTTAACTTTGTGGCCCATCATGTCCTCCAACTAAATAAAGTGGCCCTTAGTCGAAAAAGGTTGGGAACCACTGGTGTAGTCTATGTAGGTTATGTATTATCAATGCAGTGTAATGCTACTGCAAACTGACTCAACAGCTTATTATTAAATGTGGAGCATGATAACTTTGTGTATCAATAATCTGCCAGGCTTAACTGCTGTAACTGAATTATGATTGTAATTCAAAAGTTATGTAGCACAACTTCTTTTGTAAGTTGTTATTTATTCTAAGTCTCGTGCATTTCTGTGCTTCACATAATTCTGGAAAATTTTTTGTTTCCAGAATGCCTGGATGTTGTCACAGTGTCTGGTTCAGGACCTCTGACTTCTATAGCTGCATTTGAGGATGGAAAGTAAGGACATTATTTTATGCCTAATAGGAACCCTCGAATTTGCAGCACAGAAGACACAGAAAGTTCTTAATCTGTGAAGAAGTAGCATAATATGTTCTGCTGTTACATAGCTAAATTTTTTCTTTTTGTAGCATACTTATTAACATTCTACTAAACTAAAATGATTAGCAATGAAAACAATCAAACTTGTGTCATGAGGCCTATACTGTGTACTAAAACCGGCACTACAAAACATAAACTAGTGTATTGCTAAATATTTAAGGTTTTTAACTGTTTACGTTTGCTATTAGAAGTATGAACACAACAAGTTGCAGACTGATGATGACACTATTGAGGTGCTGAATCACACTGGGAGGCATTCCAATTGATTCCTTGCCCTGAGTTAGTTGGCACACTGGGCACCAGCACTTTCTTTATGTGATTGATCGAAGATGATTCAACATCATTCCATTTAAACTTAAATTCTGAAATGGCTGAACAGAAAGATATTCGTGGCATATTTTTACCATGTTTGTGGCATACAGTGCCCCAAACTGGTGCTGCAGGACAATGTGGTTGCACCATTTTGAGGGAACATTGGCCATGATAATTTAAAAATAAAAAAATAAAAATATTGAATAAAAACAACTTGGGTTCGGGTAAACATCTGTTCAAGAAGAAATTTGATTAAGTTTTCGGTATCCTTCTATAGGATCCATTAGCAATTAACAAAATCAATGATATTGATAAATAATGGTTGTCTCATAGCTCATGAGTTTATTGCTCATTGTTTAAAACACCTAATTGCTCTAGTTCCTGAAGATATTATTTATTTGCAAATGCTTGGCTTGCTGAGCCAGGCCCTTCCAGTTCCTAAAGATGTATAATTCTTTTGTATCTGTTAATATTCCACATAGCTTTTATATCTGTTTAGGCAGTTTTCACATGCTTAGGAACGAAAAGTTGTGATAGATATATTGACAGAAATTGCTTATGACTTGTTTTCAAGTCTTATAATGTAACTTTCTTTTGTATTTTCAGTGTGTGTGTGTCAAGCTTTAATGCTGGCATTCAATTGTTTCGTCTCGTAACATCACCAGCCAGTGTTCTAAGTTTAGTGAAAACTGCCGAATTCTGACTGACAATCCCACGAAAACTGATATTTAATCTCAGCTGTCTGTGACCTTTTGTTAATTCAAAGTGTTGTTTGTAAATGAATCAATACATGGAGTGCTAAAATGTGTTCCTATCACCATGTCATCAGTAAATTTAGGACTTATAGTACAGTAAATGTTATCTGTACAAAATGTTGTCTGTATATGTCGCGCAATTGCAGGCGTTTCTATTAAAGAAATTACTTTCTTACTTAAGCGATGTATTGTAATGTATAAAGTTTTAATATAAAATCTGGGAGTAAATAGTTTTTTAGGAGAGTGTTTTGCAGGTTTTGTGAACAGCACTGCCACTATAGTTTGTGACACTAGATAAGACAGACATGCATAATGCCTAAGATTAAAATGATAAAATACTTGATAAAAAGCCTCTTATTTAAGATTAATAAAATTATGCTTAAACATGCTTGAAGATACTATTTAGTGTATCATGACATAAGGCGTACATAATAATACATAATTATTTGTTTGTTTTGTGGAATAATGTGCAGTTTTTTTTAGACAAATTTAATTTATTTAAATTGTTTTTAACAGATCAAGTTTTTATAGGCCAATATTATTGTATCTATTTGTTATGGTTCTTAGAGAATTTAAATTATAACTATGTGGATTTTTGTTGGTTAATAATGGCTTGTCTTTCCAAAATCTTTTATGGAGTAGCCTACTGATCAATATACAAGATTTTCTTCAATTTCTCGTGTTGACGCTTCTCATTTAATTTATAGCCTTTGAACACTCTAACAAACATCTGATGGCCCACACTATAAATTCCTCAAAAGGGAATCTGGTGCCTGGCATGTAGTAGGCTTTTCATAATTTTGCTTTGATGGCTGCCTTAAGGGACTGCTCTTTTCTTCTTCACTTATTGTGAATTTCATTGTTGCAAATGTAGCACAGTTGCTTCAAGGCCAATTAAGGTCCGTTCTTCTCAGTTTACCTAGAGACTTTTATAGGGCGTGTCAGCCGTGTCTGCTTGCTACCAGTCATGCCGGACCTGCACAGTACTAAAAGTCTGGCAGCTGGGTCATTGAAACGATAAAATTAAGCAATGAAAAATTATAAAATGGGTCATTTTCGTTGGAATGTTTATGGATGTAATAGGTACAGTACGAATTTTGGGAGACTTTTTAATTATCTGATTATCTGATTAATCCGGCAAATCGCATAGTCTAATGCTGTTGCATCCTCTGTGCCCCATCAATGATGAGCTCTCAGGACATACAACACAGATGTAGGCTAAACTGCTACACTGCAAGGGCGTCAATCACCCTTTGAGTGATGGAGGCAAACCTCCGGTCCCAAGTGTCAGGAAGGCAAGATAATCCCCCTAAGACTCGAAGAATATCACCCATACCTGATATTGGAGGCATTTGCCTCTGGACCCCCCCCCCGCTATCTGGATGCCTCTGCTACACTGTAAAACTTAAATGTTATCTTCATTCATGAAGTATGGAGAATGATGAACTACCTGTATGGAGGTACAATGAGTTTTCTGGAAGCAGGACATCGTACAGACTACAGAAGCTTATTATTTCGTTTAATATCTGTAAAACGACCTGTATGTTTAATTAGTCATTGAAACTAAAGAAAGAATACACACTGAATATAATACTGTTGTGGAACTTGCTGATTGTATTATTATTATGCACTACTAGTGCCTCTTGGTATTGGGCGTAAGGTCAATTAGGGCATTTTTCTTTGCCCAGTATTAAAGTTCTCTTTGGTTAATCACGTTCCTTCATCCTCTGCCTCTCTCTTTGCCTAGTCAAGTTCCTTCCTTCCCAGCATCTCTCTCTGTTCAGTTAAGTTCTCAAGCTGTCTAGTCTAGTTCCTCTTTATGAAATATTAAAAGTCGTCAAACGAGTTGAATAAGGCAGCCACCACCTAGCGAATGACAGGTTGAGTCAACCTTTCATAGGGTAATGGGTATAGAACTATCGATCACGCTTAATTCGCAATGAAATTTTATTGTCATCATAACAGCTCCGCCTCAGTTGCTGGTGAATACTATATGCATCATGGTTATTTCCGTGAAGATTTTTGACTGAATTATAGCGCTATATATATTCCGGAAGTAGGCGATGCTGTTTTTGAGGTCGTTTGTTGCAATCATCATGGTAACGTGTTTTAAAGTTGAATTTCTTTCGTAAATGCTCCATATTATATTGTTTGTAGGAGTACGCAACAACTTCGTTCTAATTGTTAATGAAAAATTCATATAACTGTTGATAAGTAATGCATTCATTGTGTGCTTTTTAAAACGGCTTATGTTCGTATCTTGTTTTGTAGCGCTGTTTTACGAGTGCTGAAATTTCTACGTATGTATATTCGGTAAAAACTTAGATACGGGTCTACCAACCGCCGAGGATTCCCCGTACAGACCCGGAATCGGGTTAGTGCGTCCCGTGTCCAGGATTGATTTCAAAATGTTCCGGAATCAAAGCTGGCAAAAAGCGGGCGCTTTGCGCGTGGCTTTTAAGGGGTGCTGTAGAAGTTTGGAGATTACTATTACGAAATTTGGTGTAAATATCTGAGACTTCTTATGGCGGTATCTTTTTAAGCAGGAGTACAAATTTATTACAATTCTGCTCTGCCCTATCAGACCAAGTAGTTAATCAATGTGGGAACATTTGCAGTCTGTATGAAAGTATGAACTGTGCTAACTCAGAGCCCATTATGGGCCGTCCATAAATGACGTCACGTGCCTAGGGGAGGGAGTCACACATTTGTGACGAGGGAGGTGGGGGTCGACAAAATGTGACCAAATTAATCATGTCTCACATAACTAACAATAATTGTTACCCCATTTTAACAACACTAAATACGATTATTACTTTCCAAATTTTTGGATTGTTTGCTTTACACTCGGTGTCAATTTTGGGGTTTTGTAAGTGAGGCAGCCATTCTGTAACACACAAGCAGGGATCAATTATCCCGCCCAAACGCACAGACTGAAGAGAGTCAATGAAACGAAGAAAATGGTGTTTGTGTGTTGATTGGATATTATTTGTTTCATGAAGACCATTTTTCTAAATTGTGGAAGAATGGAGGGGCAAGATTATAATAATTATGCTTTCTTCATATTACTTGTGAGAGTCACGTGTGGGGACTGCGGACGGACTGACAGAGAGAGAAGGAGAGAGCAGGGAGGCAGTGTCGAGAGGTCGGACACAACGAGATTGGGCGTCGAAGGAGAAGGTCGGGATTCACAAAGAGCGTTGATTTTATGTTTTAAATAAATGTAAATTTAATAAACGTGGTTGGAAGTGAAAACGGTCGTCATATTAAATGGTGCCGTGACCAGGATAGCGTTATTTGAAGGCGACGGAACAATTCGAAGTCGGGGGTGTGTTGAACAACATTCTTGAAGCTGAAGTCGGTGCTCAGAGGTCGACGTGAGGTGATTTCATGTGGTCGAAGACAGTGACTGGAGAGGTTAATTCCGGTGAAGGTGACGTGGCGGACGGTGTAGTCAGCCATTGGCCGTTTGTTCAAAATGATTTTGGGAGCGGTTCTGTTGACGAAAGTGTTCGGGTGGCCTCATGACAGTCGGTGAAGTTTCACTGGTGTCGGTTCGAGTTGGATTCGAGCACGCTATCGACCTACCTTTTTCTTCCAGAGACGGTTGTGAATCAAGAAAGAACAGTTTGTTACAGTAAAGTTCGGTTGTGAACATTCTAAAGTACGCTGTGAACTTTCTTTTCCTTCCAAGGACTGGCGTGAAGCAAGAAAGAAAGGTGCGTTCCAGTCAAGTCTGTTTCGAACAATTTCGAGCTGAAGTCTGGACTCAAAGTCAAGTCCTGGTGGTTTTCTGCTGAGACTGTCTGGTATTATTGTTTCTTTTTGAATAGAATAAGCATTGTCTCAAGAAACCTTAACCATGGATGAGGAGAGTAGATTTAAGCATCTTAATGTGGATGCATTGATTGGTTTGTTAGTTCATGCAGGTGCTGATTCTGAAGCTATCGTGGATCTAGATAAGGAACAGCTTGTGGAACTAAGTTTAGTGGCCACTGGGCACACTGAAGGAAATTTGACTACTAAAATGGCAAAGGAAATGACGATGGTTGAAATGATGCAAATGATGATGAGAAGAGAAGAAAAGCAGAGAGAAATGATGGAACGACAGGTTAGAAGTCAAGATATGGTTTTAGAAGAGGCCAAAAGGGAACGAGAGAGAAATGACAAGGGAAGAAGAATCGTCGGGTACAAAAATTAAGAAATTTGGGGATATTTAAAAAAATGTGTTACCCAAAATGCCTGACGAGGATGTAGAGTTACCCTTGTATCGTGAATCTGTTTAAAGCATGTTTTTGTTGTATCAGGTCCCTGATGATTTTAAATGTGCCCTGCTAATGCCTTCTGTCTTAGAAAGCTAAGAATTTAGTTAGGAGACTTCCAGCTGTTCAGATGAATACTTATGCAACTTTGAAAACTGCTTTGTTGCGAGAGTTTCGGTTAACGCCTCAACAGTACCATGTGCAATTTGTTAAGGCTGTGAAGGTGAACACAGAATCTTGGATGCAATTTGCGACCAGACTTCGCACGTATCTAAGATTTTACCTCGATTCTAAGAATGTCACTTCTTTTCAGAAACTACAAGATCTGTGGGTTGCAGATAGAATGAAAGAATGCATGTCATTTCTTGTTAGATCACATATTGTGGCTAAAGAAGGTGATGGCTGGCTTCATCCAATCAGTTTGGCTGAATTAACTGACATTTTCTCAATAAACATGTCTGAAAATCCAAATTTCAAGGACACTCCTGACAAATTTTCATAAAAATTTGGGAAAGATCAACTGGTCGTGGAGATTTTAATGAAATTGAGATAAAGCCCAGTTTTTCCAAGTTTAACTCCTAAGGGGCACAGGATAACTTGGGGAAGTGGAAAGGGGACATGCAAAGGAAATTGGATAAACCAAAATGTTTTATTTGTCTTTCTGATCAACATTTAAAGGCCCAATGTCCACGGAATAAGGGGAAAGCAAAGGTGCTGGAGACAAAAATCAGTCATGTACTGGTTGAAGTGGAGGTAAGTGAGGTAAAGGGATGTAGTGTAATGGTCAGAAGGAATGATGAAGCAGAGGTGGTTGAACATGAAAGTTTTTGTAATGCTTCTGAGGTAAAATATGGACCCAATGACTATTTTCGGGAGTCAGAGTTTGACTTAGGTGAAAGGGAGAAAGAACTTCAGAGACAGAGGTCAGAGAAAAAGAAAGAAGAGGTAGATGTAGAATTAAGTTCTTTGTTTACTCTTAATGCTTTGAAGGTTACTGTGGAAAATGCTTTGCATGACGGGGTGTTTTTCAGGTATACACAGTAAAGTTACAAATTGGTGATGTTGAATGTGTTTCTCTTTTGGATTCAGGTTCTGAGATAACTGTCATAAACAAGAGGAGGTTACCTGAAATTAGCAAAGGCGGTCAACCTATGGGCAAAGTGAAATTATGGGGAGCCTTTGGAGTACCCATTGAAGCTGAAGTATTTAATTTGCCCTGTAGATTAATTTCGGATGACGGACATCATAAGGTGTCAGTAATGTTGACTTGTGCGGTGACTGATGACTTAAGGGGGACACAGAGTGTTTACTAACCTTAGATGACCTATAAAGCCTTAAAACTCAGTCAGACTGTAGATGGCTGTGAACTGATGGTTGATGAGGACCAGACAGTAACCATTGAAGGTATGACTGACCATGAAGGACTGATGACAGGTAGTCATGAGATGGAGGATAGGTCAGAGGGAGAGACAGTGTTTGGAAATTTTGATATAGCAGAGGAAGTGATACCTGTAGTCAATAGGGTCAGTGAAGTTATAAATGAAGAGAGGTTAGATGGAAATGAAGAGTTTGATGACACTCAGCAATTAGTTGATGCAGCAGAACAGATGAAAATGGAACAGCTGACAGATGAGGGATTGAAAGAGTGTTGGATAAAAGCAGAGAAGAGAGAGAAGAATTTTTATGTTAGGGCTGGTGATAATCTGTTGTTTCATAAGGATAAGATTGGACTAGGGAGTGTTCATCAGATGGTTGTGCCAAAAGAAAAGGTCAACGAAATTTTAGAATTAGCTCATGATTGTGCATGGGGAAGACACTTTGGCTCAAGGAAAACTACTCAAAGAATTAAGTCTTCATTTTTCTGGCCTGTTATGAACAAAGAAATTAAGGAATACTGCCAGAGTTTTAAAGCTTGTCAGTTGAGGAGGAGAAAAACTGATGGATCGAGTACCGAATACTCCTGTGGTAAGACCGACCAATGTCTTTGAGGTAATGAACTGTGACATCATTGGACCATTTGAGCAATTGTCACGGGGCTATAAGTATGTGTTGTGTCTAGTAGACCAGTGTTCAAGATACCCAGATGCAAGACCTATGAGAACGATTAACACGGAGGCCATTTGTGATGCCTTACTGGAAATGTTTTCTTATACCGGTATACCAAGGGTGCTAGTCACTGATCGGGCTGCAAGTTTCAGGGGAAGCTTATGAATAAGTTCATGAAGAGACTGGGGTGTGCGCCTAGATGTAGTTTACCATATCACCCGGGAGGAAATGCTGTAGTAGAGAGGTGGAATCAGACTCTCAAGAACTTGCTTCACCAAGTAGTATGGAAAAATCCAAAAGGTTGGGAGAAGCAGTTACCATTTCTGTTGTGGGCATATAGGGAAAATGTACCTAATGCTACTATGGGTGTTAGTCCTTTCATGATGATGCATGGACAGACAGGGCATGGACCTTTAATCATACTCAGAGAAACATGGACAGGAGAACAGATTGCTCCATGGGAACTAGCAGACACAAGTAAATATATGCAAAAGTTGAAAAAGCAACTGCAGCAAACAAAGGATATAGCAGATGTACATGCAGCAAATGCTCAGGAGAGATAAGCTCATCACTACAATTTAAGGTCAAAGGAAAAGACATTTGAGATAGATCAGGTGGTGATGTGATCACCATGATAAGTTAAGTGCGGGTTGGAGTGGTCCAGGCATAGTTACAAAGAAGATTTCTGCAGGTAGTTACATGGTACAGTTACCTGATGGAAATGAGAGAACAGTACATGTTAATTACTTAAGACCATTCAAAGCAAGGGTTAGTGCTGTTGGCTTGATATGTGAAGGTGAGGAAGATTTTGGTGAGATTAAATATCAGCCTGACAATGACTTGACAGAGGTGACAGATAAGACCACTGCTTTAAATCAAATTGTCTTAGATCATCTTAATGGGGAACAGCAACAGGAGCTAAGGCAGCTCTTACAGAAATTTAAAACACTTTTTGATGACAAACCGGGACTTTGTAAAATTGGTACCCACTCTATAAGGTTACAGGGTGATGTTTGCCTGCAAAGGCAGAAACCATATAGAGCACCCCAATTGTTTAAAGAAGAGGTTGACCGTCAGATTAATCAATTGTTGGATGAGGGATTGATTGTGGAATCAAACAGTCCCTGGACACATCCTATTGTTTGTGTACGAAAGGCTGATGTCAAAAGTCTTAGATTGTGTTGTGACTTTTGAGAGGTCAATTCTTTTTCTGTATCTGATTGTTTTCCTATGTGTCAGTCTGAGGATTTAATTAATCAAGTTGCCAATTCTCATTACATTACAACTTTAGATTGTTCTTCAGGATTTTGGCAGGTGCCGATGCAACCAGAGTCTCAAGAACTTACTGCTTTTGTGACCCATAGAGGGATGTATCAGTGGTTACGGATGCCGTTCGGTTTAAAAGGAGCTAGTGCAACGTACCAACGCTTTGCTAATAAGATTTTGGAACCTCATTCTGATTATGCTGATACATATATAGATGATTTTGCAGTGCACTCTAATTCTTGGAAGTATCATCTACTTCATTTAGAGAGGGTGTTAACAGCTATTAGGTTCTGGAGTTAAAGAGGCAGATCCAAATAAAATTATGGCCATTCAGAGGATTCCTCTACCAACCACTAAGAATGAACTAAGACATTTCTAGGTCTGGCAGGATATTATAGAGCTCATATTCCTGATTATGCCAGTATAGCTTTGCCATTAACTGAGTTAACTAAGGGAAATAAGATGTTTCAGTTGAATCCATCAGGTCAAGCATATGATGCTTTTGTAAGTTAAAACAAGCACTAAGTGTTCTTTGGTTTTGGCTGCACCTGACTTTCATAAGGTATTTATTATTCAGACAGATGCATCTGATTATGCAGTAGGAGTTTGTTTAGCACAGTTGGTTAATGGATTGGAGAAACCCATTTCTTTTGCATCTCGTAAATTGTCGACCACTCAACAAAAGTGGAGTACTATTGAAAAGGAGAGTTATGCAGTGATTTTTGCTTTGCAAAGGTTTGAACATTATCTGTTAGGAGCTAAATTACTCTTGTATACTGATCATAACCCTTTGAAGTATTTAACTGCATGTGCTCCCAATAACTCGAAGTTAACTCGATGGGCTTTAGCCTTACAACAATTTGACATTGAGGTTAGACATCGAAAGGGATCTTTAAATGACAACTGTGATGCACTCTCAAGATTATTCTGACCCTGTGTAATTGGTAATCTGTTATAGATAGTCATGTGAAGAAAATAGTTTATGTAACAATTGTGAAACACTTGTAAGATTGTCTTGAACATATGAAAATGTTGACATCTTTTGAACATTAACAAGTTGTTATTTAACAGAGTAGTTTATGTAACAATTGTGAAACACTTGTAAGATTGTTTTAAGCATAGATTGCTAGTAAGATGTTAATGTTATTAGTGTGTTTTAGAGCGATCTATGGTGGGAAAGCAATGATTGACTTGATGACTAATGTATAGCATGACTCTGAGGTTTATTCTATGTGTTCGTGTTTGCCTGGTTGGCAGATAGAACTACTAAGTTCTGTTTTTGTTTGAAGTTTAAAGGGGCAGATAAATTAGTTATGTTTTTGATTGGCTTTGTTTGCGTATTTCTGTGATTCTCATTTGTTGAGTATTATTAATTTATTGCGTCAAGACAATGTTCTGGTACCCTTGTCTTTTAATTTTACCTACCAGAACATTGTCTTAAAAGAGGGGGGCGTATGTGTGAGTCACGTGTGGGGACTGCGGACGGACTGACGGAGAGAGAAGGAGAGAGCAGAGAGGCAGCGTCGAGAGGTCAGACACAACGAGAGTGGGCGTAGAAGGAGAAGGTCGGGATTCACAAAGAGCGTTGATTTTATGTTTAAAATAAATTTAATTATAGTAAACGTGGTTGGAAGTGAAAACGGTCGTCACATTACTATTATAGTTTCAAGTATTTATAAAGCTATAATTACTTTTTGATAATTATAATAAAATTTGCATTACATTCTGGACATCTTTTTTTTTGTAGGGGGTAGTCAGAGCTTTGTGAACTCATATTTGAAGGGGGTCATGGCATTTGTGACGACGTGTGTCAAAGGGGTTAGGGGTCAAAAATTGCATGATGTCATTTATGGGACAGCCCCTTAACCTGGTACGTTAGTGGAATTTAATTAGCGTTTCACTCCTGAAGTTTATTCTAATTTTATATATAGATATATCCTTGGCGTTCATGTGGACCAATTTCTTACATGGAACGCACATATCCAAAGTATATCTACAAAAGTTGCTAAAAACATAGGAATATTATCAAGGGTATCGTATCTCTTACCTATTAATGTTTGTACTACTTTATATTTTGCCATGATCCATCCCTATTTATCGTACTGTAACTTGATATGGACTTCTAACTATCATTCAAGGCTAAGGGGACTTTTAATCCTACAGAACAGAGTTATTCGACTAGTTGCCGACCGAACTCGTTACCCGTCCACGGACTCTATCTATAAACACTTGCACATACTAAACATCCATCAAATCAACTCCTTTTAAATAGGCGAGTTCATGTACAAATATTCCAGAAATCTCTGACTGCCAGTATTTAAAAACTACTTCATTTCTGTATCTCAAATGGGTACCTACAGCCTTCTGACAATTATAGATCTGTTCATTCAAGAACCATATGCGTGAGTTCTCAATTAAATGTGCTGGTCCTAAAATATGGAACAACTTACCCGTAGATCTGCGTCTTTCACCACACTTATGTATATTTAAGCGAAAATTAAGACTTCATCTTCTGCTCCAGCCTAATTAATTTCGTACAAGGTTGATAAGAATCTTAGTTTTATTGTTGTCCATGCATTTGCTAATGAACGTTCTGAATTGTATCTACCGTGTTTTGTTTTGTTTTGTTTTGCTGTTTCCTATTTCATATTACCGTTCATTATTAAACCCGTTATTTACTTAAGAATTTTCTTTGAAATATCATCTGAGTTTGCTACTGTTTTGCATATTTACTTGATTTTGACCGTTGTGTTTATGTTCTACGTTTGTTCTATATGACTGTCAATTCACTAATTAACTAATTAAGCATTTAGCTACTTTGTTCTCCTGTATCACTATGTATGTCATCATACATAGTGATACAGGTTTGCCAAATAAACTTGAATTGATAACCAGCTGCTGTAAACTTAAAATATGAAAGGGTTGCCCTGTCAGCGGGACCTACGGTCCCTTAGGGGTATTATCTTTTCCCTATTATTCCCTATCATTCTACTTTTCAAAATTGAACTCTTTAATTGTCTGTTGCTTGTCTGAAAGGATTAATAAAAAACTATGGTTATAGGTCACATATCTGTTGATGATTTTTAACGACTATTTTCATTTGACTAGATCCTGATACAGCATTTGTTACATTGCATACAGTGATGTGGATATGGTAAATTGGTAATGGCACATTATTGAGTAGTATGCAGGTATCCAGGATTGATTAAATGAAAAGTTGGCACCCTATGGAAGGCCTGTTTAGATATGATTATGGTATGACATATTCATGAGTTATTGCAGATGACTATTTTGCTCATTCTTTGCACCGGTGATTAAAATGATTTCCCTGATTGCACTCTTTTGTGAGAGTGATAAATTTAGGATATTCACATTTGATCAGCTAAATTCTGCAGCGAAATTCCATCACATTATTCATTTTAACTAAAGTGAAACTTGTTTTTTGTTGGCAGATATAATATTTGATAAAATTTATTTTTCATGCCTTGCTTATTTTAGCCTTCTATGCAGGGTAGGCCATTAAAAATTAAATAATTGCATTCAATCTTAATAATTTATTTTATTGATGTTTTTACTTGTGATAGTGCAAGTAATTTGTTGCAGGGTGACATTATGTTCTATGTGCCTGTCTTAGTTCTTAACAATTTCATCTAAATGTCTGTTCTATTTTTGGACATAGGCTCTCATTGTATCAAAATGAGAATGTATATGTAATGAAATGAGAATGGGCTCTCATTGTCTTTAAAAGACACTGACAGCTACTCTCATTGTCTTTAAAAGACACTGACAGCTACTCTCATTGTCTTTAAAAGACAATAACAGCTAAGTCCCGTTAAGAGTTCTCATTGGCTTCACCAAATGTTAAAATTGATGGTGCTAGTGATAAAAAGTGTTTTTGATCTCGTTTGCTACCCTTGGATATGCCCATAAGCGTAGCGGGTTATGGTTTTATCACACTGATCTATAAAAAAAAAGAATGAAAAATGTTTTTTAATTTGTTGATACAACTGCATGGACAATATCCATGCCATATTTTCTAAAGCTGATGCAATCATGAAATATTTGCATTGTGCACTTCATTGACAACAGCTATGCTTTTTTAGCTGGGTTCACTTTGTTTTGCATTGGTGAACTTGAATATGTTTCAAAATGCTGATGCATTTGCAACTTTGTCTGAAATTGGTAATATGCATGTTACAAATTAAATACTTTGTTAGAGTGTTCTATGGAGGTATTTGGATGATATGGACATGATGCCTTATTGCACTTGTAAATAGTTAATTATTATGATTTACACTGGACACTGATAACAATAACAAGCAATATCACTGGGCTGAAAATATTTAGTATACAGATTCCAGAAGCAGCTAACTCTGTAATCTGTAAATGAATTGTTTAACAACTCTCAAAGTCTTTCAGGCCTTGTTTTGCAATGCCAAGCTAACTTCATATATGCAGTTGGATGCTTGTTCAGAAGCTGAAATTAGTTATGGCATTTAGATATGTTAGTTTATCTCTAATTCTTGACATAACACAAGCAAGTTTATTTGGTTTGTTTTGTAGTCCTGTTGAATCAAGTTGGCATGTTTCTAATATGCGCAGACTCAAAGGAGATCTGGAGGAGTTAGAAATGGTGCTTTTGCGATTCTTCCGCATACCAGCATGGTTCAGGCGTTTGCGCACTATTGCGTCAGCATTTGTTCCAGTGTGTTGGCTGTTTGGATTGTTGTACTGTCTGACTGCTGTACTCGTCAGTCGAAGTCAGCTGGATCTTCCTCGGCTGCATCTAGAAGGGCTTTATAATGCCAAGGACAAATCAACGCTTGTGCATATATTGGGATTTGTTCCAGATCCAGTCCTTTATCCACATTCCCACCACACTGGTCAGGATCTTCCAGTCTTTGTAATGACAATTCGCTCAGATGATCTTCGTAGCTTCCATCGATTTCTTGGTAATTTCCGAATGCACTTTTCACAGAAGAAGTTGGTAGTTTATGACCTTGGATTAACCAAAGAAGAACTTGACCTGGTATGCCAAATCATATTCAATTCTTTATGCTCTACCAGAGTTGTCAAGAAATTTACTCATGAATATTTTTCAATTCGAGCCAGAAGTTGAGAATCTAGATGCATTTTGAATTCAGAATTTGGCTTAGACTGGTGTAACTGTAAAAAAGTCAGTTAAATCCTGATAACCTTTTTTGGATCACTTATAAGCTAGATTTCCAAGAAATAACTAGGGCATAACCGAGTAGACAATTTCCACCAAGTACCGAATCAGAGTATTTGGAAGAACTATTTGCTGGTTCCGGGTACGAGCCGAATAGTAGCAGCAAATCTGGCAGCGAGTACCATCCGTAGGCAAAGCATAGTTAACCTGTCACGTGTACAGTTACGGAGAACTATATATAGTCAATGCAGAGTCTATAGCAATATCCTTCATGTAGTGTATTGTTGCACACTAGGCTATAGCAATGTATTTATTATTTAATAACTTTATATGTGAAAAAATGTAAAACCTTGTTATAAAATTTGAAATATGAAGTTATCAATGACGTCTTTACTCTCTAATGTTTACCAGAATGTGGGTGGAGCCAATTCAAGCGGGAAAATAACTGATTCGGTTGCCACCTGGGGAATACAACCAAAAGAAATTAAAATATATAAATTAACATGATGGTTATTTTAAAGAAAATGCAATGGAATGTTAAGTTCTTGTTTAATTAATCAATAGCTTATAAGTTAGTCCTAAATGTATGTGTTGAAAAAAATTAGTTTATCAAAAAAATTATTTAAAATAAAAATTATTTTTATCAAAAAAGTTATTTTAGCTATTTGCGGGTGTAATATTTGCCGAGGCGAATACTTCCAAATAGTCCAATATTCGGCTGAGGCAAATGTCCAAGGCGATTTCCGGTTATGCCCTAGAAATAACAGCACAAGCAACAACAAAATAAGCTGACCAAGTAGTTGTTGTAATGTTGGCCATATGTCTATTTAAGTTCGCAATTACACGAATCAACTGTGACATTATATTTACTTTATTTAAATTAATTAAGTACGTGTAGAGTGCAAATATCAGTAACAATTTGCTCGATGTCTTCCAGCAATTCTACCAATGTAGCGTATTCATGGTAAACACATACTTTAATGACTTCTTGTCATTCTTATTACAGCAAGGGCCTTTGACGTCAACAGAAATTATTATGGCATATTACATCTCATTAAGTGTGGAGGCATGTTAATATCACTGTTATAATAGGTCCATGTTATATATGTATCTGTTTATTAGAGCACTGATTACGTTTTCTTGTTAAGTAGTTTCTGCATGAATCAATAATGTTTATCAAAAGTTTTTCAGCAGAGACTAAGGATGAAAACGTGCATGTCATAGTCTTGTTTTCTTCAGACCTGTGAAAAATATGACAACAGAAGAACTTACAGGGAGTAATGGATCCTTATATAAATCCGAGTATTGAATGCTTTCTTACAACCATATAAATATTTGAGTAGATTATCTGTTTTTCTATGATCTACTTCCTTACAGCTTATATGCTTTGAGATGTGGATTTGTTTTCTATGGACTTCTAAAAACAGCTTATATAATTTGATAAGCAAATCTGTTTCTATTGACTCTAATGCCTTTAAGTGTATCTATTGGTTTAGGTTCGTCACACTTGTCAGTGCCTTGTAAGATCCATCCACTGGGATCGCTATCCACTCCATGTTCAGCAACTATCTCTTGGCACTTACCTACCATTACTGATCCAGGTATGTCAACTCCAAACATTAGGCTTCAGGCCATAATATTGACACAGCTGTATTTTGTTGTATATGTGGCATCATTTTGTGCAAGTGAATATTTTCTACATTTCATGTAAATAGACACTTTTGAAAGTGGTATTTGTAGAAAGTCTAGTCTGTGAATGCTTCTCATTTTGACACCGGGTGTCAAAACGCGCCGCTTGTCAGCGCCTAGTTATTGAGATAAAGGCTGAAGTAAGTGAGAGGGGTCAAAAACACAGAAAATCTTTTATGATATATTGTTACAAATAAATATGTCTTCTTTCAATATCTGAAATTAAAAATGTTGAATTCAAATATTTAATTAGAGAAAAGGACTTCTGATGCATGTGGTGTCAAGATTTACTTTTCTAAATATGAATGTTTTCAGAGGTGAAAACTGAACAACCTAGATGCTTTCTGCCTACCTGCCATAATTTGCAAAGTAGTAACCAGATTTAGATGCTGGCTGCTTTATTTCATACAGAATATAGCCCTTTATTGCCCAAAAAATTCTGGAGCGTTCGAGTAATGGTTGCTAAGGACGAACTTTGATGACACGAATATTCTGAAACTTTGACTTCGATATTCTCAGTTGTCATGATTTTACTATTGAAAGAGTCGAACGACTATAACTTAAGTTAGAAAAAGGCTATTTTGATTCTGTAAAAAGTATTTGGAAGCACATGCATCTTAGAATATGATTTAACAAACAAGTAAAAAAACAGCAAGTGATAGGTTTTGACCCTTGTACCGCCCCAGTGTCACATTTTGTGCAACTTGGAACCTCTGACACGGTTTTGGCACTAGAAGTTATGAAACATTTATTAATGGTGCAGGTAGGAGGTGTCCTGTTGTTGGATGTCTATGTAGTCTGGTATGCAATCCAGCTGAATAATCCCATAAAGAATAGGAGGACATTATTTCAGATATGTGTGTATGTCGGCATATAGGAACTCCTCATCTTCATTTTACACCTCTCTGAAAACTGTCCATTTCAGCTGCGTTTAGGCCGCGAGTGCCAATGAGTAGATATCTTGAAGAGGCGCTATAGCGAGTCTTTTTGATTGATATGATTGATCGATTGAATCATCGCTTTGTTTTTCAGGTCATTAGCACCTTTGATTTCCTGCTGTTGAGGTGGTGCTATATACATTGTCTGTTGCAATGACATCCTTAGCAAAGGGCCAACCAAGAATCAATAGACATTAATTATTATATAACTAAATAATACAAAAAAAGTGTATCATATCATCCCCAACATATTGTATTTGAGAAACACTGTTGTGTCTAAATTATTTTCAGTTTTTTTCTGTCACAGAAAGAGTTTTAACTAGTTCTAAAGTCTTAAACTACTATTACATGTTCTTATTCTTTGTAGGAGACATTACAAGAGTTTGGAGTGGTTTTCTGGTGTCACCATACGATGCGTTTCAATGATTCAGACTTAACAACTCTGCAGTCACAAGCTGAAGGCCTGGGATTGGTGGCCTGGCCGGCACACAACTACCCCACATCCGCGTACACACATTACGGCACCTTTCGCTACCTTGGAGCAGACCACTCGCAGTATCACTTTCACCGAATGGTTGAGCCAGAAATGGCGCTCTATTGCAACACATACCGTCTCCACTTCAAGCTGATGATGCCCTGGGTTCATTGTGCCTTAGACCCAGACTGCATTTCTCCATATGGATCACAAGCTCATGGTTGTGACCTTTCTCGTCGTCCACGATACACGTATGCTGGCTGTCACCGCTACGATACGTCTGCTTTTAATGTTGTCCTTGGACAGATGTTTTACTATGATAATACTTACATTCCCACACGGTCTATTTTCTACCAAGAAAAGACTCTCCCCTCTAGCTCAAAAGCAGTCATTTCCAAATTTCATGGTGTGAAAGCCACTGGTGGACGACCACCATTAGTTGAACGCTACCTGCCAAAAGAGGCCCAAAGAAGGAAGCTTGTGAGAACCTTTCCACCTGAAGAAAGTTGATGGTCAAAGCATGCAGAACCAGTGGGTCATAGAAGTATGGCTAAGTTCAAAGCCACATTCCACTTCCAGCAAGAGGTTGAGATGTCTAACTAGCAGTCAGTCGAAAACGGTTGAGCTGCCGAGTTTGGTCCAAGTGACCGTGAAAGAAAAACCTGGCATTTGCTCTCTCCTCATACAGTTCTTCGGTTGTATATTATTTTGGCAGAACATTGCATTACCGGAAATGTGCAAATGTCGAGTTAGTTGTTCCAGCCTGTTGTTGAGTTGAGTGAATTATTTGATCTTTTTTTTTAAAGAATTTGCTTGAACACAACCTCACACTTGACCAAAGCCGGTCTATTTCTTTATTACAAAACAGCTGTCCAGATGCTTTATCGCTGTATGCTGCTTTCATGGGGTGGATCATAGTCTCGCATGAACTCTTAAGCTCAAAAGTATAATGATGTGCCATTAACATGTCTTTATATGGCAGTGCTAACTGTAATATGGTTTCCTGACAACGCGGCAAAAGACAATTTGGAACCGGAACATATCTGTCTTTTGATTTATTCGAAATGACAATGGAGAAAACAATTGTCACGAATCTTTGAAATTGCTTTAATGATTAAATTAGATATCATGTATATGACAATTACAGCCTTCAAAGGCAGTTTGCACTTTTTTTGCAGGAAGGCAGTTTGTACTTATAGGCCCATTACAAACCAGTATGTTAATTTTATGACTACATATGCACAAGATAATATCTTGATTTCAATATTATTATTGGTCATACTCTGAAAGCGATCATCTGGAAGATCCTGGTATTTCTTTTGCATTGGAAATGCTTTACAAGCAAGGAGTTTTGATCTTCTGTTGACAGAGCTCCAGCTCATTATAATTTGGCACAAGTCATTTTTATTATGAAGGTAGGTTTCCACTGTATTGTGAAACATTCCAATAGAGCATGCTTTCCTTTTTCCATGGCTTTGTTTGTACGAAGTATTGTTCCACACTGCTTTGCAACAATCCTACATTTTGCAAGGAAGCAAAGCTACTGTTATTGCCTTTCATCTTTCTTGATGTTTTTCATCAATGAAAATACGCTAGTTTTAATGTATGCAGGCAGTCGTTGCACTTCAAGAAGTGAATCCAGGATAATGCAATGCAACAAGCATCTTCATGCACATTTTACTGGAACTGAGTTTTACCCTACCTGTCGAATTTGTTTTGACTAAGTGTCTATTAATAAGCTGGTTTCCTTGATTTCCAATTTTTGAGTGCTGTAGAAATACACTGACCAAAGTGGACGGGGTAACTACAAAACCAAGACTGAAATTTCAATGAACAGGCATTTTTATGCTTGTTCAAAATTGTAAGCTGGCAAAAGTTTGAAGGTGGACTCTAATTTGGTGTAAGCGTACGAACACAAGATTAGTGATGCATTCAGCTCACAAGAGTTTTCTGTACAGTTGCTGAAAACTCTTGTGGACTGAGCTTTAAGTGTTCTAGGGGCAAACCAAACACTACAGGTAGGAGATTCAGTTTGACTTTATCATCATTAGAATATATCTATTGTCATGTCATGTATTAACACATTGACAATAGATAATATTCTAATGCTGATAACGCATATCATTTTTGTCATGGATGCATCGTTAAATAAACTTATAACACACACGTATTAAAAAAGAAATCCTTGCAATGTATTTTTGGGACTTGGTAGGAGGGCTTGATTCATAATGTTGAATATTTCACAATACAGAGGCAGATTATGGAAGTATGCAAAATTTTCAGTGAAGAATTATTTGTTATTATATTTCTAGTAGGTTCATCCAGCTAGATTGTGCAATATTTAACACTCACGTCAGCTCTTATTTCTGCAATTTTGCTGACTGATGCTGTGTCAGAATGCTTAGTTGGGTCTTTGATGAAATTTTCATGAACAATCTCTGCTACTCCAGATTTCTTTCTGTGGAGTTTTCCTTTTGCATCAAAAGATATATCTGTTATATGCTAGCAAATCTTTACCTTTGTCTGACTGTATGAAGCCTAAAGGCATTTTACACAGTTGAAAAATACAATGGTATAAAACAGCTGCAATAGGTACCTTTCAACGTCTTCACCAATGACAATGACCTGAATAATTCAGTGCAGAGAAGGTAATAATAGACAGGTCTAAAATGCTGTGTAAAAGATCTTAAATTTGTTTAAATATTTGTAATTGCATGTAGCTCTGTACTAGGTTAGTACTGTGTAATAGGTTAGTACTCTGTAATAGGTTTGTACTCTGTAATAGGTTAGTTCAATTGTGTACTTCATGCAATTTTCATACGGCATTGCGTAGCCTCGTCGTACAATTTGTCTCTGTGCCAAATATTCTGGTGCTGAATATTATCTAACCAAATTGTCGTGCACAGAATTGTTCCTGTACCAGATTGTTTGGACATCCTGGATAGCATTTGCGATTGTTGTAGATGCTTCTGCTACATTTTACCTCTGTCTTTGAAGAATTGACAATGTACAACAGCACAAGCTATACTAACCTCTGTAATTAATTTGCTCTGCTATTATGTTGACCTTTCTAAAATGGTCCTGAATCCCATGTTCAGAATTTGTTCTCTCACCATTCCATACCCTGCACAGAGTTGCCTACTAACTTCTCACAACATTCATGGCTAAAGCGTAAAGGATATTGAATTTCTCGCATTTATTAGTGCTAGGACAATTCAACACCAGACAATTCAGTGCAGGGACAATTCGACACCAGACAATTTGAAGACAGATAATTTGGTAAGAGTTTTTTTATTGCTTTGATATTGCAAGTTCTAGAACATCATTATTTAGCTTGTTGCTAACTGCTTCCTGTATATTGTCAAAAGTTATAATGAGCAAACTTGCCGAGTGAGTTCAATGACAAAGTAGAGCACTCTTTGATGTATTGTAATTTGTTTGCAAAATTTCCTATGTATAGACCTGTGTTGTAAAAGTAATAAACAAGGTTATGAATCTCAGAATAAATTCATGCACAGCTAAATATAACTAAAGATACATTGACTATAATAAGTAGCATGAAACATGACCTGCACCGAATTGTCTGGTGTCGAATTGTCCGGTCACCAATGGCATTTATTATACAATATTTTGATTTTATGTGGAAGCTTTTCTTAGTGTATATCATGATATTTTTGCATAGTGTGTGCACAACTAAGTTTATGTTGTATAAAACGTGGTATGTAAATGCGACACAACCTCTCGGATCATGATGTAATTTATATTTGTGTACAGTGCATATTGTAGTTTTCTTTTTTTTATTCTGAATAAAACATGACATACTGGATGATGGAAAGACCATTACAATGGTGATTGGAAGTGTATTAAAAAAGATGCTCATTGTTCTCAAATGTTGTTGCGAATTCACTCATAGGCTGTATATTCCATAAATAGTCATATGCAAATCGTTGCAGTGATTCATGGTTCAAGTTGTAGGACGCATTTTTGTAGCAGGCACAATATGTTTCAGAAATACAAATTATGTATTCCAAATAAGTAATTCATTGCCACGAGTAATGAAATTGTTTTTTTTTATTCTGCAACATTAATTACACAACATTAATATTTTCAATAAAATGTATCTTACTTTCTGTCAGAAATAGCTAACCCCTGATTTTGTAAATCACCCAATTATCGAACAGTCGTTTTTTTTCTGCATCATCCAGAAGGAAGTTACAAAACCTTAAATGGTTAGTCTTCAGCTTACAATTGAAGCCTTACTCCGCGGATAGCAACTCTTGACTACCCCACACGGACAGCTCTGGTAATAGTCACCGTTCCGTTAAAAATTGGCTCCAAAAGTGGGGTACGCAGTTACTTTTACGATCTGTTCTGAACACTGGATTTTGCTTTTGAGGACGGTTTCTGATTTTCGGTGTACACGGAATTTGTTTCGACGCTGTTTCGAAGACTCTTCGTTCTCGCATAACCAGTGGCCCCGAATGACACGACGGAGATTGAGGCGAATGATGCATTCCTCGATGCGATTGAAGATCGGGAACGGTCTCTTAAAGTAAGAGAGTGCGAACTGAAAACGCTCGACGAAACATATCGAGTTGCTTTACGCCTGGCCGCATGTCTGAATAAAGAGACCGACGAAAGTCAGCGAACCGAGTACGTGGTACTCGAGGAAACGAGTACGACGGAGCACTTCAATCGCAATTGGATGTGCAACAAAGGTGGCAACAAGAAATGGAAGAGAAACTCTGCCGGCAACTAGACGAGCTACTTAACTCACGCCGAACGAATACCGACGCCGAGCCAATTTCTGTCATCCCAGCAAACCGCACAAGAAATCCGGGACGTGGAGTAACTTGCTTCAACTGCAGACGATTAGGTCACATTGCTCGTCAGAGTCGACAACGGCAACGGCCTTATCCCCGCTCTGACGATGCGCAGCCTACGACTTCAGCGGAACCTGGAAACGACATTTAACAGTCATACCTTTCGTGAGGGATAGAACTGGGACACCAACAACGCCATCTACATACGTGGGGCGATAAATCGACGCTGAAGGACGTGCCTGGTGGACGATGGGTAAGCCAAGTACCTTTGTCTAATGTAGAGGGCGTGGCACTTTAGGCGAGGTTAGTGTGCCATTAAGATTTGGAGAGGATTCACTGTTGAGACCAATTTTCTGGTATCCGACCAAGTAGGCGAGCCAATGCTCGGTATGGACTGGCTGAGACAGGGTAGATGGAGAATTGGTTTTGGGACAGGTGTGTTTTTCATTGAACGACGGCGCATTCCGTTGATACGACGAGTTATTGTCGCAGAGGAAGTGACTGTCTCATCATCTCTCGGTGCGATATTCCTTTTCGAACGCAGTACAGGAACCTCAACACTACTGCTCACACGTGGATGACTGATGCTAAAGAAATTAAGGGGTTCATTTAGCAAGGGCGGTATTAAATGACGAAGCGGATCGAGCTTGTGTAAAGGTCTTAAACTTGAATAATCAGCCTACCATACTGTCAGTCGATCAAATGATAGGTGACCTCCAGCCCGTGGAAATAGAAAGTGAAAGAAAGACTCATCAGGAACCTAGCTCGCTGATGGCTAGTCAGTTGATAGAACAGCTTGTGGAGGATATACCAGACGATATTCATGGGTAGATAAGAGCAAGGTTGCAAACTCTGCTGACCTAAAATAGCGACATCTTTTCAATTAGCGATCGAGATTGGGGGAAAACTGTAGCTTTCCAGCATCGGATTGACACTGGGGATTCTCGGCCCGTAAGACGGCCGTTAAGGAGGCAGCCATTGCCTCCAACAGGCAGAAATTGATGCACAGTTGGAGAAGATGGCGGCGAGTGAAGTTGTGGAACCGACGGTTAGTGAATGGGCGGCGAATGTCGTGCTAGCCACAAAGAACGACCATAGCTGCGCTTTTGCATCGACTACCGTAGGCTGAACGACTTGATTAAGAAAGGCTCCTATCCTCTTCCAAGAATTGATGCCCCTCTGGATGCACTATGATTTAGCACGCTGGATCTGCGCAGCGGGTGCCACTGGGTTGAAATGAGCCCACAGGACGCTGGCAAGACTACTTCTGTTACTTGATGGGGAGCCTTTCGTTGATTGATGCAAGTGGTGCCTTAAAACTCAATTTCGTTTGGCTTATATATTATTAGTCGTATATACGTACAATGACGGCTCTAGACTTTTCCAACAAAGGGGGCCACGGCGGAGGGTCCAGGGAACCTGACAGCGGGGTCAGTTGGATGTCTGGTATCTTCAAAGCTTAGAGTGAACGAAAATCTGGAGGGGTCACCTGGAGCCATCGATTCAGTTTGGGTCCAAGCTAGCCCTCCCCGTAGAGTAGCCACTGCCTATAGGGGTCCATAGGTTATAGGTCTACATAGGCCTTCTTATAACATGCAGTGACCTATATGCAACAGGCAATATAGGTGTAGGGGCCTAGCAAACATATGTTTCAAATAATTGGCAACTCCTTTTAATATCACTTTCAGTTTTCAATTTTAAACAATCAATATTTATTAATAGTGCTATCGATGCGCAACCCTACATGTGATAAACAGAGGCGCAACTAGAGGGTGCTGAGGAGTGCTTGAGCACCCCTGGATAATAGAAGTTGACTCTCACAATTGATCCAATTCTGATATTTTTTCTTTTTTAAGGTGTTAAGGGTGCTTTCAGTACGCTGCATCACGAAATCAATATTTGCAATATAAGCAGTGACCACACCCTCCCCCAGAAAAGTGTTCTGGTTGCGCCCCTGGTGATAAATGATCGAAATTGAAACGCAACAGCAAGTACTTCAAAGCAGGACCTTGTCTATCTGTCAGCAAAGTCTGCCATAGTTCTTTCGGCATACAGAAATACACAATAATAAGCCTTTGATTACAATAATAATGAAATGCCATTTTGTGTTTGATACATTAGTGATGTCCATGTTGCAACGTCAATGCCATAGAGCTCTGATAAATACAATTGAGTCAACTGATGATGTGCTGTCCTTCTTAATTCATTTGTCTGCTAATCGACGATTTCACAGGCAAGGTTCTTGATGTGTTGAGCGCCTGCTTCCACTTCTGTCCAGACGCCATATCGCCAGACCAGATGACCTCCGCGCCCATCCATGATAGCCTATGGAAATAGGACAGCGTTCATAAAGAAAAGACACTGATTAAAAGAAGAGCAGTCCTTAAGCTAGCCCGCAAGTGTTATAGCGATTTCAATTTCTTAACCTCAGCATAGGAGGGCCCTGGGCGGGTGACCATTCCTCTCCCTTGCCGTCTCATCTTCCACTGACAAGTTCATGCGCTCAGTGTACTCATCATATGGTTGCGATAAACCAGAACCTCTGACCTCTCGATCCGTTGACATTTTAGCAAGCTAACACTCGACTCGCGCAGCCAGTTATCATCCTCATCAGCAGCAATGTAAAGACATTAGCAGATTGGAATTATGGCACACCATGGTATAGTTTATGTCGCCATGTTACGTTGGTTATGTAGTATAGAATCGCGTGCAATCCAGCTAAACGAAGTGGAACATCGGAATAGAAATCGATAATTATAATGGCTAATGGTAGTGACATCGACATGATTATGGGTCAAGGTCATTGTGACGACGATGACGCACTTAATTCGAATGCCGCTCTGTCGCTTTAATTGCTGGTCGTTCTGTTGATCATTAGGGCCTACTTCTTTACACGTGCTACCTAAATTGGCCCGGAATGTAGGCTAGGCCTAGATATTATTTAGTGCACAAGAAGTGTTGCGGTAATAATTTGAAATTCAACAGAACTCGAACGAAAGAGAAAAGATGACACTGTGTGGACTAACAACCCCAGCTGCAGTTCACTGGTCGGGATCTATAGCAAAAATTACAAGTAGGCCTAAGGTAATATTCAGAGGCTTGAAGTTTTAAACACAGTTGTAGTCATATGTCATTATATATATATATATATATATATATATATATATTATTTCTTTAGTAGCTGTTTGCTGGCCCGGGCTCCTGAAAATCTTTAGGCCTCTGGGAATTTTTCGTCTGGTCACATGAATAGGCTAATAAAGTGAAAGAAACGTTATGGCCGAACCTCTTACGTGCAAGAGGAAGAATAGCTTGGATGATTTTACCGTAGGCCAGGGGCGGATCCAGACCATCTAGTAAGGGAGGGCGATTTTTAGGTTTTAGTGGCAACCGCAGGCAAGCCCACAAATCGTAAAACTTGTTTACTTTTTTTTCTTTGAGTATCATTCTTCTACTGTCTTAATCTATGTAATGTAACTATAAAATGACGTCATATATTGGTATCCCAATAGTCCGATTTAAAATACGCACCGCACAACTTTATTAAAATTCTTACTTTTAAACAGTCTGTTCAATAGACCTAATTTACTTCCGTTTTCAAACACCATGCTGTGTTAGTTAAAAATATAATAAATAGTAAATACAAATTACTTTTAAAATTAAAATTTTTAAATAATTGTGTATTATTAATTTAATATCAGTTTATAATAAAAAATATTATAGATTGTTGCTATAATCAATTATAAATTACTTCAAAATATAATTTACAACAGTGTATATCTACATTAAAATTTGAACATTTTTGTTGACATTGCATACTTTCTTTATAAAGGGCTGCAAAAGCCAAGTAAAAATCGCTAAAGAAATTTCTTTCCAAATAATATAAGGGGGGGGGGCGATCGCCCCCATCGCCCCCCTATGGATCCGCCACTGCCGTAGGCCTATCAGTTGATACTGGCACAGCTTTTCAGAGGAAGCTTCTAAAGGGGAATGAGGTATTATGCGTTTCAGATTTATTGCAGCGGTTTAAACACAGGTTAACCGTCTTCTGAAACACTGAAACCCATTTTATGTTGTGTTGAGTGTACTGACGCTGCTGTATTTCCCGGTTGTTTTGCCTCTCTGTCTGGCCATGGCGTCGCAGAGTCCCGTGAAGTCAGTTGTCCTCGCGTAGTTCGTTGTGTCGTAATTCAGATTCTGACCGTCGACCCTACGAATCAGAAAGGCAACTAAAAGTCATGTGCAACGTCTTGTATAGAACTTTCAACTTGTAGGACTTAGTAACAAGTATGCTCGGTTGGTGACTGCTGCTTAATTGGACTTGGTCTGGGCTATAAACCCTCACTGCTCATTACCGTTTATGCCTAGGTGAATTAGCCAATTTATATCATCAATATAACAGCATCATCACCTGTATGATATTATACATTCACACATACGCACCCATGCACACACCTACACACACCTACACACGCCTACACACACACACACACACATATATATATATACATCTACACACGCCTACACATATATATATATGATATATATATATATACTACTTATTAGGCTAACAATCGAATTACATACCATGATTATAGTCAGGATGCAGCATTCAACGACTGACATTCGGTCAGATTAAATTGAAAGCGCCTCCTCTTGTGTGCTCTGTACATGTATGGCTCTTTGTATGTTCACCTGTTCTCTATAAGTACGTTTTTGTGTTTGTGTATCTGCCTATGTCGGTGTGTTTATACCTGTTCTTTGGCTATTACTGCGCTCACAGGGCCTATCCATTAATGTGGACGCATTCCCATGGATCCGAACAGGATGGAAGCAGAAGGTCAACATCAGCAATGAGATATTCCACGCCCATCAAAGTGTTTATAAGTCCATAATAGACTCGGCCAACACAATAAGGTACGCGTTTGACCTATATTAGCTTCAAGGACGGTCACATGGATCATAGGCCCACATGTTTTGTATTTGGATAGGCCTATCATCATTGTCATCGTTATCATTGGGTCTATACCTTCACATCATCGTCAACTTAATCAATAAATGAAGCATTTTGTCATTTGACGGAATTCATTTCGTCAATATTCGTAACGGATGCAGCACATTAAAATGAAGCAATTGTTGGAGATATAAGAATATGATCTATGAAAAAAGGTTGTAAGGGTGTGGACTAACAACGTTGGGGAGAAGAAAGATCAGAGTAGACCTAAATGAGGCCTACAAGATCCTGACAGAAGAGGAGACAGTGCAGTGTGAGAGGTTCCTCGAATTAGCACCAAGCGAGGTCCCTAAGGACATTATAAAGTAAAAGTTTATTTTCAGTGCAAGAGTTGTAGACTTATGGAATTGTTTGGATGATGCAACTGTCTCGGCGAACATTATTGCAGCTCTTATGAGGAAGCTAGGAGATAATTATAGGATCTCAAGTATTACAATTAAGTTAATTTTCAGATGCTCTAACACAGACTAGCCCACATATCTTCATCACTTACACGTTTAGAAACCCTTACTGTGTTACATGTATTGCAATAGACTACCTACATACCGCACCATTCTCACGGGCAGCAGTGCTGAAGGATCTCACCCGTTTATGTCATTCATTGAAAGGAAGCAGGGTCGCAGCCACGTGCGTCCCTATAGAGCAACACTGCTTATTTGACTGAAGCAACCGTCACAGTTTGTAGACGTTACAAGACGTGCTTACATTCTCTAATACTCACCGTACCTCGTATCACAAAATAGCGTGGTGACAATGAGGGTCAAGGTATATAATTATAGTATAGCCTACCTAATTGTGATGCAGGAAGTAAGCAACGGTGAGTGTTAGAGAATGTAAGCACGTCTTGTAACGTCTACAAACTGTGACGATAAACGGACAAAAACCCACCGCATAAACAGCACTAGAAAAGCCCTCACTAAAATTCGTAGAACCCACATACCTTACATACAAACATAAACACATAATATGATTATAACTTCCAAATATAATAAGAATCCAGAGGTATTAATAGAATTAATGGAAATAAGAAAACGAGAGAAGGCTGTCTAGAAGCGAATGATGCGGCCAAGTCCGCCCAACTAAGTGGATTTCTCACACATATCTCCGATTTTGGAGCAGCTGCATTAAACGTTCATGTATCTGACATAGCCTATAGGGGTATACCTGCAATACACTTAAATCTTCCCAGCCATCCTACATCCGTCAAGGTCCAACAACTTCAGTAGTAGGAAAGTGAGCTACCTGGGACAATTGACCAATATTATGGTCAATTCACCCACCTAATAGGTTACAAAACGTATTATTAACCTATAATTTGGTTACAAAATCGCCAAAAATCACAACAACCCACATCATGGCTCTAATACCAACCAAATAGGCCACCAGAAAAATGAGCCACAATTCATGCACAAGCCCCTGGTCAAAAGTCACGGGAATTTCCAATAGTTTCGATGATGAGTCATCACGTGGCCACCAAATCTTCATTATCAACCCAGGAATTAAATGACTCAGGATGACCCAACCATTCCAATAGTTTCGATGATGAGTCATTGCTTATCAAAAAAAACAGTCTTTCATATATAAAATCAATACAAATATTTTTCCTTTTTCACTTAAAGGAATGTCAACACAATATAAAGTGGAATACACAAAAAAGACTGTTATTGAATTAAGAAAAATTGCGAAGCAGAGCGGAATTGTAGGTTATACACGACTGCGAAAAGCGGATTTGATTGCTAAAATTGAAGCTCACGGGGATCAAACATTCATCTCCTCATATTTTACTCCAATCTCATCCAATGCTAGTTTGATGGACGCACCAGTTCCCGACATTAGAGTTCCTACACTCGTTCCCATGCCAGCTACGACAGCACGAAAAGTATTCGTTAAGACTAAGTCTGCTATTAATACATTCGCAAAGTGGATTGAAGGGTACATACCTGAAGAACCAAGGAGAAAGGTGAACGAGAATATAGAAGCACTGAAAGCTAAAGTGAATTCTATATTCGGTAAAATTCTTATGAAAACACGCGAAATAAAAGAGACGGCCACAGCTATCAAGGGCTTCACGAAACAATACACGGTCGAAGGAGCAAACGGAATTGACGCCACATCTTTTCTTGACACCGTTCGAGCACAGGCGGTAGACTTGTTGACTAAAAATCTACAGACTAAGGCTAATTTCATCCTTACCTGCACAATGGAGCGTATTGATATGAAATCCGGGCAAGTAGATACCGAGGATTTTCCGTTTCGTTCAAAGACTGAGGTGGTTCTAGACTCTACCGATACGAGCGAAATTTACAACAATGCGAAAGATAAAATCCTAGAGTCTATGGCAGCCTTCCAGATGCGAGGTAGTAACTGGAGACTTAGAGCGGCTCAAAAATTAGAAATCAACACGATTGCTTATAAACCGCTGAAGGGTAGTTCTTACATTCCACTACCGAAATGTCTAGCAAGTAAAAAGGCTATTGTTAATATGAAGAACGAAGACGAAGACTGCTTCAAGTGGTGTGTAACGAGAGCCTTAGACCCTGTTGACGAACATTCGGGAAGAATAACGAAACAATTAATAAAACAATCGGAGCAACTTGATTGGTCCAGCATTGAATTCCCAGTCGCAGCGGATGCTAACGTGATAAGTAAGTTTGAGAGAAATAATAATATTAGTATTAATGTTTTCGGTCACGAGAAAGATGTTTACCTATTCCCACTATATTTATCGAGGCACGAGAGCGATATCGGTGTAGATCTATTACTCATTTCTGATACAGAAAAGAAGCATTACTGTTGGATAAAGAACTTTAACAGATTGATGGCGGTTCACACAGAAAACTCGTACAATTCGATGCATTATTGTAAAAGATGTTTGATAGGATATAGAAATATAGAGTCATTAAATAAACATACAGAGTACTGTTCCCAACACGTCGCTCAAAAGATAGAACTTCCAGAACCAGGACCTATGTTGAGTTTTAAAAATTATTATCGAAAGAGATGAGAGTTCTCTTTGTCGTGTACGCCGATTTTGAATCTTTCATAAAACCTATAGACACCTGTCAACCAGATCCCAACATGTCTTACACCAACAGATATCAAAGACACGTTCCAAGTTCTTTCTGCTTTTATAGATCATCGTCAAAACATATATAAAAGCATATATTCACAGCAAAGAGCGAAGACGATGATGTAGCTCAGATATTCGTAGACAGTCTTATAGAGAACATAAAAGATATTTATAATCGATTTAAATTTCCCACGAAAATGATATTCGACAAGACAGAACAGACGCTATTCGATTCCGCTATCGTTTGTCACATATGCGAAGGCGAACTGGGTAAAGATCGAGTTAGAGATCATTGCCATTTAACTGGAAAATATAGAGGCGCCGCTCATAAGAATTGTAATCTAAATTATATAGTTCCCAAGTTTTTCCCAGTAGTGTTCCATAATCTATACGTTTGCAACAGTCATCTATTCATGAAGAAATTACGAGGTGATGATAACGAAAAGATTAATTGCATTCCTGGCAACGAAGAAAAGTACATCTCTTTCAGTAGAGAAGTCGTAGTTGATAATTTTATAGATGAAGAAAATAAGTTAAAAACTGTCAAACGAGAATTACGTTTCATCGATAGTTTTAGATTCATGGCATCGAGTCTCGACGCTTTATCGAAGAACCTGAGCAAAGATCAGTGTAAGAAGATAAGCAAACACTATTCTGGTAATCAGCTCGATCTCTTGCTCAGAAAAGGATTATATCCTTACGATTATGTTGATTCCGTCGAGCGTCGAGGTATTATACTTCGCCAGGTCTTGCTTGGGACGCTGCATTGAAGTTGACAGGAGTAAAGTTGAAGTTGTTGAGCGACTATGATATGATATTAATGGTTAAGCATGGGAAAATGGGAGGTGTTAGCACCATTTCGCACCGTTATGGACAGGCAAACAATAAGTATGTGGGAGAAGCGTTGAACGATAGCAAGTCTTCAACATTTATAACCTATTTAGATGCGAACAACCTGTACGGTTGGGCAATGTGTAAGAATCTACCAACCCATGGGTTCTAGTGGATGGGCAACGATGAGCTAAACGATTGAAGATCTTCACCATGTATAGTAGAAGTCGATTTTGAATATCCTAGAGAATTGCACGATCTTCACAATGGCTATCCTCATGCTGCAGAGAGTGTTAAAGCCAAAGAATCGGATGTGTCAAAACTCATTCCAAACCTGTGTAATAAATTAAAGTATATAGTTCATAACAAAATTTAAAGCAGTATGAAAGTTTGGGTTTGAAGATAATGAAAATTCATCGCGGAATTAAATTTGAAGAAAGTGCTTGGCTGAAAAAGTATATAGATCTAAATACTAATCTGAGGACCAGAGCCACAAACGATTTCGAAAAAGACTTTTTCAAACTAATGGACAATAGTGTGTTTGGTAAGACGTCTGAGAATATTGAGAATCGCGTAGACATAAAATTGGTGTGTAGTGAGAAGGACGCCATTAAGCTAGCAGCGAGAACGAGTTACGGTACTCGAACTATTTTTGATGAAAACCTAATTGCCATTCATATGAAACGAACGAAGCTATGTTACAACAAGCCTATATATCTTGGTATGTGTATTTTAGACTTGAGTAAAACTATAATATACGATTTTAATTATAATTACATCAAGAAAAAGTTCGAAGATAGAGCAAAGTTACTTTTTACAGATGCGGATTCTTTAGCCTATGAAATTAAGACCGAAGAATTCTACGCCGATATAGCACCCGACATTAGAAGTAGGTTCGACACTAGCGACTATCCTAAAGACCATCCCTCTGGTATAGAAACTTGTATCAACAAAAAGGTCATTGGCATGTTCAAAGATGAAGCAGCTGGTAAACAGATCGAAGAGTTTGTAGGTTTAAGAGCGAAACTGTATTCTTACAGGACGGCTGAAGTAGACCACAAGAAATGTAAAGGCGTCAGGAAGAATGTCGTTAAGAAATCAATCACTCACGATGATTACAAAGACTGCTTGTTCACCAAGAGAGAACAATCGAAAAAGATGAATGTCATTCGATCGCATCTTCACAATATCTACACCGAGGAAATAAACAAGGTAGCCCTCTCAGCGGAAGATGATAAACCAGTGATTCAGCAAGATGGAATCCACACTTTAGCATATGGACATTATTCTCTAATATAAAATGAGTGTTAAACAAATCGATGTCGAAAGCGTAACGCTACCTAATATTGCTTTGTCGAACGTTGATGTAATCGAAGCGGCTAGGAAACTATATATTAACAATTTCAGAGGAGTTTTTCTAAGAGAAGAGTAGCCGAAGAGGCCGAGAGCGAACGAATGTGGCATCATTAATCTCGATGATTCTGACTGTAAAGGAACGCATTGGACGTGTTGGATCAAGCGCGCCAATGATAATGATAGTTCGACAGTTATGGACTACCTCCCCCTACGGAATTGATAAACTATCTACAAAGACTGCTATTCTACAAAGCGAACGAATACAACCTAACGGTGAAGTGTATTGCGGTCATTTATGTTTGTATGTATTGAAGGAGACGATCAACGATGGATGTAAATTTCAAGAAGTCATAAACGAGTTGTATTAAATAATAATAATATATATATATATATATATGTATATATATATATAAAGATGCCTGTTGATAAATTTGGACGAACCGATACTGGATAAACTCAAAGAATAATTTCTGGAGGTGTTACTCTATCTCAAGCGAGTAATGCATTTCTAAAAAGATATGGAACGAACGAAATGGAGGGTGATTTGGAATTGAGCGGGAACTCGATAAAAGGTTTACCGACTGACATTCATTCACCAGTTTTAGCCAGCCCGGCTGCGAGCTTTGGACAAGTCTAGGCCTTAGTCAACCAAGCGATAACGAATAATTCTGCCAGCGATTACCTGGGAGCAATCTGAAAGATCGGCTTGAGGGTGAGAAAAAAACAACGAAAGGATTTCCGCCTGGAGGATAACCGCATACAATTATGAAGGACAAGAGGTTGTTATATACACGTCGCTTAATAACACTTATTTAGGAAATACTTACCAAGAATTCTTAATCGATTCAGTTGGAAAATATCAGACCTATAAGTTAGATTGCCTCCAGACTGAACCGGGGAAGCCAGGATTAAGCGTGATGCAGCTATTCGTGTATCATGATTAAATTCGCTACGATTTTCAATGAGAAACATCATTGAAAATTTAAACCACAAGATCAACAACTTCGTTATCGCCAGATACCACGATATACGACGTGCTGTAACCCGGTTCCGTTTCTATCCTCGTTTTTGTAAAAGTAAATGTCTTGTCCGTTTCCAGCTTGTCGTTAATGGGCATATCCCACGACCCCTCGAATACGCTCATGTAATATTCCGTCTCATCCGGCGCCTCTACCGTAATTAGGTAGAAATAGCATACTGTACCGTACAGATATTGCATCGTTTTAACTGTATAAACTACGTCTTCTTCCAAAGTTTCGAAATCTATATATTTACTAGTTCCTATTTTTTTATTAGCCAGGATAAAACTTTATGTCAACGTCTTAATCTCGTATCTATTTCTCCATACTTTACCGTTGAAACGACGTATCGTATTCGCGCCGATTTTTAACGCCATACTCGCCTTATACAACGACGGGTAGACGACTGCTTCGTTCGTGTCGGTATCTAAAATCTCTACGCGTATGGAATTATTTCGAATCGTTTTTAGATGCTCGCACTCGGGTGACATCCTTTTTCTCCTTCACCGGCGCCTTCAGTTCTGATTCCGATAAAATAACCTTCTCAACTAGTATTCTTAACATTTCTGGTTTGTTCATATAACTCGGCTTTATTCCATTATCCTTTAATAGCGATATCAGTTGTGGGAGTTTCATTTTTTAATAACAGAAAATATTTTATTTAATATACAACGCTCATCTTCTGATCTGATTGGAAGTTTAGCAATTTATCTGAAATGACAACTGCATAAGCATCCGTTCCAACCGGCACCGCAGCATTGAAAGTAGCCTTGATCTGGATATCTACGACAGATGACTTTAACCACTCTGATTGTTTACTTACATCGAAAACGAACAGCGGATATAAATCTTTGTAATCAGCCGGCGTAATGTTGCTCTGAATTACGAGTTGGTCCATTCCATAGAATTTCTCGCTAAAGGTCGCGGCGTCTCTATAAGCTGTCGAAAATTGCTGATTCGGGAATGATAGGTTGTAATCGACTGCTGGGTATCTTTCTTGGTCCATCATCACATACATGTTTTTAATATCGCAATGATCGAAAATTGATGAATTAGCTTGTTGATCGGCGCTTCGATTCGTTTGAAATCCAACGATAATATACCTCGGTTTTTCCGGTGATGTCTTTACGTTAAGTCGCAAACTGAATGTGGTAGATTGAATGACCACTATGGTATCGCAAAGATGAGCTCGATAGACTACTGGTAACGTTGCCTTTGATTTGATGGTTTTGTACAGCTGCATTCTTTCCATGTCGGACGGAATCACATGCGGCATAAACCATGAAATTTTACTGATGTTGACTTTACCAGCCACTGCTGGAAGATTTGCCCTAAAAATAGCATCGTCGTCGGTTTTGCGAACGAGAGTTAAAGTATGCTTCATGCCGTAGACTTTCTTATCGTAATCCTCACAGAATCCAAAAATGTGCTTCAGAGGTACTATGAAACTAAATGTGCCCTTTGCAGTTGGTTTCTGAATGAGCTACGCCTGCCTTGTCGCGAATCCAGAGTTGTCGGCTCTAACAGCAGTCTCGGCTGTATCTTTAGTCCATAATTGGTTAAGTCCTTGCGCCAGAGCAAAGTCGTTGGGATATTTCAGCAACCCTAGCATAGTTGTGGCTTGTCCCGGATGAAACACGCTTTCAATCTCTTGATTCGATAGGGAATACGAAATTTGACTAAAGAGGGGCATGAGTCCGTTGTTGGTTAAAGCTACATCATCGGCATCGGCGTAAAAGGTTCCATCCGCTTTAGTCAGTCTGCCTTCGAAAAGCAGGTATGACTCAGCTGGATGGCTGAAAAGATCTTGAAGTTCGATGTTCACGCGAATTTCCCTAGGGCTGTTAAGATTCGCCCCCACCACTAGTTCATACTCGTGCCATTCGTATCTCTCGACCGCCTCATCTATTGTAATATTTTCAGTAAATCTTAGAATATCTGACTGCATTTTTAAATATAGCAAACAAATATTTTAAAGGCAACTTCATTCCAGATCCACGCACCAGATCTTGGATCGACACGGCGCCACCGTTACCGGATAGTAAATTATTTATATTCGTATTTCCATGGTGAGATATTAAACCCTTCAACGTCTCCTCGCTAACTCGACTAAGTGCCGTATTTCCGTTGGGGTATATTAAACCCTTTAACAATCCTTGCTCTGTTGGCTGAGTACGGCTGATTGCGTCGGTGGTGGATTTAAACGTTTTTGCCGCCGCTTTATCCACCAATTGCTTTCTAGCATTGGTAGCAACGGCCTTACCAACATTTATCGTCTTTTTTCCAATTTCCGTTGCAGCGTCTTTCCCAGCACTTAATGCGGTTGTTGCTACCTGTCTCGCCGCATTCGAGGATAACATTCTTTTGAAAAATCCGGATACCGTATCAAATATTCCAGAGCCTCCTACGACGTATCTTTTAGTAAATCTTCTCTTAATCATGACAATCATTGTATAATTGTATCATTAAATTTTTATACTCTAACACATCAATCGCATTTTGTCGAAGTAACTCATCGCAGATACCGACTCTTTCGTTTCTTAATCCCGTATTTCCCGCTCTGAAGCTAGCCATTCGTAGAATTAACATATACACTAGCGTATTAGGATCTTGCGGAAGAACGACTCCTTCGACCGTACTCATCCAGATCATTTTGACTGTATATCGACTCCTTTGGTTCCTTCATCGTCATCAATTCCCATAGCCCCGGAGTTCCCTTAGATGTAACATCTCCGATAGTTATATCATCACCTTCGATCGTGATCAGGCTGTCCCCGATGTGAAGTCGGCCATCTTTAGAGTATATTCCGAAGGTCGTATCCGTCGACTTCTTGTTTGTAGCGTATTCTTTTAAATATTTTATTGCTATATCACCTAATTCCAAAAGTCTAATATCTGAAACGGGATCATCCTCGAACACATCTATCGATGGATATTGTGGGAATTGAATCGCTTTCAAAGATATCGATATCGATGCTGGCAATGCTCGAAGCGTGGCAGTTGTCGCCATAGAGTTCTCTTTTATAGTACCTAATTCTTTGGTTATTCCAGACTGCGAGTCGATTATCGGTTTGTACGCCTTTATCAATTCCCACTGAAGCCCAACGTCCCCTATTTTCTCGCATAGCGAGTCTTGTCCAATATTTTGCTTCGTCTTGAGAAGGTTCTCAACGATAAAATCACGTTTGAATGGGTCTTTGATTTTTAGAAACGCCATTTTAAACTTGGAAACATAATATTTAAACGTAAAAACGTAAAACGGAAAAACATAATATTTAAACGTAAAACATAAAACGTAAAACGTAAATTTACGTTCACTTTGTATTCAATTCGTTTTGCCTAAGGAAACATTGTTTTGTCGCTTCATCTATGTTGGCATTGTTTTTTACTTCTAACCTCTTCCTTCATCTGATTAAATTTCTCGAATTCTCTTAGAATAACAGAATATTCCGAGTCTCAGATATTATTATCATCTAAGGCTTTTGAAACAAGGTCGCTGATCGAATTGAGTTTCCCGTCGGCTATAGTCCTGATTTTTGCATGTTTTTGCTTGCCGCAACGAAAGAAGTCGGCGGACTTGGGCAGATATCAAACACAATGCTCAGGCTTCTGCAGATAACGATACCATGATTGTCGCGGCTGGTGCGGCTACGACGGTACTTAGAAAAGTTATGCCTAATGCCTAATGTCCTGAAGATGTAAGGGTCAACAAACCTACCAACGCTTCGACTACTTTAACACTCTTTTGATATTTTTTACAAATTATTTCTCTCTTTTCACGTTCTCGTAATATTTCCTGCTGAATTTAAGATATTTTCTGAAGGCGATAGGTGTCTGCTTTACTCAATTCCATTTTATAATATTGAAGAATATTCTTAAAATGGAATTCAAGTGTTATTCGTTGACGCGGTAATCGGCATAACGAATCTCCTTCGTTTATGGTGACAGTTCCAAGATCTCTAAAATTCTTAATATCGAGTAAAATTTCTTCCGTGGCTCCTGTAACGGTATCGCATAGCAGGCGGCAACCCGCTTCTATCAATTCCGGATGGAGCGAAACTTTACACGATCCTTTCGTCATTCGGACACCTAAGCCTAACAGTAAATCAACCGTCTCATGACAATGAATAGTTATCGCTTCTTGGGCAAAAAACTCACATCTTAAACCACCCATATGTCTTTGCGGTCTATACTTGACATCCCACATACCTTCCCACGCCTTCCACGTGACGGATCTCGGTTGTGTTCTTGTAAATTTTTCAGTTTTGGGTTTCGTCCACCCCATTTTGTGACTCGGATAATGATACATTTTATATTGGAATGACTTTTTATTTAAGCAGAGATAAGAAAAAAAATTATAGTAACAATCCGAGAAGTGGAATGTTTATAAACGGTGAATATGGTCCAAGGATAAGTCCTTCACCGTTTACGAATCCAGAGCCTGTTTTCAGATACAGACCTTCTCCCACACCATCAAGTCCAGAACCTTGCCATGTCTTCAGGTAAAGACCATGCCCTTGTTGCACTATCTTGTAATTTTTACCTCGACTATTGAGATATATAGCACCGCCCGATCCGGTGACTTTGTCTATGACTTTTGATCCAGCCGTTGCACCTATTCCTGTTAATGCACCCGTTGCTAAGTTCGGTAACACGCTCGATAGCAGAAATTTGCCTGCAGTTGCTAGAAATGGTAAAATGGCGCCGATAAAGCCGCCTTCGACTTTGGCATTATGTATCAATTGCGTTTTACTCATTTTTATAGTAGCACCCGTTCCACCCTGATACACCTTAGTCAACTTATTAACCTGCCCCTGGGTAAGAGCTAACATGTGGTTTCCATTTAAATCGTTGTGCTTTAATCCAGTGCTAACGCCGGTTCCCGCCTGTAGAGATCTTTTGATTTTTTCTTTTTGTCCTTCCGAAATATTAACTTTGACATTCGTGTATCGACTCATTATATATATATATATATATATATATATAATTTTTAAGCCTCTCTGATATGAAACCGTATCGATAATTCCTCACTTCGTAAATTAATTAGTTGCCCATTTTGATCGGTGAGAGACGTTTCCATTATCGAAATCGTGGATAGAGTGATTGGAAGATATATCAAATTCCTAGGCGTTTCGATAATCTTGTACCCAGGCCCTACATTTGGGGAAAAGGAATAAATAATGTTATCAGTCGTTCCGTTGTTATAGGATGCCCCAATAATATCGCTCATTACCCTCAGAATACTGACACTCATTATGTCTACTATATTCTCCGATTCCTAGTAACCCGCTGAATAACGCCGCCTGTCTAAACCTATGGTTTTTCCGATAGAGTTCAACGCCCAAAAATCGACCAAGTAATTCTCCGCTATATGTACAACAGTCTTTAACGTATTGCTGTTTGCTTCTATCTTAATATTGTATGCTTCGTTAACCATATCATAATGCTCGTTTTCTTTCATGATTCTCTGGGCGTATTCCTTAATATCTGTAATTTCATAGCAGCCTTCGGGAATGGTTATAGTAACTCACATACCTCCACCATTCGGCGAATACGAAAAGTTGTTGTTAGTCTCATCGATGTTTGGGAATGAAAAATATGTTTCCAGATTGACAAGAGCCATCTCGTACTTTTTGTCTTTATCGAACTGAATCAACGGATTGAATCGAGTCCTCATTCGCGAACTCTTATCACTCAATAATATGTAAAACGATGACTTTGGCTCTGTGTAACGAGCGATCCTTTCGGTGTAGTCTGCAATCTTTTGTAGAAGCGATTCCATTTTTATAATATAAAAGATTTTTATAATGGAATGTAGAATTCATCAAAATCGCATCTATACTTGCCGTTATTCTTATTACTTGTCTGATCTATCACTACAAATTCATGAGGCTGCTCCCAGGCTGTTTCACATAGTTTCTTAAACTCATCCTTAGACATGTCTGTACTTACGTGATCGTGGTAAATGTGATTAATATTTTTCTGGTCTTGAGGAAATAAGCAGATAAAGTTTGCATTCTCTCTGACCGTCTGTCTAGATAGTTTGAAATAATTTTGAGCCAGGTAGAAGCAATCAGCGTTACTATGTCTTCCCCGTATGTAGTAGGTCTCACATTTATTTTGCTTTTCTAACTGTAAATCATCGAAAATCATCAAGTTTTTCTTTTCACGGTTCAAGTCTCTCGGGTCTGGCACATCTTCCAATGATTCAAAGAACTTACAGCAGATATCAGATTTTTTATACAAGTGTTTAGCCATTGCCTCAACTACTAAGGCCGGCGGAACATTTAGTCTCATGGTCTCGTGTTGGGAATTGAATAGCCCGATGATGGATTCTTTCGGTATTTTTTCCTAAAATGCTTGCTTGAGTATTTTATACTCTGGTTGAAATAGAGATCTTCCGAATACTTGCAGATTGTCGTAGTCTAGCCATCCAGGTCTTAGAAGTAGGTTCAACAATAAAGTCGTCTTACCGCATCTAGACTTTCCTACTATTAACCCTCTTATACTTCTAGGTAAAAGAGGGTTATTGGATCTATTAGATAATACGTCGTTTCCACGATAAATCTTTGACTTCCATTTTAAATATATCTAATTGTATTTAAAAAGGATGTATTGCGTAAAGTGTAAAACTCGTACCGAAACTAAAAATATCCAGAATGTTGTGACTAAGAACGGAAGGTCAATGCTTAGAGGCACATGTGATATATGTGGAAAGACAAAGACACAATTCGTGAAGTCTGGTGATTTAGTTGGATCTTTAAATTCGGTTACCGGCGGTATTAATCTGCCGTGGGCTAAATATCCAGATGAGATGCACTTGCCAGGACATTCGTTTACTGGTCCTGGTACTAGACTTGATTTGAGGTTGAATTCCGATGGAACTCCTAAGGATTGGTCGAAGCCCGTTAATAGAGTCGACAACGCTGCATGTCATCACAATTTAGCTTACGGCCAGCACGCGGATACAGCTTCTAGGAATGTCGCCGATAGAGTGATGGTTAATGAGTTGAATAATATTCCTAATCCTAGCTTACGAGAGCGTATAGAAAGAAGTCTTGTCAAACCTATATTATCTACCAAAGCTAGTCTCGGGTTAGGTTTAAAAAAAGCCTAAAATTACAATGGACTGATGAACTAGTTGAGGAGTTGCATAAACCCGTAGTAAGATGCTTTAGGAAGAGGAAGGTGTACGTTGGTGGAATAGATGAAATAAGAGCTGCTGATTTAGTCGATATGCAGAGTTTCGCTAAAGATAACGATGGCGTGAAATACTTACTAACCCTAATAGATGTGTTTTCCAAGTACGGTTGCACTGTGCCATTAAATGATAAGAGTGGAAAATCTACGGCTAGTGGCTTCGTGAAAATATTCGAGAGCATTAAAAGACCAAGCAAGGTTTGGGCGGATAAAGGTAAAGAATGTTATAATAAAGACGTTAAGAAATTAGTCGAGTTGTATTCTACGGAAAATGAAGAAAAGTCGTGCGTTGTTGAGCGTTGGAATAGAACAATGCGTGAAAAAATGTTTAAGTATTTTACAGCTATTTCAACTAGACGATATATCGACGTGTTGGATGAAATGGTTAGTAATTATAATGAAACTAGGCATTCTTCCATTAAAATGACACCCTCTAAAGCTAGTTTGAAAATAAATGAAAGTGTAGTTTGGATGAACTTATGCGGTGATGAGATCTCGGAACCTATTATACTCAGGTTTTCGATCGGTGATAAAGTTAGAATAACGAAGAAGAAGAACCTCTTTGAAAAAGGTTTTACACCGAGATGGATGGAAGAGATCTTCACAATTTCAAAGATTCAATACACGGATCCACCAACTTATAAGATCACTGATTATAATGGTGAGAAAATACAAGGCTCATTTTACGAACAGGGGCTACAGAAGACTACTCAAGAAATATTTAGAATAGAAAAAGTTATCAGGAAACGGGGAAACAAGTCGCTGGTAAAATGGTTGGGTCATCCTGAGTCATTTAATTCCTGGGATAATAATGAAGACTTGGTGGCCACGTGATGACTCATCATCGAAACTATTGGAATGGCTTGGTTATCCTGAGTCATATAATTCCTGGTTGATAATGAAGACTTGGTGGTCACGTGATGACTCATCATCGAAACTATTGGAATGGTTGGGTCATCCTGAGTCATTTAATTCATGGATTGATAATGAAGATTTGGTGGCCACGTGATGATTCATCATCGAAACTATTGGAGATTTCCGTGACTTTTGACCAGGGGCTTATGCATGAATTGTGGCTCATTTTTCTGGTGGCCTATTTGGTTGGTATTGGAGCCATGATGTGGGTTGTTGTGATTTTTGGCGATTTTGTAACCAAATTATAGGTTAATAATAAGCTTTGTAACCTATTAGGTGGGTGAATTGACCATAATATTGGTCAATTGTCCCAGGTAGCTCACTTTCCTACTACTCACTTCGTTCAACCCGTTTCCTCTTCCACCTTATAGCACTGCTCCTCCGTTCCGTCACCACATCATTAAACTTTGCAAATTGCCTCTTTGTGACAAACCAACTTAAGACAACTCTTGTTATCTTTACTCAGGTATTTCACTCAAAAATTGAAATACCTGCCTTCTCACAAATATAATCCTGATTCCTCGATCATCTTTCCAGCTGTTTCAATTCTAACTACAGTATACCATCCAGTCGTCTGGCTGTCTGCCTCTCTGAGTCTCCTGATTTTCAGCTACGACCTATCGATTTTGTTTTGATAAAACGCTAGCTGTGAATAAGCGATTTTCCCGACACCAGTTCCCGCGACTTAGCTTTTGTGGGCGCTGCATAAATCTAGAGTTTACGATTACGACGCTTGCCTCTGCTCTTTTCCCACTTCTTGGGAGTCTGGTTTCGAGGAGCCTGGACGATCGCTTTGTTCATTGAGCTAAGAAACCCTCATCCTTCTGCAGTGCTCCGATGAGCACCCTCAGTGAAGGGTGGCAATGACCCCCCAGCTCACGAATTCATTGTGTGGCATGGTGGCCGATTGGTTAGAGCGGTAGGCCAAATGGCGAAGAGTTCGAATGCATGTTCGACCCTTGTCCTAGGAGTTGCTGCATATATATAGGGACCTTGAGTAAGTCCTTCACGCAAAATTGCTATGCTCTAAAACCGCAGTTGCGCAGTGTGTGCACTGATTGTAAGAAGGGCGATATCAAATTACAGTTGCACATGTATTGCCTTGTATTGCTCCGCGATTCGCCAAATAGGTCTGTACGAGCGTTTCCCGCTGGGTTTGGGTCGTGAATGGTCCGCAATGCCGACATACTGCCATGCAGAAACTTCACGTCATTGGGAACCTCAGCAAGACAACGACCATTGCCATACACACACTGCTTATCGTGTCTATTGCTCAGTGAGAACAATGAAGTTTTGCCACCACATTCAGCCTTTGCGAATCTCGAAGGCTTTCAGCTGGCAGGATTGCAATCTGATGCTTGGGTGATCCATGGCACGCAGCCTTATTAAACAGCAACTTCTCAATTATAGGCCTAGGCGTCCGGCGAATACAAGGCACTTATGTCTGGGGGCTCATGTCCTACGCATAATCGAGGGGCTTTTGTCCGGGGGTCGGTCTTGCAGTGTATCTTACACTCAAGGAAAACACACTCTAATCAAGCTGAAATGAAACTCACTGCGTGCTAATATATTTATGAACGTCATATTAAGCTAGTAAGCTGTGTTGGGATGTGATTCAAATAACTCAACTGCAGGTGCATGGGTAAATCAGATCGAGAAGAGCCATGCAGTATCTGGGACCAATTTCCATATCGGGATTAAATGCGGAGTTAGTTAATGACGTGGAAATTCTCGAGAATGTGAATCGAGTGGGTGTACCAAAGGTGGTGTGACTTAGGTAACACTGGAAAAGCCTAGAACTAATGTCCTATAGGCATTAAATTTTAGTTCTGAGCGGTGCTTTCGAAGATTCTGCATGGAAAATCATATGTACGACGCGGGCATATTATGCGGAGATAGACCTGTACTTTCATTTGCCTACATGATGTTGTAGCAGACGAAGTGCTTGGCCTGCGGAAGACAGCAGCGATCACGTGGCGTCGGCACTTGGTCACACTTGATCACTCGAGCAGTCAGCATCACTTCAGCTGGAAAACTGTGTCCGTCGCCTGGAAAATAAAGAAAGAAGAGCGTCAAGTAAGGTCTTGTGGATTTAATGGTTCATGATCTGCAACCCTACATGAATAATATATTTATTTATTATATATAAAAAATTTGAAATCACCCTTTTCCCAACACTTTTTGCTCAGAAGTGCACACGCCTCGACGGCGCAATTGCAGTTGTACTGCAGAGCAATTGTGCGCGAAGGACTTGCTCGAGGTCCCTACACAGTGACTCCTCGGACGAGGGTCGAACCCGCACACCGACGCACACTGAACGTGAGCGTTACGGGCCGACCGCTTTAACCAGTCGACCACCGTGCCACACAAATTATATTGCACATTGTCTACCTGTCATCTTTAAAGTCTGCTTAAAGTATTATTTGGCAATATTTCATAAATATAGTTAGAGCCCATGCACAATAAGAAAGGTTTCATAACATTCAGGAAGATATTAAACTTGTGCACACTAGAATTCATATGTAGGCCTATAGTTTAAAAACTTAAAATCACTAAATATATAAAAATTAAACAAATATTTCTTATGTAAAAATAAATGTAGGAGTGATTTGTTTTTGATAACGGTGAGATCAAAGGAACCGCCAGAAGGTGTGAAAACATAGCAACGATTTCGGCCAGACTCCTCGTTCTGAGGAAAAGAAAGAGTATAAAGACATCTACCACAGAACTCCCCCCACTGCTCGTACCCTTGGCCGTGCCAGACCCAAGTCTGAATAAAGGACGTGGGCGATGCTAACGATCTTTGCTGTCGCGCCGTGTCGATAAACTTAAACAACCATCTACCACAGAATGAACAACGGCTGGAAGACTTATTCTGTCTGCACTGTGCCACAATTGGGACGTCCCCAAGCTCATTTCCACTTAGACGATCGTTGTGGGAATGCAGAGCCTAGTACCCAAAATGGGCAGTCCAGCTATAAGACACACCTAATATACTTTTAGGCTAATTGTAACTTTGCATGTTACTTTTTGGACAAATTTTAGACAACTATAATAATAAACTTTCCAGCGGAATCAAACAACATTCGACTCTGTTATAGATGTTATTGTATTTTGGATATAATGTAATAATTTATCCACGTTTTGTTGGCTGAGGTTCGGATGATCATAGTTTGAGCTGGATTTTGTCTTAACCTGGTTATTATGTCCAGGAAGTTATGTCCATGGATTAGGCCCGTCTACTGACCACATAAATTGGCTGGTATCGATAAGATTATTTGTATATAATTATATATATATATTTATATATGCGGATGGACGAGGTGATCTTCCTGACGATGCTTTTGTGTACAGCTGAGATATTTCGGAGATTTACTTTACATTACAGGACTTCGAAATTCCTACCATATATATATACATATATATATATATATATATATTCATTATAGTTTATATGCTCTATATATATATTCATAGTCTAGGCCCTACGTCTAATTATAGTTTACACTTAACAAATTACGTCAAGATATAGTTTAGTATATATGCACTGTACCAGTATATATGGCCTATCTGAAGGATACTTACAGTATGCATAAGGATCGCAGTCTCTCCTTTCGTAAGTGCGAGGCATGGCAACAGCCACGGCAACAGCCATGTAAATCATGGCAATCAGCATTATGCTGAAGAACAGTTTCATTCCTCCGATAGGTTCCATGGTTGCACCGAGATTAAACAATGCCCAACCAATTCTTCGATTTCTTATCCAGTTAGACTCTGTACAGTGAGTTTAGCTGTTGTTTTCTCTGATATTATAGAACGCAATCCTTCACCGCTTGGTCTTTATTAAGGTGTTGACACATCGTGGGTGAAAGGTTAAATAATAGAGTTCAGCGCAGTAAACTGATGCAGTCTTTTTAAACGATGATCTCGTCAGGCAATTCAATGTTAGGCCTATGGATATAGCTAAACACCTCCACTCCACTAAAACGACTCCAGCTCTAGCAATTATCTTCAGCAGCAATCTAGTGCATACCGTTGTAGTTATGGCCAACGAAAGGCTATACATATGTATAAATATACATACATGTATATATTATATATATATATACAGTCCGATATATATATAAACATATATGCCTATATTATGGCCTACGCTATAGGTGATGATAAGGAAGAAATGTGTGTGTATTCATGCATGTATATAGAGAGGTACATGTATACGGGCTTGTAGAATGTAGTAGTGGAGATAAACACGAGGGGTGGGTCTGCGGCTTGTTTCCCGTTTATTGTATGTATCCGCTGCTGCAGGTTTGACCTTGCCATGGTAATAAATCTGAGCAGGAGAATTAGATTCCCATCACTGTGGCGCTCACAACCGGGTGCCTTTGCATTTTGGTACATGTTTACATGTCGGGCAAATAAAGGATGGACCTTTTAGTATTATGCATATCATATGTGATGACTTCTATAGCCGTAACAATAATGCCCAAGACGATGGCCCTTATATATAGAGTGAAGTGACAATCAACCACCATAATGCATTTGAATAAGCCAGTCGATGGCATGCAGGATAAAAGAGATGATTCGTCGATTTAAATTACAAAAAAAATTAACAGTATGAAATGTATGCCTATTGGGCAGTGTGTATGTCGGTCTATACTCATATACTCTTACGAAAGCAGAAGCGATTACTGCTTCTTGGGGGTCATGCATATTGCTAAATATAGCTAGGCTAAGCCAGGTCGCTAAAATTGAAAACGAACTTAATAATAAACGTGCTTTTCAATCTGATTAAAGCAGCGCCGCTTTACTTGTTCGGGGTGTAGGCCAGGGAACATGTTTCTCAGATAATTGAGAACACATTAAATACATGTTGGCCTAGTCAGATTGCCACGAACACCAACCACTCGTTTCTGCATGTGCGTATACATATACATATATATATTTTCGTATATATATATATATGCATATGCATATATATATATTATATATATCACGTAAATGTACATCTTTAGGATATGGCTGCATGTGGGTGTATGTTACGTTAGTATTATCGAAATAGCCTTTTCATACAGAAATTCACTCAGGGGTCGTCCAGAAAGGACGTCCGCAAAAAAGCCCAATTTTTTTACCCCTTCCGCATTTGTCCGCATTCCACTGACCCCCCTCCCACCCCTCTTTGCGGACGTCCGCATCACACATGTATCAGGCACCATTACAACTGCTGACAATTATTTTACTGCATCGCTTTTTAATAGATATGTATTGACAAAGAATGAGATTGAATAAAAGCAATGTAAGAAACTTAAATTTAATAAACACTTATTTGCAAGTAAGCTTGAAATATCATTCTCTTAACTGTGAAGTATAACCTAAAGCTGGTAATCAACATCTAAAAATATAACGTAACTACCATTAAACGTGATTTTGGCAATAGTTTGGCATGGTCACATGCTGACGTCCGCACAGTCAATGACCCCCTACCCCCATGTCCGCATTTGTCCCCTTTTCCCATGACCCCTTTCCCCTCGTTGCGGACGTCCTTTGTGGAAGACCCCTTAGTAGGCCTAACGTTAAGAATCGCACCAGAATACTATGACACCCGACGCAATATGACACACACAAATTCGAATAGGCCTATTACTTTGCTTTCGTTCTGCTAATGTTCCATGTCGAAAGCAGCTAAGTTGTAGGTTTTTCAGGACCTGTTATATTTTATTTATTTATTTATTTATTAGGAGCCATTCACATATTATATGACGCTCAAGGGGTAGGTGGGTGGGTTCCGGTTTTGTTAGAATTATATTGTGTAGAGTACGTGGGGGTAGGTTGAAGGTTTTGTTACATAACTAACTTTTTTCAGCTTATGCTATTTTGCCTGTTTGCCTGCCAATTGGAAATTCCATGTACTACGGACCTTCATTGTTTAATTGAAGTTCACAATACGTTGTGAACCAAAACTAGCACCATTTGCTGCCACCTGGTGAATTGATTTGACGTTCTTAGTTATTATTTTTGATTAATCCACTTTTAACAATTTGCTGTTTACAATTTTAACAATTTCATGTGCATAGCTCTAAACGCTCTAAAATTCAATTCTGTGTGCTTTGTTTTGATTCTGTTTTAAATTTAAATTAATTCACTTGAAATAATTATTTTGATAGGTATTATCATGATGTTTGATTTCATTTTCTATAGTATGTGTAAATAGTTTATGTTTGCTTAAATACCCAATTGCAGTTGTAGTACGCACTCTGTATACATCATACGCTATTAAATAGGTAGAGTTGTGCCGCGAAGTTATCGATAAATACCTGATAGTTCAATATTAAACCAATCCATTCTGTGTGATACTATAATGCTCATTTCTAGTGCAAAACAGAAGGGAAACTTAAATGGTGTTTTTAAACGGTATGTGCGTCACTACCATGTATTATCATGCTGTATTATAGTAGGCTTACATGTAGATACATGATGACAATCGTCGACTACCCAATTAGTTACCGTAATTAATACAAGTGAATTTAGTGCCATTATAAGTGCGATTATTAAGATGCAGAGGAGCTCCATACATGCGGTCTAATCATCATTGGCACGAGAGAGTACACAATTTTAAGGTAGCCTTTGTTACATAGCTAATTGGGCATAAATTTTATGATGATTTTTATTGCAGTTCTTGAATTGGATAAAGGCAATTATCAGTTGAATTACTACTATTAAAGTGCGAACTAACATCGTATTGTTTTAAAAGTGTCAAATTGTGCAATACAATTATGTCGATTATATGTCCTTTAATGTGCTTATAGGCTGGGGTGGGGTAGGGGGTGGGTAGCATATCTGTTATATAATATAGGGGTGGGGAGTCACATCTGCTGTTATATAACGTTATTAGGGGTAGGGGGTCTGTCAAAAATTGGGATTTTATGCGTTATATAATATGTGAACGGCCCCTTACCGAAATTTTGTTCCGCCCATCTTCCAACATTTTTTGCTCAGAAGTGCACACACACGCCTCAACGGCGCAATTCCAGTTGCGCAAAGGACTTGCTCAAGGTCCCTACACAATGACTCCTCGGACGAGGGTCGAACCCGCTCGCTCAGCGCACACTGAACGTTAAGGTGTTATAATACGTACAGTAGGCCTGCGTATGCATAACCGATATATTTGAGATAAACATATATAGATGTCTATTTTTTGCATTCTGAATCCTGTTGAACTTTAATTTGCTATAGGCTACATATATATTATGGACATCTGCATTCTGCAGTTAGGGGACCTGTATTATAGGTAGGATAACGTCTGCGAAACTTCTGCCAATCTGGGTCGTTCGAACGTTGTAAGACGCTGTAAATAGCCTGATAAACAGAACAATTCTGCCAACAATCCAAATTCCAACTGCACAATTTATGTTTATAACTTCAGTTCATACACGAAAATGCAGTACACTGCACCGAAAATTAACTTAAGCTATAAAGTCAAAACAGTGTTGGTCCGATAGAAGTTCCATACAGAACATCACCGTGAGGCCTGTTTGCATTGAGAATTGAGATATACATTTACTTAAATGGATCAAGCAGTGCATTGGCAGAAGCCCTCAATTGGTGCTTTGAATTGCAACCACCTTCAGGCTATTGTCTTTAGGCGACATGATACAATAAGCATAGATTCTTTAGAAAACCGAAAGAAACATCGAGGCAGAAAGTCTGCAGTGCATGAGTTGTGGTCATAAGGAACGTAGCCTCGTAAGCTACGATATACAGTTTGGATGTTTGTGTTGCGAACCGGGCGTTAGGCCTCAATCCTGTCCTCTCGAGTGGGTTTGGCGGCGCAGAGAAGCTCCTGCAGGTGATATTTTCAAAGACAAAGCTTCTTCGTCCGAAGGTGACTCTCTCTCTCTCTCTCTCTCTCTCTCTCTTTCTCTTTCTCTTTCTCTCTATCTCTCTCTCTCTCTCTCTCTCTCTCTCTCTCTCTCTCTCTCTCTCTCTCCCTCTTCCTTCTGGTAGTTGCTGTACATGTATAATTGTTACAGCAAAGATGAGTTGTGTCGCCCTCCTCTTTATTCAGGTTTGGGACTGGCACTACCAGAACACGAGCTATGGCGAAGTTTCTCTATTTAATTCTTGTTGAATTAACCTTTATAGAGGACCCGAACACGAAGTAGAACCAATAAGGAAAAATTGAAACGTGGGAACCAACAGAAACGACTACGGGGACCGTACGACCATATGTAACCTGAACTGAAGGATTGAAGCCAAAGGAAACGGTGGGGACCACGGGAACAAAATGAAACGAAAAGGAACTTTTGGGTCTAAGGAAAAGGCAGAACCAAAACAGCCCGCGGTCCGTACTTCAATATAGTCCCACCTCATACTTGGATACTATCGCATCACTTAAGAGGAGACAAGGAAAGAAATACAATTTACAGATTCATATACAATGGTTTCAAAACAGACAACACGCCTTCTGACCACTTAAATTTTAAAACAATTGATCTGCTATGTTTGACATAAAACGTTTATATAATAAGACAACCTTCATCAATACTAAACCACAGGGCCGCACCCAGCTATAATTGCGCCCTGTGCCTAGCATCAATCTGGCGCCCCGACATTTTTAAAATAGTGCACTTTTTGGAATAATAAGTTATTCAATCCAGAAATGTGCTCTTACATCCACCTGCGCCTATCAACAAAACACCTAGTCTATCAACACAACACCTTCGCCTTTAAATACAACCAACACCTACGCCTATCAACACAACACCTACGCCTTTAGACACGGTGTCCGCTCGATAGTCCGAAGGTTCGATAGTCCGAAGGTTCGATAGTCCGAAGGTTCGATAGTCCGAAGATTGTATACGCCGACATTAATTTAACTAGAATCTGGATTAATTGATGAAAGGAATGTGTAAAACTGGGAGCTGTATTGATATGAAAAGAATCATGCCTAAATGGAAGTTGGATGAATGAAACGAATTATGCAATCCAGCGTCTAACAAACATAATTCTTCTCATCAGTCCAGCTGCCATTAAAACCACAATCTTATCATCTCTCGACCGGTCACCATGCAATCTTCGGACTATCGAACCTTCGGACTATCAACACAGAACTTTAGACACAACACCTGCGCCTACCAACATAACACCTGCGCCTATCAAAACAACACGCCTATCAACACAACACCTGCTCCTATCAACACAAGACCTACGCCTATCGCCACAGCACCTACGCCTATCAACACAACACCGCCTATCAACACCTACGCCTATCACCACAGCACCTACGCCTATCACCACAACACCTACGCCTATCACCACAACACCTACGCCTATCAGCAAAACACCTACGCCTATCAACAACACCTACGGCTATCAACACAACACCTACGCCTACCAACATAACACCTGCGCCTATCAAAACAACACCGCCTATCAACACAACCCCTGCTCTTATCAACACAACACCTACGCCTATCACCACAACACCTACGCCTATCAACACAACACCGCCTATCAACACCTGCGCCTATCAACACAACACCTACGCCTATAAACATAACACCTACGCCTATAAACACAACACCTTCGCCTATCAACACAACACTACTGGCGGATCCAGGAGTTTGGTTTGGGGATGCTTGTACGCAAAAGTTTCGCTTATAGTATGGGAAAGATGAAAACTGGCGCCCGATCGCAACGACCCCACAATAAAAAGAAATGAATGCCTGAATTTAGATTGATGGCCTGAGAAGTCTGTCTCCAGTTTATAATACTTTATTTTTTGATTATGGGAAGTTAATTTTTAATTATATCAAGTTGAATTATTTCAAGTAAAAAAGTAAATTGAATCAGACATTTCTTTAAAAACGCTAACAGATCTGAATGCAATTGCGAAAGCATTATAGGAGCCTATACTGTTAGTTTATGTCAGAGCAAGTCGTCTATGCTAACTACGAAAAAAATCGACATTTAAAATTTTTATTTGGCAATATGAAATAGACTAGACCAAGAAGAAAATTATTTTCACTTGGCGATAACAAAATCGGCCACATTGGTTAATTTTGTGGGGAAATGTAATTTTGTGTTTACTTTCTTGATTACAACTTGATTTTTTTATTTATTTTTTACTTATCAAGGCACCCCCTTGATCCACAATGCACTGATCAACACCAGGGGCTTTAAAATGTGTTCTTATTTAAGACGCCTTACAGCGCCTCTCAATCGGTAGGTGATGTGTAATGTGTGCAAAAAAAATATATAATTGTGACCGTGCATGGGAAAACCCTCACAGAAGTCGGAAATTTTGTAAATGTCGTTTATAATTGTTTTAAATACAACAGCTATTGCTGATTAATGTGATGAAAACATGCATCTTTAATATTGACAAGGTTATGATTTTTTTAAGAATTGAAGTCCTAGCGTTTTGAGAACACATTTTTTCGAGAAATCGCAAGTTTAAAATTGCCTTCATTGTGTGAACTATAAAAAGTTGAATAGAATTTGTAGCATAATTTAGTTGAGTGCTCTTGATGCAGAAATGTCTGCTCTTTCCAATGGTGCCAACGTTATGAAAATTAAACTGAAACAATAGCAATATTTATATAGATGCTCTGTTACCATTAAACTCCGTGCATTTGTGCGGACGATCCAAGGTGTGACCGATGGAACAGTCGATAGAATTTTCAGCGTAATAATATTTAGTTTTGTCTTTTAAAAGATGCAGAAATATCTGCCATTTCCAATGGTGTCAACGGCATTTCTTGGATAATTAAATTGAAGCAATGGCACAGATTCTAAGAGATGTTATATATTGCCATTGAATCAAAATAATTCCTGCGTTATCTTTGACGTGATATCCGTCACGAAAGCGATCAGAGCCAGAAGGTCCTCCAGTTCGACGGTTGTGGCAGTTTCGATGAGCTTGCCCTCGTGTACAATTAACATGCCTCGGGCAGCGTCGATCGTCCTTCACAACGCCTTCCGGAAGCGCAAGATGTTCGAGCAACTGCTCCAGAGCGTTTCAATGCTCCAGTCCTTGGACGGTTACGAGCGGATGACTCCGGCAGACGCCCTTGTGTCGAGGTCCTACGACGACGGGCAGTGTATCATCCGAGAGGCGGACGGGCAAGCGGTTGGCATGTTCTTCGTCGAGTGGTGTGACGTGCGGGTAACGATCGATCTGCGACCAGGGCGAGGAGAAGATCGTTTCGAGAGCGACGTGGGAATGTACTTCGGAGAGATGGCCCTGTTCGAGAACAGAGAGAGGTCGGCCAGAGTCTACGCCGTCAAAAGAGTCAATTTAAGGTGGCTTTCCTGGAGAGGGAGTGCTTCGTACGGCTGCTCGGGCCGTGCCTGGAAGTCTTGAAAAGAAACACGAAGGCCTACCAGAAGAGCAGCTTCTATACGGGTTAGAACATGATCGACACTCAATTCGTGACACATAACGCGGAACGATAATTATTAATTGTTAAAGAGGTCGTGTGGCACGTGGTTTGTGATAATGGCGATCGAACCCGGTGCCCCAGAGATTGAGGTCAAGCTTCGTTCGATTGGGCCTTGCGCTCCAACATCTTGTCCACCATTTCCAGTTATTAAATGGACAATTTCAAGAGCGTACTGCCACAAACGTTGCAAGTCACCGATTTTATAGTTTATTTACTTGCTTAATATATGACGTCATTTGAGCGAGACACGTCCATACTTACCAGCGTCTGTAAAGAGTTGTAACAAGCAGCATACAGTTTCAGAAGCTGTAGAAATTGCCGTTAGCATGTTCTCGAGGCAGGCGAATATGAGTGCTTTCCAGGCCCCAATGGAGCCGGACTGGTTATCCGCGGAACATGAAACTGGGGTACTTATATGTGGCATTGATTTTCATTTTATATTAAGGATTTATGATGTCTTGAAGCAGATTACTGTCATTGTTTGCATTCCATGGCACGGCATATTGCTAAGTCATGCTGTGAAACCAAATAAAAAACCTTAAACTGAGATTATTTGGATAGCTTGTCTTTTTTGTCAAATTTGCAAATATGTCTTGTCTGAAGTAGGACTATAGTTTTGTTTTTCTAATTAATTGGGCATATTCTCGTTCGAATGGAAAGCCTATCACTCTGAAAACTGATTACTGATCGCAAAGGGTGATGGGAAACAAAACCCCGAAATCGAAGACACCTTGAACATTGTGTCACTAGAACCCCGCCAATCGATTTTTTAAATTTAAGTATAGTTATTTGTGAAAATCTGACTTTCAGAGATATTTTGAATTTGCGTGGATCTTCTGCGGCCGAAAGTTCGAAAAGTGCACAGGAAAAATTACTTCTGCGGCCGAAAGTTGTTCTTGTATATCTAAAAACAACACTAACCCTGACCATAAACAACTCTTGAAACGCCTAACCTGACCATAAACGACCCTCACGATGCCAAAATCTGACACTAACCGACTCATGATGCATAATAACAATTTTAGGTGTTTATATCAGTGTGCATGCACCAATGGTTGCGCATGCGCGGAGGTCTTCATGTGCAAAATTTTATATGGGTTCAGCCATAGAAATAGAATTTTCGTTTATTTTTGGGCCGAAGGTTCGACCGCAGAAGATTTATCCTTTGAATTTTTTGTGCTTCTCTGGCCAAAATTCTATTCTATTCAACTATTCTATAGCCAAGGGTTTTTCGTGTACATATCTAAACAGGAGGCGATTACAAAGATTACATTCTCCTGTAGTAAACAATATTGCTGCCCGGAATGTGCTCAAAACTGAGTGTGCACACATACCCAGCATAGCCCAAAATGCAATGTACTAAGTATGTAAGGAAACTTTATTTTACAGAACAGAACTGTCCAACAATTTATAAGAATGTTGTAAGCTTTGTGTGATTAAAGAAAAAGTTTTTGAAAGTTTTGACCAGCATGTTATGGAAAGTTTTTTGCATCCAATAGGTCTGGTTAAAATCTCATAATCTAACTACTGATAATGTAAACTCACAAGACCATGAATCGTTTTCAAATGACTCAAACTCAAACTAATCTGCATGTTGAATTGCTGAGGCTATAGGGAGTTTGATAATTTGGTACTTGTGATATTTATTTTGATAATGTTGTGCTAGCTATAGATTTTGTCACTTCAAATATATTGGCTAAAACTGGTTTCTTTACTTTCTTAGTACATTATGGGATGTGGATGAGTATGTATAAACGCTCTCTTTTGATCACATTTGGCTGGCCATAATGTTTACTATTGGGAATGTATTGTTCATGATAACCAAATAGGACACTAACCTTGACCATAACCGACTGTAACAATGCCTAACTTAACTATGACCAGCCATCACAATGACCTAACCTGACCATAACAGACACCAACAGTGCCTATTAAAAGAATTTAATTGTTTTAGCAAAGTTCAAATGCCAGAGTTTGCATATTCAGGGCAACCATATTGTTTACTATAGGGAAACATATTCTTTACGATTACCAGACAATTTCTTTTTAAACAGACCAACATTGATCATCAACAAATTTATTCCACTGTACAGGACTTAGGCAGTCTGGTGTGTATCACTCTCTTGCCTGATGGATTATTTTCTTTCATTTAATATAAGTATTTTCACAAAACTGATTGTGTTCTTTGCTAAAGTGTCTGATTTACTTATGTGTTGAGAATTTCTGTGCATCCCTTACTTCCCATTGCTCCATTATCTTGTAGTTTGGGTGGCTACAGGCCGTAGAATTGTTTAGTGATTAGCCGCTTTTGGAAAAGCTTTTGCCATAAGTTGTTCAAAGCTACTGCTACGTTCATGATAATTTATTATGGTCTTCCTATGTTTTCCCTTCCTTCTTGCATTGGATTGAATTCAATCAACTGGCATTCTTTTGTCATAGTAGCATATCTTAATATTAAGGTATTATTATTTGCATCCATAAGGAGTAGTTAACATCGCATGATCCAATATTATTAATATATAATATTATTATGCAAGTCATTTGTTCTAAGGTTGACTTTGCTTCCTTGGTATTGAAATATTTTAGACAACTATCATGGCTGTCCAGTACAAAGACGGTGTTGTACTTGGAGCAGATTCAAGAACAACAACGGGGTAAAATTACGTTTCTGCATTGTAATGAGTAAAGTCATTGACATTTTTTTATTTTACTAGTGAGGTTTAATTGATGACAAGTTGAGGTACTGTATTCACAAGTTTTGCAGTGCGCTGATGAGTCCTGTTTCCTTGTAATCAGTGGATGGTTGCACTTTGAACCTTACAGTGACTACATGTAAGATATATGCAATTATACATTTTCCTTGTGTGTCAGTCAGACCTATTCATAGTTAGACCTGTCTGCACCTTCCAGGTGCTAACCAAAAGCACCTGGGGTTATGAATGGAATGAACTACCCAATTCCCATGGAAACAAACTCAATGATACTGCTATATTAGAATTGTCTGTGAGCTGTGAAACTTTGGGATGAGTTGTGCTGGTGAGAACAACCATTTGGTCAAACATTTCAAGTAAAAAAATTCCTTTACTCTACATGAGTATGTGTATGTGTTTCATTTTTAAATGTTTAAGAGTTTTTTGCTCTTGAGGAATAAGTTCAATTTTTTTATTTATTACCCAGTAAATACATTTTGTGATCCGCGTGCGACGTATGTTCTGTTTGAAACAGTTTGACAACAGGGCTGTTTAGCTGAGAGATATAAATGTTGATGCTAAATGAAATTTATGGTTCATATAATTAATGACAGGTTATAAATGATAATTGCGACAATATTTTGATGATGCAGGGCATATGTTGCAAATCGTGTCACTGACAAGTTGACTCGTGTAACCGACAAGATCTACTGCTGTCGATCAGGTTCTGCTGCTGACACTCAGGCTATCGCTGACATTGTTGCCTATCATCTGAGTGTTCATCAGTGAGTCTCTTGATCCACATACAAATATTGTTCTTGTGACCTTTTGTTAAAAGTATTTTGTTTATCCGTATAGCTAGGACAGTTTTTCCTTTCCTTTTTTGAAAAATATCGACTTTACAGATTAATCTACTATGTGTAGCTATTGTGTGCAAGAGATGTTTGTTGAAAGTTACTGAACTTAACCAAGAGTGAATTATCTAAAAAAAATAATTTATTTTCATTCATGGGACTTGTAAATAGATTTCTTTTGTAGGTGTGTAACAAACCATTTTGTATTATTAATTCAAATAATTAATTTGTTTGAATGTGGGTATTTCTGGTGAGCATGAAATTTCTGAATTCATAAAATTGTTAACATATAATTAACCTTTTACTCTATCTTAAAATGATGTGCTAACATGTGTTGTACTATCTTAACATGTTGAAGTAGGGTTTGTGTAACTGAAAGCTTTCAATATAAAACATGGGCATCAAATTGTACTGTTATTGGCACACTAGTTAAAGTGGTTGGAAGTTAGGGAACCAGTGTTCATCATGCATCAATCAGCAGAGCTTTGATTCTACTGATAAGTAAACTGCTTATTCATACAATTGTATGATATTTGACCAAGCGGAATGTGACTATTTCAAATTTAAATTGCTGCATGTAACTGATTACAAAACATTGGCCAAAGTGTGCACTTTTAACTTTTGACAATCTGAAAAAAGTAGAGCCACATAAATTAACGATTAATTGTTTCAATTATTCCACCCATCACTAACATGTACCGGAAGTCTGAAAGAAGCAACATACACCGTATACATTGCAATATGGCGGCGGATAGTAATCGAGATATTAAATATAAAGACATATCAGGTAGATTACATGAACATTTTTGATTTAAATTATTGGCTAAAGGAAATATCGAAAATGCTGATAACGTTTATTGCATTCATTGCGACAAATTTTTTGCATACCATGGATCTAACACTTCAATATGAGCAAGAAAACCGCCCGTGTTATTTTCTGTATGTAACTAATTCAGTAACTGAGAATTATAATTGTCATTAATTTGTTTCATAAATGTATATATATATACACATTTTTGTGATTTGATCGAAATTAACTATTAATTAATTGTTAGTTTTTCAAAAGTTAACTTTTAAAATTAAATTAATCGGTAACAACTGTAAAAAAAGTAATGATCTAGTTCATTGATGACAAATGTGGAGAGATAGAATACATCAGGGCAATAAATTAGCAGATTTAAATGAACTTATTGATCTGTTTTGATGTCTGTGTTTGTATATTCATCAGAATGTTGGCAATGATCTTTTATTGCAGACATGTGTATATGTTGATGCTTTTGACACCTGGCATGGGATATTGACTGATTGTTGTGGTAGGCTGGAAATTGGAGAGGAGCCCCTTGTGAAGACTGCAGCCAAAATATTCCAGGATCTTTGCTACAATTATCGTGATCAGATGTCGGCTGGAATTATTTGTGCAGGATGGGACAGAAAAGACGGTCCACAGGTATTCCACTTTTGTGGCTTTCAGTGGGTTCATTTGTATGCATTGTGCGCATGAGATTACTCTACACAGACTGCATATTGCAGCTGTTAAGATCTAGAGTAGCAGGGAGTTAACAAAGATAACTAAGAGATATATATATATATATGTTCAAGACAATTATACAACCAATTTTCCTGTACATGGATCTGAATGTTGGACAATGCAGAAGCTACTTGAGAGAAGAATTCTTACACAGATACGGAAGATTTCAGGTGTTTCAAGGAAATAAGAGTTGATGGCATAAGACAGTCATTAAGTATCCAAGCAACTCTGTTTACACAGAGTTTGGACATGTTGAGAGAACAACAGTTGACGGTCCCCACAATGCACTAAATGGATGTAGGAAAAAGAAACTAATGCAGACCAAAATTACAATGGATAGATAATAATTATAATAATTACCTTTGTTTAATGACATTCAGATGGACACAGCCACAGTATGATTACAAGTATACAATAAACAGATGATCACAAGTTATTAGAAGGAATCAAAATTTACTGCATGGCGGCCATGCAAGGCGTTGTCAGTGTTGTAAATCTAAAAGAGGACATGCATGTAAATATAAATTTATATTTAAACTGACACTAAGTGAAGATATGGACTTAACAAATGACATAGGACAATGATGGTTATTTCTTCATGCCCATCACCAGAAAATTGATTTAAATTGTCTCTTTAATTTTCTGTTTTGAAATCAAAAATTGACCTAAATAAAAAACACAATGCTGTTACTAGTAATCGTTACTGCGTCATAGTGTAAACTGAGGCACAACCAAAAATTTCTATAAAATTGTGCAAACTGCCTAACTTAAACTATTTGATACTCTGAATAGGTACAACTCACTAGTATAACTTGGTACTCAGTAGTAACTTTGCACTAGGTTCATTCCTAATAAAGTGCCAATTCAAGAACAATCGTATTGTGGAACTCTATCGTAAATTGTGGGGGCAAATCATTCTGCATATAATGGTCTATGATGGCAATGTCACAGTTTGGGATCATAGAAGTACTTGTCCAAGGAAACAAGGAGATCAAGTTGATCGGCAGACTGGAGAGGGCAGGAAGAGACAGAGGTTGAGTTCTTTCAACTAAGAGCAGTAACTTGCATTTGATATGAGATAGGGCATAACCGAGTAGACAATATCCACCGAATCCGAGTATTTGGATGCACTGTTTACCAGATCTGGGTACAAACCGAACAGTAGTGGCAACTCTGGCCCGGCGAGTACCATCCGCAGACGAAGCTTAAAATTTTCGACTTACGTTCACGTAATGAAAGATTAGCAATTAAATGTTTGTGCCTGCAATGACTAATAATACGGCTTTAACTTTTTTGTGTTTGGATTGTTAAATGTTTATAAAATAATTATTGAATTGAAAAATTTATAGTTTTAACTATTTGTGTGTGTAATATTTGCGAACACTTCCGAATAGTCCCAAAAACGGGATATTCAGCCGAGGCGAACGTCCGAGGCAATTTCCAGTTATGCCCAATATGAGAGGCAACAGGAAGCCGGCGTATGACATCAGTCATGTAGGTTGTAATGTGTGGGTAACGAGCAATGAACATCGCTGCTGAGTTCATAACCAGCTGAAGGTGGGAAGCCCAACAAATAGTGGATAATGAATTTTGATAGCCAAAAAAAGCATGGTCAATGGTTGCAAAGACTGAGGAGGAAAGATATCTATCCCAGGTTTAACTATGCATCTGGATGGACCTATTTTCAGCCCATGTATTCTAAACATGCTACCCACCACTTGATGTAATGCTTTATTTGGTTTTGTCACATGGAACAAGAATATAACAGATTTAGTCCTACAAGTGAAATAGTGTCTCTAGTTGGCACTGACTATCTGTTATGAGGAAGTCCTATGGCCCCTATATATAGGCCATCCATAAAATGATGTCACTTGACAGTATTCTGACTTTTGCTATATATGAATATTACAAACTGGATAGATCCAGGAGCATGCTGGCAATTGAATGGGGTGTGCAGTGAACAGTGTACAATGAATACATTGGACATTTCGTATAGAGACAGATGGATACGTGGGGTGATGGTTAATATCACAACAATATAGACCAGTGCGTCTCGATCTTTTTTTGCAACAGAACCCTTTCGATCCGAAACTTGTTTGAGACAAACCCGACCTAAGCAAAATAAATCTTTTTATATGTAGTACCTGCGATATAGGTGTAATTTATAGAACAGTTCTGATATCTGAGTTCTCTGTAGAGATTAGATATTATTTTCAATTACATTTTTCCATTAAACCTGATTTAATGTAATAACACATTCAAGCAGTTTATTTTATCGAAATTCCTCACAGATCCCTTGTCTTTCCCTGATGGAACTTCAGGTTTCACAGAGAAAAACTTTGGGAGGTGCTGATATAGGAAATAATTGTCATCATTTTGGTGACAGTTGCCGTTTTAATACAGTGTTATCTTGCATACTTTACACAAGTATACAAACTTCTGATGCTTATAAAACATGTGTTTATTGCAGGTGTATTGTATTCCATTGGGAGGAATGTGCATTCGACAGCCTTTTACTATTGGTGGTTCTGGCAGCACTTACATCTACGGCTATGTGGATGCCACTTATAAGGAAGACATGTCAAAGGAGGATTGTCTAGAATTCACCAAGAATGGCAAGTCTTGCTTGTACTTTGAGCAATCATCAAGTCATGCGCTTCTTTGCTTCATTATTATGATTTTAATATGTACAATTAGACAAGTATTGTATAAATTTGTAATTGATTTCAGACCTGTGAAGATTTAAAATCTAAACTTGGAAAGATGTCAGATATGACTGCGGTTTTCAAATGGTAGTACATCTATCACTAGTAGTAGTTTTTATTTATGTAAATAGTGATACGTCACGCGCCGTTAAGTGTTTCGCGAAAAAGTTTAAGCTAATTAAATTTATGTTGTTGACTGATATTTAATCCATTTTTTTTTGGCTTGTCTTGGCCACAGATTCTGGAAGAAAACTTGCATTGTTCCCCTAATTGCCAGGAGACTTTGCTATTACCTATTATTTTTAATCTGACCTTTTGCTGATGGTTTTACTAATTTCTACACCTGGTGGTAAAATAAAAAACTGAGATATGATATTAAAACCTCAATTAATTTGGTATACATTTTCTTAGGCATAACTTGATTTGATTTCTGTTGAATTAATTCTATGATCATGTCGTGTGTTTGTGACAGATCTAGATTAATAACTTGATATGCATAATAATAACTTTAAAAAAATTTTAAACTGACAAGCCACAATATGATTACAAAACATGCTATGAACGAATGATGGCGAATTATTACAAGAGAGAAATTAAAAACTGTTGGCAGCCATGCATACTCGGTTCCTCAGCTCTGTGTTATTTGTTATCTTACAGCACCCACTTATATAAGCTCGATGATTTTGTTTTTCTAGCGGTCACTCTGGCCATTCAGCGTGATGGCTCAAGTGGTGGAGTTGTCCGATTGGCTACGATCACCAAGGATGGAATTGAGCGTCAGACGATTCTGCACAACGACCTACCGAATTTCTCTGTTCTTTAGTTTATTTGACTGATGGCCTTTGGAGCGTTTGCATGGAGTGTAGGACACGTAATGACACTTGTTCTACATTCATAGGTTTTGAGAAGCTTGTAACACTGTTTAAATATTTGAAGTAGTTTTACATTTTATTTTGATTTTTGAGATAAATTCTTGCAGATTTCACACGACCTCTCTCAGTCAGACGGCGATTGCAGCAGCTGTATTGATTTTAGTCGTATGTTGTAGTCTTTTCCATAAAATTAAATTTAAAAGTCTGTGTCATGCCATACAAATGGCAAAGAACTTCAAAATTATTTGTGTCATTGTCAACGGTCTTTGTTGCTATTGTTTGTTCTTAAACTCCGGATCATAATTATACTCTACATTTAAAACCATCAAAACAAAAAAATTGTTCATCCAAAAGAGTTTGTATTTCTGTATGAAATCATATTTTCTTTAATGCAAGTATAGTAAGACTTGCAACATGCAAAGTAAAGCTGGAATTCTACCTGAATGTTTTTAGTTCAAACTATGTGTACCATCTTGATATAGAACTTGAGAGATCAGTTGTTTCAGTATGAATCTTCTGTCTCACAATTTTGGCACAAGTCCTTTAATATGCACACACACACATGTATATAATGCATATGTCACACACACATACATACATATATGTATAGGAATGTAAGAAGAGCAGTCCATTACATGGAAAGTAATACAGAATCTGAGGAATGTATTAACATCGTGAAGTGTGAAATTCGGGTCTTGGTCTACATAGTGAGTCTTGTAGATAGTGGGAAAGAGGGGACGTGATTGTAAATGCACTCGGTAGACGTCTGTCAGCTGCATTCAACCATGGTTGCAGGCCAAACTGGAAAGTATCCCAGATGCTTTGTTTTCTTAAGGTATTGTTCTGGTTGACCAATTTCCAGCCAAAGCCAGGCCGATCTACGGAACAGGAGGCATAGTTCTTGACTTTCTTTGTGAATCCCTCCCCTCTAGATGCATGACAACATTAATTTTTATGGATGGCCTCCACAAGGGCCACAAAGCCTTGCGAGGCCCCAACGACATGGAAGTAATGGATGATAATAAATTATGAGGTAGCTAATGTGAACACTCTGTGAGTGCGAATAAAGACACCAGTTGAGAATAGTACCTGTCGGAAATGCCAAAGGAATGTTACAGGCCGAGCTTCTTGTCCCTCGCTCTCTGGCTTCCATGAGGCAATGTCGAGCTTTCTCTGTTGCTGACCCTGCAGCTTGAAAAGGACTTCCTGTCACCCTCCGCCTTGTGCCCAGAGAACACTTGACCGAGTTTTATACTAATCTTAAGATTGTCCTATATAGCCGGGGTTGGGTCGGAGCGCTTCTGAGTAGATGTCTTGAGGGGGCACTAAGTAAATCCTCCAAATAGTTAAATAAATAATATTTGACTTGTGCACTATTCAACGCTCGTGAATAAGCTGGTGCCTTGCGCTTGGCTTTCAAGTGGCGGTTTAGAAATTTGGAGATTACGATTATAATTAACACAAACTATGCTCGGTCTTGATATTGAACATGAGATCCAGTTCCTGCAACAAATTCTCTGATACTTCCATTCAAACTTGACTTATTGTTATAGTATCCATCACTGATCTTTAATGCTGTCCACTAACCGCTTCATTCCCTAATGTTCAGATCCATTTACATGTATGCATAGTACCCTTGGACAAGCTGCTCATCCACGTGGAATTGCCTGTGAGCCTGAGGAAGGCAACGAGAAACCATCTGACCCGAACATCTCGTCCCCAGGCAGCATTGAAGCAAATGTACCACCTTTCGGATAGAGAACTCGTCATCATTATGCATTCGGCTCTCGTTATGGCCATCACAATTAAACCTTAGCCCCATTTCTGACTGCTGATCATAAGCACACCGGGTCCTGAGATTGGCTTTTGAAAGGCGCTCTCGAAGTTTGGAGATTTACAACTAATGGTGTGCAAAGTGGGCGATTCAGTATTTGGAATTCGTTTGAGTGAGTCAAACACAATGGTCTCTCTCACACCCGATACTCCGATAGGCCCCACGAATGGCTCCACCCAATGAAACTATTCTACAACGACGCCCTAAGCAGTTATAACGGCTCTGAATTTTATATCGCTTTTTACACAGTAAAAGTTTACGATTTCCGTTTAGTCTCGTCGCTAGATACAACATTTGCGTAAAATTAAATTATTATCTTTATTTCAAGCACAATAGTTACCTCAATGTCCAGTCTAATTTGTTTATTTTATTTTATTCCAATGTGCTTCCCAATTTATTTAAATATCAAAATTGTTTACAAAGTTATTATTTAACTATTCTGCTAACATCGCTTCCGTTGCGGATTTACTGCTAAGTGCCTTGCGAAGCAAAACAAAACATGGTTTCATTTACTCCATATAATTAAATAGTTTAATAGAAAATCAAAAAATGTTATTGTTTTGACTGATCTAATCGAAAAAGGATTATTTATAAATACAGCGGACTTTCTATATTGGATGATACGGGAGCAATGAAAGATGACGCACTGCCCTGCGATTACTATACAGATACGAACGGAAACTTCGACGACCGATTGGCATATTCAGAGTCCCGAAGAAGTCACCTTCAATGATGGGCTGGTAGTCATATAAGAATTCATAAGCACACCGTGTCATTACAAATCATGCTACATTTTCATGAATTTTAGTTCTTTTTAGAGTAGTCCTGTATTTTAGGTGCCCAAATTATTTTGTATTGTTCAACTGAATTTTTATTAGTGATTACTGTGCAGTGTTAGCTGTCATCAGGAATGTTTCAATGGCTAAAAGGTTTATAAATGTAGAAGCGGGATAGATGAAAATAATTTGCTTATATTTAAGTAGAATCTGGATTGATGAAAATATCCTGCTGAAATAGAAACTGTATTGATGAGAAATATATGTTTAAATGGAAGCGGAATTGATGAAAAGAATCATTCTTCGATATAAACTGGGCTGATGAAAAGAATCATATGTAAGTAGAAGCTGTATCGATGAGAAAATCCGTTTTAAATGGAAGCGGGATTGATGAAAATAATTGTTCTTAAATGGAAGCGGGATTGACAAAAAGAGTCGTTCTTAAAGCAGTATTGATGAAATAATCTGTTTAAATGGGAGCGGGATTAATGAAAATGATCATACCTAAAAAGAAGCTGTCTTGATGACAAAACTTGCTTCTAAAAAATTTGGGCACCTAAAATACAGGATTACCATTTTTATTGTGCGATATAAATGAGATGTGTGGCGAATTTTGTTTCAGGTTTCGGTAAATTTTGAATTTTGCCCACCTGCTGCCAACAAAGTCTAAACGGTGTGGCTGTCAAAGATAGATTGGAACATTGTAGGTAGACCTGAAGATTATGGGTCTTGCTCCAAATGATCGATGTATACAATTCATACTAAAACTTAAAATAGAGGCTGGATGATTAATGAGAATACTAATACTGAAGGTAAAACTAGAAGTATTTTATTTTGTGTGAATAATAAGGGATGCTGAAAAATGATTAATCCATTGTTACATATGGTTTGAGCATGAATCATCCCACTTCTACTGGCACTTAAAATTTTTTAATTATTCCAACAGCTTCTATGTAGACTATTTGTTTTCAATAATCCAGCTTCTGTTTGCATCATTTGGAGTCCATAATATTCAGTTTTACCACATTGCAAGTGCCACATCGTAAGCATGGAACGAATGACGATTGGTTGTAAACAGGCTTAAAGCATTGGATGAAATTATGAAATAGGGTAAATTTCTGTTGTGTATATAACAGATGTTCAAAAAATACTCTACCCAACGATCCTGCTGTCTTGGTCTTTCTTGACCCTGGTGACTACTCATCTCAAGTTCTCAATGGAGACATATGCCGTGCTGTACCACATTTCTGGAACGATCTCCCTCCTGAATTACACGATATTTGGGTTCCTCCCCATCATTGCCAGGCAACCACGATCATTGGCCTCTATCTATCACCGCTCGGGCTTTCCACTCGAAACCAAAGTCTCACCTCTTCAAGAACTCTTATCCTGTAATCATCCAGCCAGCACCTGCCTTAATAACTATGGTCCTCTGGCAGCAAGACTAAACCTCCTACTGACTATCCTTTACTAAGAGATGAAGACATCCATCTTTTGGATATTTCCTCTGACTCGTTAATTAGCTGGTGCCCTCTTTTTCGCTTTCAGTGGCGCTTTAGAATTTTAGGGATTATAATTTCAGTCTGGGGCAGCCATATTGTTGAGACTTGATTGGATGCTGGCAGGCCAAAGTCACATTTAATGGATGTTCCATTCTGCTGAATGTATTAAGTACATTTGTGGCCTAATCTGAATGTGGAGGTGTTGTCTGAATTCACAAGGACAACATTCAATTTTCAAATCGGCATGCTTATGTAGATTGGCTGAATATTTGAGCACTCGCCATTTTACATGAAAAGTACGGGTCTCTGCTTACTCTACGATGGTCACTATTAAGCAGTGAACTATGGCACCACATAAATGCAGACAGTAATGCTAAACTTCATATCCAGTATACAGGCAGCTTCTGCTATAGATCTATTCATCTTATGAAAATGCAAATTACCATTTGTTTGTTGCTAGTTACAAATGATTTTGCAAATCGATCATGCCGCCTTTCCTGCTCAATTAGACCATGCTTGTGAAACGATCTTTTGCTGGAAATTCTGGCTCATATGCCAGCTACACATAAGACACCGTATTAGAAATGTTAGATTGGACATGTTTCAGCGCTTTTGAGGCAGTCAAGGCATGCATTTAGGTATACATATTTACCTGGATATTTGTACAGCACAGTTTTGGAGCTTCACTCACTATGTACTAGTGATATTAGCCAATCACCTGTAGTGATATGGGTAGGTGGCCAGATCCTTCTCTGGTACCTAGGACATCTCAGACACAAAAGTCTGGTACCTAGGACATCTCAGACACAAAAGGAAGTGGCCAATTAATTATAGAGAGGAGTCTGAGCAGTTTGCGTAGTTTCTCTGAAACATGTAGACTATTATTATTATTATTATATTATTATTATATCATATTATTAATATGAATTGTTAACTTGTTAATTGTTCATTTTGTTAGACTCTGCCTTTGAGAGTGGGTTAATCGTCCTCAAAGTTGTCTTATTCACTGAGAGTATATCGTCACTTGGTTTGATGCTTAGTATCAGTATCTTTCGACTGTTGTGGATATATCGCTGAAGCCTTATTCACATTCCTCGAGCTGTATTACATTTTGCAGACAATAATCTTCAACTGTGTTGTTATAGCTTTGACTAAATCTTAATAAATGTAATAGTTTTTCATGGATGTTGTGATGGATGTGTTCCTTATCTGTTTCAGCAAATAATCAGTCAGGTTATGCCAAATGTGGCAGTTACGGCTTTTGAATGTAAGCTATCTTGAAATTATTTTCTCATCTGAAATTAGTTAAGTTGTTCAAAACATATTTTTTACATTTAAAGGCAATTTACTATGATAAAAATACCTGCTGCAGTTATATTTCTTAGTATTTATCATCATCATTTCCACTGGTTAAAACTTTTAAACTAAGACTGCAAGCTAAGCATGAACTTAGCAAGCTAGTGGAGAACTTTGTTCAAAATACAAGCTTGACCTCCAGGCCTATCTGTACTGCTCATCTGTGGCAGCTGCCACCGCGGTCCGTGCAATGAGCCGGGCCATGGAGGCCTGGATGTCTTCCAACCGCCTGCATCTCAATCCATCTAAAACTCAGTTATCTGGTTTGGCATGTACCAGCATCTAGCCAAAAATTGACATGGAAGCCCTTGCCCTAGAGTTCCCTGAGTTTATTTTTTCATCTTCTGTTAGGGATCTTGGTGTTATTCTGGACCAAGGACTCACCTTCACACAGCCCATCCACTTGCTCTTTCGTGATTATTGCGCCAGCTCACTACGGTATCCCACTCCTTGTCCTCTGATGGTGCTGCAACCCTTGTCCACTCCTTCATGGTCTCTAGCCTTGACTGCTATATTGCCCTCTATGATGGCCTCCCAGCATGCCGGATCAGATGCTTGGATCGAGTGTTGCACACGGCGGCACGCCTTACTGGCCGCATCCCAAGATTCGACCATGTCTCTGAGTGTATTTGGGATGTCCTTCATTGGCCACTCTTCTCTCAGAGTATCTTATCTCTTCAGTGGAATGGCGTTACATACACGGATGAGCTACCATTTGCCTGCAGAGACTATGCTGTTCTATCTTGGACGTCCAACTCCGAGACTTCCTTCTCTCTTTTTTGCAGGCTGAGCTTCTTGTCCCTTGCTCTGGACTTCCATGTGGCAGCACTGAGCCTTCTCGGCTGCTGACCCTGCAAGCTGAAATGGGCTTTCTGTTGCCCTTTGCCTAGTGCCCAGGGGCCACTCCACATTGTTCTATGCCCACCTTAAGACTGTACTGTTTAGCCGTGGTTGGTGACACTCCTGAGTAGATGCTATTGAAGGAGCGCTATGTAAATCCTTCAAATAAATAAATAAATTTTTACCAATCAAATTGAAAAATGATTCACGTCCATCTCGTAAGTGATCATGAAAGCTAATCACTGTAACTTTGTCATGGTTTATATATCAGAATTTATGCAGGTGTTTGTAAGTAGGTCAATTGATGACTAATTTTGAGTGTTCTGATTCCATATTGATGGCATAACTTACTACAGATGTAATTTATCTGAGTGAATGTCTGTTGGAAGAGAGACTTTGTTGTGATTTTTATCTGTTCCACTTGGCTGAATTCTGGTTGCAGATGAGGATGAAGATGGTGACAGGATCACAGTTCGAAGCCATGATGAAATGAAAGCGATGTTGTCGTATGTAAGTCATTTTTGTGTGTCATTTTGTCATAGAAATTTTTTTTATTGTATAAATACATTTCTATTATTTGTGTCAATGAGCAAATATTCCAATGAATTAAAACACTTTTTGCTTAAAAGTTTTTGATTTAACAGTGAAATAATGTTTTTTATTCATTCATTCATTCATTACAGAGATTTATATAGCGCCCCTTCAATTCTACTACTCAGGAGCGCTCCCAATTCCAGCACAGTTAAAAAGAACAGTTTAAGGCGAGTATAAAATGAGTCTGAGTGGACCCTTGGGGACAACCGCAACGCCAACGGGAGCATGTTCCAGAGCGAGGGGCCAACCAATAAGAAGGCACGATTCTGTTTAGTAGTTGTACGGGCAAATGGGACAATGAGCATGCTTGCTCATTTTAATCTCAAATGTTTAATTTTTTAAATAGTTTGCTGCTGTTTTGCTGCTCACATCATTTTACTTATTTTTCTTTCATTTATTGATATTTATGCTATTGTGCGCTCTAAGGTCAAAATATTAAACGGGGTTAGAAATTTATCTTATGTATATTGCAGTACGTTTGCTCGCTGTCTGACCGCAATGGCGCTCCCGTGCAGCCACTGGTCATCTACCCAAAAGGTAGAAAATATGAGTCTTTTTCAAGTAGATGTTGATGACTTTGAACTCATTCGTTTAGAATAACAGTATTCGGCGCCATTTGAAGAATTTCAGATTATTTTGTAGAATAATGGTGGTGATGTGTATAATTAAATTTAGTGCTTTTGTATCTTCAAAAGATTCCTTCTTTGTCATTTTCTGCAGCGGTTGATCTGAATTACTATAACATGATAGACGTCTAAAGCATACCCAATAGACCATCGATTTCAAGGCTATTTAATGATTTATTGTTTATGACATTGTGAGCATCGTATTATTACCATGAACTTTGAAAACATTAATGGCACTGATTTACATATTTGGCTATTGCATTTCTTTCTATGTTTTCAGAAAGAAGAAAACCTATGCTTACGGTATATTGTTCATTTAAATCTTTTATAGTTTTATGCCTACATTTGCAAGAAACTTTGTTCACCCAGAATTTCCAATATCTAAGTTACAGTTTTAGTTTTGGACTGGGCAGAAATCTATTTATGTACCTGGATTTGTTGTGCCTTTTTCCTGTCATTTTTGTTAATGTTCATTGGGAGATATGTGAATGTCTTAAATCAGTCGCTTCATAATTTAGTTGTCTTGTCTCCATTTCAAGCATTTTATTCCCTGTAGCTTATTTTGATAATAACAGGTAACTTCTGTAATTTTCAAAAGCATTGCATCATAAATTATTATTATGTATCATGGTCTTTAGTTTAGTTTTACGGTATTGATTTAAAGACCCTGTGTAATTTTGGAATTGCAAAAAATATATATATATGGCACCTTTTCAGAGAGGTGCTGAGAGAAAATAACCACAAACATAACCAAATTTTGAAAAAAAATTAATCTAAATTGAACAGAGTGTTTTCAAGTACTTGTAGAATAGAAGTAAAGAAAAATCTGCATGATCTTTAGGTTATCATATTCATGACAGTTTTTGCTGCAAATAGAGTTAAATATTTTAGCTAAATATTTGACAATTTTTTTAAATAACCTGTTAACTGGTGAGTGAATTTTTATTTTACTTCTTTATTTCTTGTTTATTTGATTTTGGTAATTTACTTATTTAGGTGCAGACGGGTTCAGCAGAAACTGCAATGGCAGTTGAGATGATGGAACAAGATGGTAGCAGGTATTTAAGAACATTATGAAGAAATTGTTATTATGTGGCTGCTATGTGAATCTGTCACATGATAATAACAGCCTCTTAAGGCATCGATTGCTGATGGGATACTAAGTAAGTAAGTAAGTATTTTGTTTAATAAGAACGCCTGCAATCGCACAGCGTGTACAAACAAACATTTAACATGCATTGTACACATAATTGGTGTGGCACAGTGGCCGATCGGTTAGAGCGGTCAGCCCGTAGCGTTCAGTGTGTGCTGAGCGCGTGGGTTCGAGCCTAGTCTGGGGCATCACTGTGTGCAAGTCCTTTGTGCGCCATTGCTCTGCAGTACAACTGCAATTGCGCCGTCGAGGCATGTGTGTGCACTTCTGAGCAAAAAATGTTGGAAGAAGGGGGTATCAAATTTCGGAAAATGAAAAAATGAAATGAATGAATGAATGAAATGAATAAAAGCTTAGTAGTAGAAAAGTTCAATCAATGACAGGATATAAATCTCATCATATATAAGCTATTCATACTCTTATATAACATCCTACTAATAAAGCGGGTAAAGTTCTAAGCGTGTTAGTGGAATGAATGGGTGTTTTGAATGAATTGATGAATCAGTGGATCTGTTGTGTGGGTTTTTGGATTTACTGTCATACATGAACTTTAATTAATTGATTTTCTCTCATTTAATATTGAATTTGTTATTTTTCTGTAAAGCAGAAAACGGTCGGGAGACATTCGTGAGATCCTTGCGTGTGGTAGTGTACGAGAAGAACAGCTGGAAATCATAAATCGATTAGGTTCTGGCAACTGTGGAACAGTCTTCAGGTAGCTCACATTTCTTATTTGCTGACAGACCTGACATTATCCATTTTTTAGTTTGACTGTAGATTTCATTATGACTTTCGTGCCACTGGCGCTTATTTGTCTTACAATGAGTTTGCTGTAATTTGGGTTTTGAATTGCAAACTGTTATTGCTATTGTTTCAATTGAAGCAACTGTTTGATTGATGCCTTGTGCATTTGATAGCAGCACTATATAAGTTATCAGTTCTTAGTAGATAAAAGACATCGGTTGTCATAGTTTTTATAGTAAAATAAGAAGATTGTAAACAGTGCATGAAATCTTGTCAAATCACTCTTCTTTCGTTGTTTTTTTTTGGCAATAGATTGTTGTTCAAACCTTCTCTGACCTTTTATTAATTTTGTTCAGATGTAACTGAAATCATAATCATAAATGTAATAAAAGTTACAGAATTTTAATTGTAATTATAAACGTAGAAACAACAAAATATGTAAACATGAACTCAAGCCAAGCAAAGGGTATCAGATTATTCATGAGCATTGTGTCAGAATTTATGAAGGTTTGTTCAGAGATATTAAGGACAGATTCAAGTCTGGTGCCAAGATCTGCTTCTGGTTGCCATAAATTGATGCTGAGTAGCGAGCAACCAGAGAAAACTACAGTTTCTCATTATGAATATTTATCACACATAATTTATCACACCTCATTACTGAAATGGCAGCTTCTGATTGGTTGCTAGATCATGGGCTTGACCTGGATTTTAATTGGTTTGTAGATGTCACCACATGTTAACTTAATGTCCTGTGTCCTTATATCATAATTGAAATTAACCTCCTGAATGTCGACTGTCTGCACTGCTCTGCAGTTGGCTAATTAAACTGTTTTCGATGTTGCTTTGAAGGGCGCTTCACTGGCCAACACAGACGATAATCGCTGTTAAGGCAAGTCAAAAGGGTTGTACTGCTAAATCTTCACAATTTCTTTTTTATTTGCACATTGGATGTTTATCATTTTAACAGTAATTTGATTGGTCATGCCATTGCAAAGCCATGCTGATGTCAAAGTAGCTGAATCTCAATTTTACACAGATATCATGTAAAGTAATGCTGTAAATAACCAACAATAGGATGACTGATAATTCATCATATTTCAGTCTGAAGGCGTTTCTCTTAAAACTTTGTACATTATTATTTGTAAGCCATCCACAGTTATGTATGCCAATGTCAATGATTTAAATTGTAAGAAGGCATATACTACTGATAAGTAATGAAATTTGAACTGTGTTGACAAAAGATGATAAAATTCATTTGAATATTGGTTGCTAGGAAAATATTTCAGTTAACAGTTTCTCTCCTAAGGATCTGAGTTGATGACGTGTCCTGCTAATCAGCTTGATTGGTCACTGCATGGTGCGGTCAAAATATAAACACCGCTATGACCTAAGATCGCGTGCCCACGGGTATGAACTGCCCAGAAAGGACAATTAGAACCTTTTATCAAGAATTCTGTTGACGAATATAAACAACAGTTGTTTGCAAAGTTTGCACTCATCCTTTGATTAAATATTGGATAAGCTGCAATTTCACAATTTGTCTCATGTAATTGTTAAAATATTGCTTTATAATGCTTTCACTTTTTAGATTCATATCTGTACAACTTTTATACAGAAAGTTGAAAGGTTATAAACATTCAAATTTGCACTTCAGGTTTGAAAAATATTAGATATTACTCTGTCTAGGCCCTAGGGGCAATGGTACAATCTAGGGAGAATGGAGATATTTTTTTACATATATTTATCCTAGTATTAAACTGTGACTGTTTGTGCTTTGTAGATCATTTCTCTTGATATAACAAGAGATGTTCAGAAGCAGATTATCGCTGAACTTGAAGCACTTCACAAGGTTAGTTATCGCTTCCAGTCTAAATGTCACCTCACACTCCAAATTAATATTCATTATTTCTTGTTGTGGCATCTGTAAGGAAAGTTAATTAAGTAAGTAAGTAAGAATATTCTTTATCAGATTAACAGCAAACGCACAATAGTTTACAGCAGGTATAAATAATGGTATCAATCTTAAATAAAGTTATATAACATTCACATATTAAAAGATCCTTTTACAAAGGCATCGACTCTATTTAGGCTGAGGTCATGTGGCCTGGATTGCATGTTGTAAGGGGTGATCTTACAGGGAGGAAGTAGGTCTTGAAGGATATGTCGTGGGTTCGATGGGAAAGAGCAAAGTCAGCTTTGGAGCAATGCTTGTCCAAAGGAGGAAAGCCAGCAGGAAGGAAGTCAGAATAGGTCAATTTACTAAGGAGTTCTACATTGACGAATTCCAACCAAACGGGGAAGCATGGAGCACGTGTGCTAGGGTGGTGGTAGCACGAACAACATAAAATGACTGTTGACCATGAAGACCATGGGGGACTAAAACAAAAAGACTGAACATGGATTGCCTAGCTTTACAACAAATTTTGTCAATGTGTACCTCAAAGCCAATTTGATCAAACATGGTGACACCCATAATTTCTATCTCATGAACTCTCTCGATACCAGGTGTAGTAGGAGGGAGGTCAATAGGTTTGGACTTTGGCAACATAATGTCCATTTCGTGGGACTTAGTTATCGCACTGTTATTAATCCGTTTATTTCACCCAAAAAAGAATTGTTTTTAACATTGCCACCGATTATTGTTATCACTACCAATTTAGCAGATCATAGCTGATTGTTCTAATTATCGTCCTGGTTATGCATCGGTATTGGTATGGCACTGATTATTGATGCTGATTATAGCAGTTTATGGCTGATTGTTCTAACAGTCGACCTGATTATTAGTATAGCTATCAGTACAGTGCCAATACTTGGCATATAGGTATTGACTCAGCTCTAGTCTTCACACCTTAAAGTGAAAGGCTGATGCATTAGCTGTTACACAATTTAAAACATAATTTTGCCCATACATTTCTGACCATTGAGTTGAATGGGAACATTATTGAGTGTCATATGTGTTGTATGGGCAGAGTTAATTGCCAAACCTCTTAGTTAGCAATCCAGTGCACTAACTGCTGGACTATTGCACTCCTAATGTTGCTATCTGATGTTCAGGAAAGTCTGAGGCTGTGTGTCATTCATTATTATGTTAATTGTGATAATATATGGTTGTTGAAATGAATTCAGAATTTAATTCTGTGTGACCGCATTGGAACCTGACCTCCTCATTATAAATACTTTACTTGATGTTCTCTCCCAACATAAGTCATATTCAATTTCACATGTATGCTCTCTGTCAACTGTCTTTCTCTGCCCCCATTGGCTTCAATTTCATCAGTGGTCATTGCTTCTATGTTTTTCTTTTGATTTGCATCAGTCTGTGTTGCATTAAGTGCTGACAACGTATATTCTGAATGTTTTGCGTTTTGTTTTTCAGTGCCACTCTCCGGTCATCATCTCATTCTATGGTGCTTTCTTTCGCGAAAATCAGATCTTTATATGCACAGAATTTATGGATGGTACAATCATTCTTCCTTTGTCTCCATTATTTGCTTTTATGATATGGATTTTAATAAATATGTAACATCATTAGTCAAAAAATATCAATTGCTATGTGTCAAAATGAGATATATAGTTATATTTCTGGCTGGTGTAGCTTATAAATGATTTTGATGTTCGATTGTTGTCATTATTGTTGTCATCATCTTCTTATCGTCTTCCTTATATCATCTTTGATATCATGATTGTTAATTGATTTGACATTCAGGGTGACAATGCCTGTGTGTTAATAAGTTCATTACTTTATTAGAAGTCTCTCTGATTGAGTCCTTTATGGTGTCCCCTAGGTAGGGTTTGCCTCTGAATTGCTGAGGAGCTGGAGCTTAACAACCAGATTTCCTGTAAGGTTAACTCGGTTTGACAGTGAATTGCGTATTTTAGTTTATGCGCCAGATTTTTAACCTGGACACTATCAGTTGAATACTGACAAGCTAATGCTTTATGACCATGTTGAAGATGGTGGCTGACTAATAATTAGGCATCTGTTTGTGTTTGATCAGTGGTTCCCAAACTGTGGCCTATGGTCAAAAGTGTTGTGCGAGCTGTTGTTATGTGGCCCTTCAACCTTTTCACTGCCGAATAATATCTGGCTGTTTTGTATAAGAGCTCTTTAAGTTTTTGTTAGCTCCTGGTTGGCCCTAGATATATATATATATATATATATATGAATTCTAATTCATATCCAAGTGATACCTATTCACCAAGCAGTCTTTATGGAGAATTTGTTCTTAAATTAATAAGAGCATGTTTCTTGTGTTGGGCAAAAATATTTTATGCCCTCTGGCCATGACATCATTTAACTATAACATTCTGTCATTGATGCTGTGTCATAGCTGAATCATTGTGATGATTCTATCAATTTTTCTCAAAAGGTAATATTAATAAAAAAAATACCTTTTATTATGAGTATCAAATGTGGTGAAACTGTGAGAATTGCTTGAACATGTTTCTGTTGCTTGTCTTTTATTTTAAGGAGGTTCACTCGATAAATACGAGCATGTTCCAGAACAAATTTTGGGTCCGATTTCTGTCTCTGTGGTTCGAGGTCTCCAGTACCTCTGGAGTCTGAAGATCATGCACCGAGGTGAGTGACATCGTCTCTAGAATGAGATGCAATTCTCATGATTTTATCCTCTTAGGGTAAATTAAGCCCGACAGGCAGATATCTGCATGAATTTTACTGACTGTTTTTTGCCTTGAACTGTTTGCTAGATGTCCCCCTTGCCATGTGACCTATGCCCTCTTTCTTTCCCATGACTCTGTCCTGTCAGTGTACTCATTTTATAACTGAGTTTGTCAGGGGATGCAATTGAAGCAGAAATCTCAATGCTTCTTTGCCTGGACATAAATTTGAACCTTTGGGTTCATATTCCAGCAGCTGACCACAATAGGTTGCCCATTCAAAGTATGAGATGAATCCTTGATCATACTATTTAACTACTAATGTTCAGATTTTCTTCTAATGTAAGATTTTTGAATTTGTCTTATTGCCTAAAACCGAAAGCTGAAGTTTTCGTATACACACTTGACTTAGTTTGTAACTTTCGTTATTGAGCAAATATAAATTGCAATTATAAGTTATGCTGTGCTAAATAAAAAAGTTAATTACCTTGTTATATTGCATTAAAGTAGCAGTTGTGGTAGTTGAATGCGTGGGAAAGAGGTATCTTTATGAAATTGCTCCTGAATTATATAGAATTGGTGAAGGCTAGATTAGGTGGGCCTTAAAATTTAAAAATTTACTTACACATAATATGTCAAAACTTTGCCCTGTGTTTTAGCACCATTATTCTATACCTGTGTCAGCAAACATTTTCATGTAGATGAAGCACTGTTTAATTTTATTAAATAGAGAATTGACTTGCTGATATTTCATTTATCAGATGTGAAACCATCAAACATCCTAGTCAACACCCAGGGACAAATCAAACTTTGTGATTTTGGCGTTAGTGTACAGGTATGGTGATATATCCTTTTGCTAGTGACTGATAATTATGAAGTAGAACCAGTGATATTTTCGATAACTGAAACAGGAATAAGAAGTTAAATTATCAATTTGCGTTAACAAGAATACAGACGCAAATTAGGAATTGTTTTGAAAACTAGACCAGAATGAGAATGAAATATGCTACAGAAATAGAACAGAAGTATGAGTATAAGTAGGAATTATTGGTGATTTTGTGACGAAAATTATTGCAATCCAATAATTTTTTCGCAGTGACTGTCTGTTTGTCCGAAGATTTGTTAGCCCGAAGTTCCAAAGTTATAGAAGTTGGATTGATGAAAAGAATTCTTGCTTAAATAGAAGTAGGATTTACGAAAAGTATTCTTGCTTAAATAGAAGTAGGATTGATGAAAAGTATTCTTGCTTAAATAGAAGTTGGATCGATGACAAGAATTCTTGCTTAAATAGAAGTAGGTCTTATGAGAAGTATTCTAGCTTAAATAGAAGTTGGATGGATGATAAGAATTCTTGCTTAAAAGGAAGTTGGATTTACGAAAAGTATTCTTGCTTAAATAGAAGTTGGATTGATGACAAGAATTCTTGCTTAAATAGAAGTAGGTCTTATGAGAAGTATTCTTGCTTAAATAGAAGTTGGATGGATGATAAGAATTCTTGCTTAAAAGGAAGTTGGATTTACGAAAAGTATTCTTGCTTAAATAGACGTTGGATTGATGACAAGAATTCTTGCTTAAATAGAAGTAGGATTGATGAAAAGTATTCTTGCTTAAATAGAAGTAGGTCTTATAAGAAGTATTCTAGCTTAAATAGAAGTTGGATGGATGATAAGAATTCTTGCTTAGATGGAAGTTGGATTTACGAAAAGTATTTTTGCTTAAATAGAAGTTGGATTGATGACAACAATTCTTGCTTAAATAGAAGTAGGTCTTATGAGAAGTATTCTAGCTTAAATAGAAGTTGGATGGATGATAAGAATTCTTGCTTAGATGGAAGTTGGATTTACGAAAAGTATTCTTGCTTAAATAGAAGTTGGATTGATGACAAGAATTTTTGCTTAAATAGAAGTTGGATTTACGAAAAGTATTCTTGCTTAAATAGAAGTTTGATTGATGACAAGAATTCTTGCTTTAATAGAAGTTGGATTGATGAAAAGTATTCTTGCTTAAATAGAAGTTGAATTGATGAAAAGTATTCTTGCTTAAATAGAAATTGGATTGATGAAAGGTATTCTTGCTTAAATAGAAGTTGGATTGATGACAAGAATTCTTGCTTAAATAGAAGTTTAATTGATGAAAAGTATTCTTGCTTAAATAGAAGTTGGATTGATGACAAGAATTCTTGCTTAAATAGAAGTAGGTCTTATGAGAAGTATTCTAGCTTAAATAGAAGTTGGATGGATGATAAGAATTCTTGCTTAAAAGGAAGTTGGATTTACGAAAAGTATTCTTGCTTAAATAGAAGTTGGATTGATGACAAGAATTCTTACTTAAATAGAAGTAGGTCTTATGAGAAGTATTCTTGCTTAAATAGAAGTTGGATTGATGAAAAGTATTCTTGCTTAAATAGAAGTTGATTGATGACAAGTATTCTTGCTTAAATAGAAGTTGGATTGATGACAAGAATTCTTGCTTAAATAAGAGTAGGTCTTATGAGAAGTATTCTAGCTTAAATAGAAGTTGGATTGATGACAAGAATTTTTGCTTAAATAGAAGTTGGATTTACGAAAAGTATTCTTGCTTAAATAGAAGTTTGATTGATGACAAGAATTCTTGCTTTAATAGAAGTTGGATTAATGAAAAGTATTCTTGCTTAAATAGAAGTTGGATTGATGACAAGAATTCTTGCTTAAATAGAAGTAGGTCTTATGAGAGGTATTCTTGCTTTAATAGAAGTTGGATTGATGAAAAGTATTCTTGCTTAAATAGAAGTTGATTGATGACAAGTATTCTTGCTTAAATAGAAGTTGGATTGATGAAAAGTATTCTTGCTTAAATAGAAGTTGGATTGATGAAAAGAATTCTTGCTTAAATAGAAGTTGGATTGATGAAAAGTATTCTTGCTTAAATAGAAGTTGGATTGATGAAAAGAATTCTTGCTTGAATAGAAGTTGGATTTATGAAATAATCCTTGCTTAGATGGAAGTTGGATATGGAAGTTAGAATGATTAGAAAGATTATATAGTGCAAGTACAAGTTAGATTGGTTAAACTATTTTATAGCCTAGGTTACTTTAAGCTAGATTGCTGACACTATTTTTAGCCTAGGTTAGTTTAAGCTAGATTGGTTAAACTATTTTATAACCTAGGTTAGTTTAAGCTAGATTGGTTAAACTATTTTATAACCTAGGTTAGTTTAAGCTAGATTGGTTAAACTATTTTATAGCCTAGGTTAGTTTAAGCTAGATTGCTGACACTATTTATAGCCTAGGTTAGTTTAAGCTAGATTGCTGACACTATTTTATAGCCTAGGTTAGTTGAAGCTAGATTGGTTAAACTATTTTATAGCCTAGGTTAGTTTAAGCTAGATTGCTGACACTATTTATAGCCTAGGTTAGTTTAAGCTAGATTGCTGACACTATTTATAGCCTAGGTTAGTTTAAGCTAGATTGCTGACACTATTTTATAGTCGTTAACTCTGTAGGTCTTTAATCACCAAGCACTGCTATAATTCTTGTCCATTTCTTCGCTGTTTTTCACTTTCTGGACCGCTATCAGGAAGCGGTATGCACTTGTTTCATATGCTTTTCTGTTAATGACTGACATTTTCTGCTGGCCATGCATGCAATGGTTGGCTGTTGAAGTGAACTGTGGCTCCTGTATTTATCAGCATATTATATTATGCCTTACACACACTGAGCTTTATTTTTGCATTGTTGATTAAAGGATGGGTTGTGTTATTTTGATAGGCATATACACAGCTGATATAGCTCTATTTCTGCATTGTTGATTGAAGGATATAGTAAGTTACAGATAGGAATTATTGTTAATACTCTGTTCACTTCTTTTTAAATCTGTTGATGGTTTATTTAATTAATTATCATATAGCAATAAGTGATTGAAGATTGTTCTTATTGTATTTTACAGCTGATCGATTCAATTGCAAGGACATTCATCGGAACAAATGCTTACATGGCTGTATGTAGCACTTTGTTAGTTACTCATTATTAAATATTTGTTTTGCTTTGGTTATTGAGAGACTTCTTTCTACCATCTGCAGCCACTGAGGCTGAGCGTAAGCGCTACTTACGGAGATCAGTATGTTACTTTGTTGCAATGCTAAAAACGCACCTTGCAAATCCATAACCAAATTTATGTGATAATGTACGGTACTAACTAGTGAGCAAGAGAAGAGGTTGGTGGATTGATAGAAAGAGTAGCATAAGGAGGAGGTGAGGTTGATTGGAGTAAGTGTCTCATATATATATATATATATATATATATATATATATATATATATATATATATATATATATATAAATATAACCATAACCAAATATTTTATTAATCACCGACAATTCATCAGAAGGTAAGCACGTTATGTACAGCAATAATTATATACAGACATACGAATGACCGTGACATATATGGTTACAAAGAGCACAATAGTGAGGCACAGAAAAACTTTTGATAGCAGCAGATGTTATTGAAAGAGTCCTGACCTTCCTTGGGTAACATTTGTTGTTCAGATAGCAGTTGGTGATCCGCATTCCAAATAACTTAGCCCTGAATCCAAAGCAGAGGCTTTCCCACTACAGTCCTTACTGTGCTTAGATTTAATCTCATATACCTTTTGGCTGTTGGAACATCATTTTCAAAGAAACTAGCTTGTGTCATATTAAGTTGCATCTTACTTGTTGCTGTGAAATATTTCATGTTTTTCAATGGTATCATCTCTCTTTTAGACTGTAATTTATTGTAAGTATAAATAGCCTAAAGTTATCAGCAACATACAAATGCTGCATAAGGGAGACCAACTCATTCACCCATGCTATATCATTTCAAATCTGCTACTGCCAGGATGTTGGTCAGTTTTGTTGCCAGATCAGAATCCGAGGTGGGGTCATATGAGGAAGACAACATGGTGGAAATGATTGGTGATGTTGGTGGAAATGATTGGTGATGTTGGTGGAAATGATTGGTGATGTTGGTGGAAATGATTGGTGATGTTGGTGGAAATGATTGGTGATGTTGGTGTAAATGATTGGTGAGTTTGGTGTAAATGATTGGTGATGTTGGTGGAAATGATTGGTGATTTTGGTGAAAATGATCGGTGATGTTGGTGGAAATGATTGGTGATTTTGGTGGAAATGATTGGTGATGTTGGTGGAAATGATTGGTGATGTTGGTGGAAATGATTGGTGATGTTGGTGTATTGGATGGCTTGAAAAGGTTGGTTTTCAGTCTTCTCTGAACAGAGTGGATTTGTGTTTGCAGCCAGAACGAATTAATGGACAAGACTACAGCATACACTCAGAAGTCTGGAGTCTCGGAGTCTCTCTGTTTGAAGTATGTCGTCATCTGTCTTTGTCTATGTTTTGCTCTTCAGTTGACCCTTGTCATGGCATTTAGCAAGCCAGTCAACTGAAATGGCTGCACCTTTGGTGGCATTGAAAATCTGTGTTGAGTTACAAAAGAAAAATGAATGTCATTTGTAGAATTATGAAATCTGTTTGAAAGTAGAGTAGTGAATAATTTTGGTCATTTCATCTTTGTTATCAAAATTTCACCAATATCTGTTAACTTGTTGACCCTTAAATGATGAATTAGCACTGGAGTGCTATGAGCGTGTGCACGACGAGTGTGCACTCGAGTGTATATCTGTGTTCTATAACAATGACAGATTTGTTGACCTATGAAATGCCTATATAAAATAGTTAAGCATTGATATTAGTGAAAGATTTTTTTTTAATGAGAACCAAGATGTGTTTTTCTAACAATGTAAACAGACTTTTAAATATAAGTGTTCTAATCTAATAGTGTCTCTAAATAACTTTATATTTAAAAAAATTTATGTCACTTAGGTAAATATAATATAATTAGGCACGAAAATAAGTAGAAGATTTGTGAGAAAGGAAGCCTAATGATGCAATTCAAAAGGGTTGCTTAACATAATCTTTATGTGGTGATATCGCTCGTGGTTGGGCCCCTAGGCCATAGAAATTCTGCTCGTCATTTTAGGATTAAGAGCAAACAACTAAGATATATAGTAGGCTGAGTATGTTTATTAATACCTAAAGTGCCTTTCAGGAACTGTACTTAAAATGTGGTGTGTAAAAATCTTTGAGATTTTTTATTTAAAGCAGCCCTTTGGTAACTCAGAGTTAGTGTCCGTGTTGCTATATGTGAATGTGATTTTAATGGAGTCACATGGACAATATGGTTGATGGAGCTGCTGAGTCAACTGAGCTCCATGTAGTATATTTTTGATGCTGCATTATTTTGAAGTTGACTTAAACTCAATGCTGCATCGTTATATTGGCTGGTAGTTGTTAATTTATTATTTGAACAATTCAAACACTTATTTGAATGTACAATGATATGTTATTGAATTAGCAATGCATCATTGTAGCAAGTAATTTAATACTTTGTATATAACTTGTTTTGTCTGTAACTAATTTGAAATTTTATTTGTTGATTTTAATTGTAGTTAGCCATGGGACATTTTCCTTACCAGTCGGTAAATATTATTTTACAATCTGTTCATTATCTTTTTACAATGAGGACATAAAATATATTTGCTGTCTACTACTGCCAATCGGTATGAACATGAAAACCTTGGAAGAACTTTGAAAAGAGAGACACGACTCCTATTATCAGTTTTAGTAATTGGTTTATTGCCATTGTATTTCTCTGACAGTGATGAATACTAAAGCATCTACTACTAACAATTTAGTTGTGTGCTTCATCAAAGTTGATGATGGTCGTGAAAACTAATGGCCCTGCTTAGCTGCACAGTAAATGCTGCAGCTTGCTCTCTGTCTATGCAGGCAAGGCAGTTCTGTAGTGGAAGTTATGATAGCCGCACACCTGCTTAAATAGAAGTTGGATGAATGAAAGTAATTAGAAAGAATTAGATGAAAATAATGCTTGCTGAAATTGAAGTTGGATTAATGACAATAATTCTTGCTTAAATGGAAGTTGGATTGATTAAATAATTCTTGCTGAAATAGAAATTGAGTCAGCAAGCATTATTATCAATCCAACTTCTATTTTACCAAATACAATGCGCGAATGGTAACTTATTGATCATGAACCTTTTGTCTGTAAACCCTTTTTTTTCAACTATTTGGCAGTGAACCATTTGTCATGGAACCCTACAGATTACATACTGGGGTATCCCAAATTCTTTGAAGTTAATACATAAGTTGACCTTTTCAATTAGACATATCTAGAAGTTCATTTAAAAATGTTTTCTTATAGTCCAGAAAATAAGGTAGGATTTAAATTTGCTGTTGTATGTTACTATTTGGTTTTGTTTCTAGGCAAAGACACCTGGTGCAAAGGTAAGTATTGGCACTAAATGCGTGTCATGCTTCATCTACTAAGATACTATGTAATTTTTGTAAAGGGTAATTATTAGATTCACTTAGTGCCAAGATAGGCAGATATAAAAGAACGAAGCATTATCGTGCTAAATTAGAAGAGCATACACAGTAATTCTTCAAATAATGTTACCTTTTGCAATCCATATTAGATTATAATAAGGGCAAGTTATAACTAGTTTAGAATATTTCAGTGGAATTAGATTGAAGTCTACATTCCTGACCACATCGTTACAGAATTTTCCTTATTATTAGATTGCAGTGTATCAGTTTCTGTGCTGGTCTATATTATTCTTTTCAGTGTCATATCCTCAATAGAACACCCCCTTCTCAGGCTCCTTAAAAGCCACTTTAAGGACTTTATTTGTCATCTTATATTGAAAATTAGTTGTTACACGTGTGAATGCTTTGAGTTAGACAATTGTTCCTGGGTTGCATTCCAAGCTGTGGGCTCTTGTGAGCCACATCACATCAGATGCCAGATTTAAGCTTTGTTGTTTTGCTGTGTGAAACAAAATTGCTGATCAAAGAAAGCATCAGGATTGAGATTTAAGAACTGACATTTTAAAGTGAAAAGTCATCTTTTAATATTTTCATTGTTAGAGTTCATTATTTTATATCCAACAAATCAAAGTTAAGTTTATTAATTCAAAATATAAGAGACTTGATGGTTTTGTTTCAGGATATTGATGTACTGAGATCAATTGTCGATAAGGTAAACTACTTCAGCATATATATATATTGGCTGCTTGCACCTAAATAAACCTTATAGTTGCTTCTGTTGCTCTTTCAAAGAATACTTTAATATCTTGGGCCCAGTTGTGTATCAGTTGTTTCCATTTGGTTGGTCTTGCGCCTAACCTAGGTTTCCTCTTCTCCAACAGCAAGGTCAGGTCCTCTGTAGATTTACCAAATGGTTTCCCTATCTTGTTTTTAATTTGTTGGAAAGGTAGTTGCAAATTGTATCAATTTTTACAAGGAATATTATAGCAAAATATGTGGAGTTGTCCCCTTCTGGATTTCACATGACTGAACAAGGTGTGCAGTTTACTTTACTCTCACTTTGCAGTTATGATCAGTTGCCACTTGTGTATGATTGAATCTTTATCTGGAAATCGGTTTTCCTATAGACTGATTAATCAGATACCAAAATATATATTTTTGACCCTAACAATTTCTGTGAAAAGGGTCTCTGTTGCACCATGCAAAAGTAGAATCAACATTGTAAGCTATCATCATCACTATTATCCCCAAACCTTAAACTAATATGATATGAACGTCTCTAGTAGCAAATTCACACAAAAAAATCACTTTCTGCTGCTAACAAACCCTCGCCCATACAAGCCACACTTACGAAATGCCACTTTGGCCTAAAATATGGTGCCTGCAGAAGGTGGCCGGTGGGCAGCCAGCAGAGACTACTTACTTCCCAGGGTAATTAGGCAGGTACTGTGAATCACTCTGCTCAACAGTTATAGACTTTGGACATTATTCCCACAGTTTATACGAGCTCAACGCCTACTGGGTGGTCAGAAATAACCATACAATCACTTTCTAACGGCAGGCTACATGCTATGGGAATGGATTATGCAGCCTGAGTTAACTTAGGCTACATGCTAAATGGGTTAAGGACTGAAAATAATATAAAATAAGAAAATGTAATTTGTAATATGGGTGCCGATTATCAGTACCGATACCGCTGATATCTCTTATAATTGGCCCAATTAGGATATGACTGATTAATCGGTAAAGCTCTAGTGGATTTCTTGAAGAGGCGCTATAGCCATATTTAATTTCATTGATTCATTGATTGATAATAGAAGTTATTGATGTATCAATACTGGACCAAGTTTGATCAAGTGATGACTTTGGTGAAACATTTTGATATTGATATTTATATGATGGTAACACTTAACATGACCAGTTTCTTTTGTATTTTACTGAATGGTATTATTGTGTTGGAAATATTGGTGAGGTAAATTACTAATTGTTTTTTCTTAACAGGACCCTCCAAAGCTGCCACACGGAGTCTTTTCTCATGAATTCGTGGATTTTGTGACACATTGGTATTTTTAGATTTTTAGTTTATTAGTTACATCTAACTGGCATGTTGCACAAAATGCTTAATTAAGTGTGTAAAGATGCATGCATAAATGAGTCTCCGATGTTGTCTCTACAATCTCTATAATGATATCTTTACGCATATCATCGTCGTTATGGATGCGTCGTTAAATAAACTTATATCAGTCAGTCTCTATAATCTAAAGCAATGTCCTGATACATCTACTATTATTATACAGTAACATATTTGAATGGGACGTTGGTAACTTTTGAGTTCAGAAACACCAAGGCTGATCGACTCTTTAGGAGAAGCAGAGCAACTCATGGATATTGTCACATATGACGAAAGCATTAAGATTCGTAGATGACCACATAATGAGGGGAGACTTACTCCCAAGAACTATAATTGGGGAAGAATGGAAGGGGAAAGACAGGAGGAAGACCAAGAAAGATGTGTTTGGATAGGAGGGTTGAAGTTGAAGGATAGAGCTAGAATAACATGACGAATGGTGACATTGGATATAAGAACCTGTGTAGGAAGGCAGAAATAAAAGAAGTGAACAGATGACTTAGATTCAGTTAAGTTCTTTTGCCTTTCTCTCAATTGATTCTTATAAGTTGCAGTTTATGCTGCGCGTTCTTTAGTTTTTTACTTTTACATCAATGCCAACAAACTCTTACTGATGTATTCTGTGTTGACAGTATGCAAAAAACTCCATCCTTACGACCAGCACCAGAAGCTCTTTTGGTAAGTAGTGTTTTCCAAGGAGATTATAATCGGTGTCGGTAACAATAATCGGTGCTGAAGTTATTAAAATTATTTTGTGGCAGATTGGCAGTACTTAGCTGTCCTAGAAATCTTCTACTACAGACTTAATGACTGATACTCTGCTTATGCTTTTATCTAACTGCGTAGAATGTGGACATCATTTCATCACCCAATCAGTATGATTAAAAAATTTTGTTCTTGCAATCTTGAATTATTATTAAAATATAAATGAATGTGTATGGTGGACTTTGTTGTCCTGCGATAACTTGTATTTGAATCTTAGTATTTCATTTAGGATGTCTTTTAGTATTGTAAATTTGTTTAGAGTAATGGAATAGCAATTTTATAATTGATTGCTGTTGGTATGTTTTTCATATGTAGGTCATATGAAACTCATATGACAATATTCCCATATGGGCTTTATATGTCGTAGAATTAAATCCTGAGGATATATATATGTGTATTTATTTATATATGTGTATATATATCACATACATATATATATGATGTCCAAATATTGGAGCATTGTTATGTGAAATATATCCTTCAGAGGCCATATTCATGAGACAGACCTGAGGTAACCGGACTTCATGCGTAGTTCGGGTATAGCTATTCCTGGTATAAAACTAAGCTGCAGTCAGTATTCATGAATGCGACTTAGTTGGCATAGGCATAAACTGCACAAGACTTTAAATGACATGAGGTTCTTCATGAAAATGCACTAGTGAAGATTAAAGTGGTTATGGGTTACAGCACTTGCACATAAGTATTTATACACTGTGGTATCGCTAAAGATAGAAACATTTGCAAGTGTTTCAATTTTATAATCTATGCGTCAACATAAACAATTGTACTAGTCATTTATTGTGTAGATATTGTCTAGCCTATAAGTACACATTTATTGTATAGAAAATGCCTAGTTGATATGCCTATAACTGGCTATCAGCAATGGCTTAGGCAAGATAACTAATTATCTTCCACCTCCCATCACTTGCCATAAGCGTCAACTGCCTTAGCAGCTATTCTGACCCTTCTGGAAATCCGTGCTTGACCTTTTCTGGACTACCATTTGGCACACCTACAGATTTTACGCACCATTTGTGAATAGGCTGCTGCCCAGCGCTTGGCTTTCGAGTGGCGTATTAGAAGTTTGGAGATTACAATTACGATCAGCATTATTCCAGTTACCGAAATTAGAGCTTCGTTTTGTTTGATACATTCTACTGTTGCACAATGCATGGGTTTAATTTATACTGGACTTTTTATAAGGAGGGGTTGTAGAATTGTAGTGAGAACAAACCAATCCCAATAAATCAATGATATCTGTACTATGCATGCTGCACTACAGTGACACAACATTTTGTATGCAATATCATTAGGCTTGTTGTCAAATTTTAACATATTTGACCCAAAAATGAGAAGCAATGTAAAGTTCACTGTCAATGAAAGAGTCGAGATAATTATAAAACCTTAGCACTTTTTTATGTCTAAATTAGCGTCGAATGTGACGAATCACAAGGGCTGCCTACTTTGTTTATCGCCTTTAAGCTGTTTTAACAGACTTAGACCTACCTCTAAGTGGGATTATTCTTTTATTCCCAGCTTACAGCACTAAGTTTGTGTCATGAATACGGTCCCTGATGACATTGCTATGGACGGACTAAAGTGGTTTTCCTGAAATACTTGTTTTTAACTACTTTCAGAGACATCCGTTTGTCCAGAAATATGTCGACTGTAACATGGTCTTGGTTGCAGAGTGGGTGATAGAAAAAATGACACCCCCCTAGTTCTCCTTGTGACGTGTGTTGGGAGTTTCCTATAAGAGGCCTTGATGTTGCGTCTTCCATCTACCCAGATGATGAATCTGGTATGAAGAAATGTTAATGAACAAACTACTAAATTTCTGAAGGTTCTTCAAATCTTTTCAAATTTCTTTATCAAGAAATAGGTCAATGCTTGACTTAGGCAGATGTTTTGTCTTTGAATTTAAAGTTTTTCATGTAGTCTTTTTTCATCGAAAATGGAAATGGAACATTTTTATAAGTTTGTTGGCATTTCTGCTGAACTTTCTTTTGTATTTTGTTCTTGCATGTGATGAGTTTAAAGATTTGCAAGATATTACTATTTTGAATATTTTCTTGAAATCTTTTATACTCCACGCAACTAATTGTTATTGTTAACTGTACTTACTGAATTGTATGCAGATTGGAATCTAGAATAAACTGCAACATGTTATTGTTTCATAAAAAAACTTTTTCACAGCTATTGAGTTGTTGATTGAGTTTTACTCTTACTTCTCTTCAATGGTCACACTTGGTAGCTCTGTAAAAGGCTGCACTTCTCGCTAAGTCAGCCCTTCCTGGTTAGTTTGTTAGTAGACCTAAGTCTTGCTCCAAGGCATACATGGTGTAGACTAAGTTCACAAGTCTTGTCTTCTGGTGGCGGTCAATCACTATTGCCGGTCCCTCCATATGGAACTCTCGACCTCTTCATGTTTGTATGCAGCTCTCTTGGCAAAACTGTCTCTTGCTTTGAACTGAAAATCGACCTGTTCCAGTCTGGCTATAACTCTTAATAGTTGCCAAGCTTCATTGTGGTCTTCTAAACTGTTTGTAAGGAGGGCATCATCAAAGTACAGTTGTATTGTATAGGACCAGTCCGTATCGTATGACAGATAATTATAAGCAACGGATACGCTTTGAAACAACTGGGAGATCAATACAGCATACTGTAGGCCTATCTTGTAAAGCATATAATTTTTTAATTATGTGAATACTTTGGGCTTGTTGGCTATGACTCGAACAGCTCAGTTAAGAACGGTCTGTGGCACACAAAAACCAAGCCATAATCGGATATACATCTAGAAGACCAGTCCGTGAGACAGATACGTTTCCTAAAGGTCGGAATTGGCATAGTTGAATAGGCTGCTTGTATTCTTGCATGTCATCAGGTAAAATCTGGTCATATTCGGTGCACGGTACCTGTCTCATGGAAGAGCGTGACTTAGATAGATGACAGTTGACTCAACTGTTAAAGAATCTTGATTTTATTGAAGACCTGTTATGATAGTCAGAGGCGTCTACACCATGTAAGCCTTGGAGCAAATGCTCCATCCCAGAAATTAGGGGGAAGAAACTTTGATGATTTAGGGGAGAAGACATTTTTTTATATATATTATATAATTTTAACCTACTCGTTTATTATTTGCAGTTGAGCTATTCTGTTCAATTCTACAGTGTCGCTGTGGAGTCTAGGAAACTTTTCCCGGAAATTCCCCCCCCCCCCACCAAGCTCCACACTGGAAATTCCCTCCTCGAATTCCTCCCCGCCCGAAAACTAGGAATTGTCCCACCGCAATTTTCCCCTCGCAATTTTAAATATTTTCACAAAGAAATACGAAGCATCAGACGTTTTGCGCAAGATGATAGAGACATCCATGGATTTCAACGTCTCCAAACGGTTCTTTAATTGCATTCTTTGCAGCTTTTTCAACATCAATGGTGACTGACGTTGGGTTTTGCTTGTGAAGTGAGTCTCTCTAGTCGGTTTTCTACGAAATATTGGGAAGTAGCCTATACAGTGGCGTAGCGAGGGGGCGAACCGTCCCAGGCGGCACTTGTCCTAGGGGCGGCATTTTCTTTTAAAAAAAATAAAATATAAATTATTTTTGTAAAGTTGCATTCGACAAGATTTTTGTTGCCCTTGTCTAAATATGGCACAATGCTTTTTAGCTTTATCTCGACTTCAAGCTAACAAGGCCTATACGATATTCCGCAGTAGGATTACCATCGAAATGATAGAATATGGCACCTAATGTTTACAGACATCAGAGCAGTTCTCAGATAATTTGGCGCCCTAGGCAGTCGACCATCTCAGTCGCAAGACCCACAGAATGGAATAGTCTCCCAATTTCAGTTCGTCAAGCCACAACCGTTGCTCTTTTCAAGACAAAACTGAAGGCCTACCTATTCTCCCTGATCTATGACTAAGAATGCAGAACAGCGCTTTTGTGCAAGGCTTAGCTGTCTTGGCAAAGCGCTTTATAAATGCTTAGTTGTATCGTATTGTATCTATTTAAGAGCGCCCCGCCCCCGTTGCATAGGCAGTAAGATGTGGGAAAATATGGGGTCAGGCACGCACTGCACGGTGCACATAAAAATATTTTTGTCAGAATAAATAGACGATTCTGGCAAAGGAAAATTAATTGGGAAAGAGCATGAGATTCAATGAGGTGTTAACAGATCGTTCTTAGATTTGGAATTAACCAAAAACTACTTTTTAATATCTAATTTATAAATTTCTTTTTGAATCATCATGAAACTTTACTCCTGAAAACATTACCGTATTAATCCGAAAATTTGACGCTCCGAAAATTTGGCGCCCTAGGCCAGTGATCTCAACCTGTGGGCAAGTGGGTCGCAAAGGATATCCAAGTGGGTCGCCAACTTTTCTTTGAAATCGCATTTTTTCCACTGACAAATATTGTCACGTGAATGTAATGCGCTATATTTTCTATAGATCGTTGCCTTGTCAGTGTTGCTGCCATTTTAAACTACTCATACATCAGTGAGACCGGCTGTTCAGCTATGATTACACTCAAGACTAAATAATTATAGGAATAGGCTCTGTGTAAATAATGACTTAAGTCTGTGTCTAACCAACATCAGCCCACGATTTGACTTACGCTACTGTACATCTGACCAGAATGCAAGCCTCGCCATCTCATTAACAGTTTTTATGTAAAAGAATAAAGGTTTTTTATTATTTTTTATGACATTATGTAATTTTATTATGATTTATTTATAGTTTTGTTTTACGCAATCATGGTTAGTCGTACAATACATTGACTTGCTGATTTAACAAAGATCATATAATAGGCCTATGCAGGGTTTAAAGTGGGTGGGAACGCGTGGGAACGACGTTACCACTGCTCTCGAAATCCTGTGTATGCGTTCCCACTGCTCGCAATGCAATGGAACCCTCGGAACGCATTTGTTCCAAAAAACTCTTCTTCGGAACGTCCGTTCGGTAACGACAACTTATTCAGGACTCTTAATTATGAGTCTTATTTAGAACTACTTTTACAATGTGTTTGCTGTCCGCTTGTAAGCAGTTTACGTATACACTAACAACATGTATAAGACCTTAAACCGGGTATGTTAACGGATCACTATAATAATAGGGAGGGCAGAGGATGATGAGGAATGGTGGAGAACGGAAGATGGGCGAGGATTAGAACGGAGGGAAGGGCTAATGAGGATGGGAGTAATAAGCGAGGAGCATGGAAATGGGACGAAGTGTTGAAATCGGAGAGTATGGGCAGGTGAGGAATGAATGATAAGGAGGTGGAGAAAAATTGCGGGGTAGTGAAGGGGAGGATGGAATGATGAGGAGATTAGCATGGGAATTGAATGAGAATACAATGGATAGTAATAGACAGCAGAAGGAGAGGATGCAAGAGAACAGAAGGAAAGAGGATGGGCCGAGGAAGAGGCAGAGGATAATAGATGGTGAAAGGGAGTGGAATTTGAGGGGCATTGGCAGAAGTGTTGGCCTACTCTCCTTGAAGTCAGGTACGGTAGCCATCACATATTGCATTGTATTGTATTTAAATCTCTTTATTTATATAGCGCCTCTCTCAGCGCACACCAATCGCTTCCAGATAAAAGAAATTCGTCTTCAGAAAGGACAAAACAAGCACTATATTGTAACCCATACAATACCTCTACAGAATAAAGTTCTTCTAGTATTAATTTCAGCATCGCTATCTTTGTCCATCAATGATTATTTTTGAACAAAAAAGTGAAGCTTTCTTAAAACAAGAAACTGAAACGCCAAAACGGAAGTTTTGCAAAAGTTGGCAGCCGGGGAACCGCTACACATTCCTCCTCAAATGCAAGTGCATTTACTGGACCCTAGGGCCTATCCTTAGAATATGTAATTATCAACCCGTCCACTCCCAACTACATCACAGACGCGTTCCACTACGTATAATTATGGTATCCTATCAATACCTTCTGAAATAAATGTGTCTTAAAGTATAACTACCTTAATCAACAGTCAGCTGCGCCTTATTTTGGCAATCAATTATTGGACTTAGAGGAAAGTAGTTTTATTTACTCACAAAATAGCAGTGTTAAAAAGTAAATAAGCTACAGTAGTAATAGCAATCATAACTATTATTGTAAATTCAATAAACACATGTACGATGCCACCTAGCGATTCGTGTGCGCGACACCTCTCAAAAGAGCGTACAATTTTAGATTTAATTAAGATTATTTCACATCAATCATCGTACAGAAAGGGATGCAGTTTCGTTTAGTCAACAAATGCATACATTGAAAATTCAGAAATAGGCCACTATAATAATACCAATTATTACTTTTAATTTCAAACACGTACTGCGCCACCTACCGATTGAGGGGCCCGTTCCCGTCTGTCCAATACATTTGAACTTCAGCATTCTCTGTCGCTTATCTCAATACTTGTTTCTTCGATTATATATGAGCTCGTGGGAAGTTTAAAAATGACAAATGATGTGCAGAATTAAATATTAAATAATTATGAGTCACAGCGTATTTTGCCTGCAATTATTGTGTAGCTAGAACACGCAGATGATCCTGTAATTTCACACGTTAGGGACTATTTGTAAGTTGTGCTGTGTGACATATCTACGTATTTTGCAAAGCCCAAGTGTACAGCAATTTGTATCGTCGACGATCATACCTCGAAGCAGTGTCTACTTCAAGCTTTGATTTAATCGTTAATATAGCTAATGTGGTTACCGTCATTTACTGTCCTTCGGAATGCAGATCAGTGGCAAGTTAAATTAAGTCTAACGACATAATTATATCTGAAGTCATTGATTGACATTGCATGGCGGTAATTAGCCCAACCCGATGCGTATCAAAATTTGCGAAGATCGGCGTAGACGAGACCTGGCAAGGAGGCAAGGACTACCAGACCAGAGCGATGATGGGGTACGAGAATCGCTGCCGGGGGAGTAGCTAGGTGAGCGCATCCGGCCACCACCTGTGTTTAAACCAGTCCAAACAATGCAGCACACACGCCACGTCCTACTTCTCATATCCATAACCAGTCTGTCTCGGCTGCATTTCTTCTTTCTCTTCTATAGCGACGACGACCGTAATGATGGCGACGATAATCACAAGATGAATAATAATAATAATAGCTATAGCAATGACAGGCGGGCCGCATGCGATCGGCGTGTTGGACAGCACTGCCTTACGGTCTAACACTACCTGTCAAGCTTCTGCTTTGTAATAACTTGTGCTTTTTTGCCGATCGGAGGTTTTCATTCAACTTCTAGCCTTTCTCCCTTTGAGCACCCTAGCAAGCAGCAGAAGACCCTCTCTGCAGAGATTCCCCAGATGGGAATGTTACGAACCAGCACGCCCGGAGCGTAGTAGGCCGAGGTTTTTATTTTTTTGATTTCTCCCTCAGTGGGACCACTGGGGGAGGTACTAAAACCAGGGTAGCGGATCAGGGATTATCTGACCACCAGCCTAGGCCGAGAGCCCAGAGGGCCTCACGCAGCCTGGTTAAAGTACATGTCAGGTATTAAGCCGACAAGTAAACGCTTTGATCTTGGCCAATTATGGCCGAGAAGCGATAACGACGTTGGTTGATATAAGTTTATTTAACGACGCATCCATAACAACGATGATATGCGTCAAACAAGTACAAGTATACAAGGTACATATTTACGTTGATGATAAGTGTCTTTAAGTGTCTCTCTTCTAGTTTTAATGGTTTTTAGGCAATGATATGTAATATATTATAATATTGTATAGTAATGTTCACACTAGGTTGTTCATTGTCTATTTACAGCAGTCCTACATCTTCCGACCAGAAACTGCCAGCCACTTGTAGATCGTGTCCATCGATAACGACGTCTGACTGATATAAGTTTATTTAACGACGCATCCATAACGACGATGATATGCGTTGCCAACGACGTATTATCGAGAGGTCTTTTATAGCGTGTTTCGGCATTTAAGAAAAAGTCTCCAATGGCAAAGCTTGCTAACGTTAATAACTATTTAATTCGGTCATTCACAGAAAAGTTACTTCGAAATATGAAAGTATACAATTTAATGCAATTTATAAGTAAGTCGAATGTCATTCTAGCATAACAGAATTTAAAATAACTCTGTTTCCCATCTGAGCCTATGTAATCAATTGTTAACATGTGCCGCCATCTAACGACGTCGTTATTTTGGTCTTATTACTGCGTCTTTTCTACATAATTATTTTTATTATTATCGAAAGCGAAGGCAGCCCGAGCCGGCGAGAAGAAGCGCAAGAGGCGCCGTAGGGAGTCGTACGCCATCTACATCTACAAGGTGCTCAAACAGGTCCATCCCGACGCGGGCATATCGTCGAAGGCCATGTCCGTCAAGAACAGCTTCGTCAACGATATCTTCGAGCGCATCGCCGCCGAGTCCAGCCGTCTGGCCCACTACAACCGCCGATCAACGATCACGATTTGCGAAATCCAGACGGCCGTCCGGCTCCTGCTGCCCGGCGAGCTGGATAAACACGCCGTGTCCGAAGGCATGAAGGCGGTGACAAAGTACGCCAGCTCCAAGTAAGCGGTTGGGACGGCCATCGTTCGGCGTCGCCAGATCGGAATGAAAACGGCTCTTTTCAGAGCGTAACGAAGGAAACGCGTGCAGATCAGAGCCCAGTTCAGACCACCACAACACCCTCTGCTGCTGACCTATCTATTGTCATTATTATTATTATTATTATTATTATTATTATTATTATTATTATTATTATTATTATTATTATTATTATTATTATTATTATTATTATCGGTTTTCGTCCCCATCGGGCTGAACAAAATAGCCCCTGAATGCCACTGCATTAAAACGTTGTGTACAAATAGATAGACGTTGAAAAAGATGAGTTGTTTCGCGAGAGCCTCCCGTTGCCTGTGTCATACGGCGGCCCAGCTCTTGTAGAAACTCCATTCCAGTACGGTTTATGGGGCCCAGTGATTCGATGGCCACTGGCACAAAATCATGCGTGGTAGGGAGGGATGAGTACTTGATGCACTTTCGTTCTGCGGCATGTTCTGCTGCTCCACCGGCTGTTGATGCTATCAGATGTACATAAGAGGATGCGCATGTATGAATGTCTGTTGCGTCCCAGCGAGACGGTCGACGCAGCTGACGCCAAATAGGCTGAAGTTGCCAGCATCGATACCCGCCTGGTCCCGATTCCTCCATCTCTTATCGGGAGCGAAGTCTGTAACCACTGAATGTCTTTGAGCTCCGTGTTGAGGATCTTCTCCAGTCCTGTTTTAGTTTGATGGTCTATTGTCTCCAATAACGGGCGGTTCCAGCACGGAGAAGTCCGCAGCAGGTAAGTCATCTTTGCCGCCCCGAAACAGGATTTCAGCATGATGAGGGCTGCTTGTGACTGGAGGTCCATAAGGTCTTTCAATATTCGATCAAAGTGTTCGCTGTGTTCTAGCAAGGCTTCATCAAGGACCTTCCCTCTGAAAAGTGGAGAAGCCAAAAGGGTCAGTTCCTCTGGTTCTCGTCTTCTGAAGTCCTCAAAACCCTCTCCAATCAACTCTGCCTCCGAGTAGTATTCACATTTAAGTCTGTTTAGGGAAATTCCGAGCGTTGTCTCAAGCTCTTTTATCTTTGTCAAATCTTGCCGAACGTCATCCACGTTTCCACCTAGGGAAAGATCATCGAGGTACCCAAGCTTGAACGGAGATCGCAACTCCCTTAACGTCGGCTGCAGGGGCAGGCAAAACAGCAGAGGCCCTAGCGGGTCTCCCTGCTGTGGACCCATCCTAGACCTCACTACAAATTGACCGAATTGTAGGTTGGCCTCAATTGAATATGCCTGGTGGGTGAACGCATAGAGTTCTGGGATGGTGTCATGGACGGCTCGAAGCATTACATCTCTCCGCAGTGTGTTGAAAGCATTTGCGAAGTCCAATTTTACAAAGATTTGGTCTCGTTGCATGTTCGTCACAAAATTTCTTGCGGCGTGAACCGCTGCCTCTCCCTCTCCAGGGGTTGCAATGCCTACCTGGAACGGGGTGAAGAAATCTCCCAGTCTTTTCAGGGCATAATTATTGGCACATTTTGCTGCCAGCCTGCACCATACATATCCGATGACAATCGGTCTGAGGCCCCCTGATTTCTTGGAAAGAGCGATAAGAGAGCCTCCAAATATCAGTTCACGTAACGCGAGTGGACAATCACCACGCAGCAGTACATTAATGAAGTCCGTCGTAGACTGGAGTAATGTACCAGCCAATTCCCTGGTGTTTATTAGGTCAAGAAGATGCTGGGGTCGGAACCCATCCGGACCCCCCGCTGAACCCGCCGGGAACGATCTAATCGCATCTTCCACTTCTCTCACAGTGACCTGGAAAGAACACGTTTGTGACGACTCAGGCTAGTCTGACATTTGGTCCGTCCATCCATTTGCTGGGTGTCTTTCCTGCATAGCGTTATGTGATTCGGTCGCCGCCTCGACTGGGCGGTCCTGACTGCAGAGTATACGTGATGCGGCCCTGATGTTGCCCTCCTCCACCTTGGCAACTCCTTCACCGCTGCCAAAAACATCTCTCGAGCATCTACCCTCATCCGTGTCCCTGACGCACAACCTGCTTCCACATCATCCTCTCTCGCGTAGTCCTTATTCTCGAGGCGTCTTTTAACCACATTTGCCACGTTATGTCTGCGGCCTGTCCGCTGTGGCTGTGCAAGAACGCTGGAGGCAAAGCGTAGCAGCTGATGCCATGTCTCAATGTTACTTGGGTCGTTGTTAATGGAAGCCAGAATTCTCTCGAGGGCCTGTGAACAGGCGAATCGAGCAGCCTTCGGGACGTGCTTCATGACGCCTCCACTTCTTTTTCTCGGGTGGTTGATATTTCCTGTTCCTTGATGCAGAACCGCCTTGCCTCGCTGGGTCAGCATCTCTGGCTCTTGCTGAGCACCGTCTGTCAATGATTGCCTGTCCGTCACCGATTTGTTAATAATAATATTATTATTATTTTTGTTATTAGACAAGTCCCAAGACCTACTAGGAATATTATATAATTGGCAAGTAAAACAACCGCGCAAGTAAAACAACCGCACTATATATTTTCACACGAACACTTCTCGTATTGCATCCACCTTCCCTTAACCGATACCATTGAATATATAATAGCAACGAGCTAACGTAACAACATACATACATACATACATACGCGCACACGTACAGTCAGTAACTGGCTCCCACCCACACCCGCCAAGTTGCAAAAACCGCTTCACACATGTAGAATGTTACATAGAATGTTGATATCAATGTATATCTATAATAGCACACGTCAAAGGAATGTAGTTTTACTGCCAAAACGTATGCAAACTTGCGGAGAAGAGAAACGCAAGTCGCAACCGTAAACTTTAAGTTTCTAAAACTCCACTCTAACTCGGGCACAGGGCACAAGCACTCGAGCTTGTCGACAAGTGCTGCGTCAAGTCATATTGCTTTATATCATGCAATAGTAATGGACTACTTATTTGAGTCTATGATTTTTTACTTATACACATCGACGTGGTGAGTCTTGCATTAGCTACTGTGATCACTTGACCACGGTAATTTGTTTACTCAACACAAACATTGAGACAGGCCATTGAGGAAGTGGTTTTGAAGTCTCACCACATGAAAAAAGAAGTAGGCGCATTACGATGATTATTTACTTGATGTGGATATCACTAAGATTCAACTTCTGCCCAAAGGATGAAAGATGACTTCTACACTACATCAATTAAGCAGAAACTCTTATAACGTCTTCTGATGGTTTCGTTGACCTCAATCATAATTATTATTATAAAGCTTTGAACCATTACGTTATTTGATTTTCTAAAGAACATAGTCAATCCATCATTTCTTTGAATGAATTGGAAACGCACAGTGAACGGTTGCTAAATTTGACGTTTACTATATTTGCAAAGAATCAATGAAAAAAGAATGCATCTTAACTGTAGTCTGTTGTCCACGTTGCAGAATTTGAAGGAGACGATTTAATAGCATACCCTACCTCATCCGTGGTAGAAGCTTGGAATGACGGGCAAGGTATGTTGGACAGTTGCAGTGAACTTGCAGTGAACTGCCGTGAACTTGCAGTGAACTGACCTAAGCCGCAATTTCTTGACAGCGGTTACGTAATCGTCTTTAAGTAGCTAGGCCTATATAGCCTAACTATTGTTCTGTTAGGCTTACACCAAGAAATTTAACTAACAAATATTTCTTTCTTATTATTTAGAGCGTCAATTTGCATCATTCGACATTATAATATATTATATTATCACTTTTGAGTAGACCAGAGTTCATCAATTCTAAAATCCGCTTTCATAGCAGTGCAATAATTCCGATTACTAGCATAGATTGTGCATTTCTTTGATTAGATTTAAATATTTATTACTTAACTACTTGGCCTATTTATTTGTGTTTTAGTTTTAGCTGTCGTAGCCATCAGCGGATTTACAGTGGTGATTTGTCTAACGAATCTCTGCGTTGGAATAGTTTGTTTGCGCAGGTTTTTATACATCAGCATTCTTATCAAGTTTCAATAACTTAGCAGAAAATATTCTGAATAATTCACGGACATTTTTACCTTTATTTACAATAAAAGTGCTTGTTCTCATTTATGGCTTAGGCAACTCTGTTCAGTCTGTATAAGCGACAGTTTCAGGCCTGTTTCGAAGTAATGTCGTTTATACATATGCCTACAATGAATTTTTAAAGCCTACAAAGTCCTACATAGCGTTTTTATTAATTAAATTTGAATAAATCTTTAGGCCTTAAGCTCTTGTATTGGCATATATTGGATTGCGTCGACTCTTAGCTTTAGTTCTGTAACCGTGATTATTCGGAACATTACATTACAATAGATAGCCTAATTTATATATATAGGTCATTATTATACATTAGGTTTAGCTGAACATTCACTAATTCAGACAGTATAGGTTCTGTCAGTCACTCGTGTAGGCTCTAGTAGTTACAGTCAACCCACATTCTAGGGATACCTTGAGTGGTCTGTAGTTGGCCAATCAAAGTAGTCTGTCCTAGGATAGGCCAGTTTCCTCTTTGGCTGAGGAAAGTCTCTTATAAGCTACAGCACTGTTAAGAACTTTGCAGTCTGACTTCCGAAATTATCAGGTATCTAGTGCGACAGAACTGTCTATTATAATATATATAATTTATTAATAACTTAGCTTCATGTTCAACCTCTAGCATCTCACATCATTATCACTTTGTGAGCATTTGTATCATTCTGTATTTAGACAACCATATTTATGTTATACTTTATCTATTCCTTGTTTAATAAAGATAGTTTGTATCTGAACTGTCTCTTCATGTGTAGCTAGTTGCCCCTAATATAATTTAACTTACTAAGTATCTAATATAATAGTAGATCTAGTTTTAAGTAGAACCCCTTAGCGTTCTTACAGTTCTTTCAGACAAAATTAATATCAACGGACACTATTCTCGCTTTCTTGCTTGGTTTCATCGTGTCCACCGCCAATCTTCCCTCCGCTAAAGGTTACTTTCTCGCCAGTTTGCTAGTGTCATTGTCTACTATAGCTGTACCCAATAGGCCCTGCTCGTATTTGATTCGCTTCGGTAATCCGAACAGTTTACTCGTTTCAGGCTATTTAAACTATTATAAATAACTATTTCACATAAATATTAGGCTGCGTCTTTGTCTGCAGTCTCCATTGTGGATCGAAACTTTCATTCTAACTGCTGAGTCAACACTTTTAAGTAGAATAGTATTTAAATCCTTGAATGTTTTAATTGAATTTATACAGCCAATTATGAGCTATGAATTTTGCATCGGGTGTTAGAAGTTCTGCAATTATCTAAGTAGAATCGCTTTGAACAGAACTTTTGATAGCATTGAATCCTATTTAAGACTGTATTAATTTTTATTTATAACGAGTGTACAATAGGTTTCATTATCGACCAACTCAGGAATCTTGAGTTCGTCACTTCCCATATGATAAATATTAGATGTCTATACAGTATTTTATAACTCTTACCTACAGAATACATTGTAGAAGCACTGTACGAATTGCATAGAGCTGCTAGAGTTGCCGAAGCGGCAAGTTGACGCTGCGGAAATCCCAATTATTTTAAAATTGTGGAATTTTTTTTAAAATTTAGTGATTGTTTTCTAATACCGTCAGGCTGTGAATGACGTTGAGTTTAAAGTACATTGCGTTTTGACTAGTTAGTCGGACATCTTCTACGAAATAGGTCATAGTACCGTGACAAAGAATTTTTTCGTGCTATATCCAATGAGTTCATGGCTACAAGTTGAGTTCCTCGTAAGCAATTTATGAAAAACCGTGAGCATTATTTAAAATAGATAGATAATGTCTGGAGGAATATCTGACGCCTTTAGAGTTCTTGCATGATTTTCAACGAAAACGTGGTCTAAATCTTCACTACATTCATACGTTCAGAGAAAGAATGTGATGATGTACACGCTTGGAATCTTCGAGAACTTAATAATTTTAGAGTAGACCTTCCTTGGCTTATTGGTATGGAATTTGAGTGTCAATAAATATGAGAAAAATCAATGGACCCTATACGTTGTATTGCTTATTGGTAGAGATATAGAGAAACAGAGATTCTATGACTGTCTGTTTCTCCATCACTGCCAATAGAGACTGAGACAGATACACAGACAGAGCCAGCGACACAGACAGAGCTAAAGACGGACAGATACACATAGCCTACAGCGATAAAGACACCGAAAAAGAAAATGCAGCCAGGGACAGTGACACACACAGACAGAGACTGACATAAAGACAAAATAAAGCCAGAGGCAGAGACAAAGACGGACAGATACAGACAAATATAGAACGAAACAAAAAGCAGAAAGACAGAAACAGATGCAGACGGATGCAGAAACAGAGATGTCTGAGACAGAGACAGAGACGGACAGAGGCAGGTGCAGATACAAAGACAGGGATAAGATAGGCAGAGACAGAGACGGATACAAAACAAATGTAGAGAGCCTGAGACAGAGACAAGGACATAGACTGACATTTTGTGGAGCAATAATATCTTTTAAATTATTTGTTGCGTCACAACTATTACAGAAACCGTCCGTCATATGAAATGTGGACTCTTTGAGATGGTCCCCGCGCTATAAGTACACGATCATTATTGGTTCCGTATTAATGCGCGTTTGATAAATGTATACCTCTGTTAACATTTAGCCATTAGTGCAGAATCTTTGACAGCAGTATCTCGAGTGCATTACGTATTTCTGTGACTTGTCTCACCAAAGTATAGATCTATATCGGTTTAAAATTTACGGCATTGGTCTACTGACTGGCAGCAGTGCCAGAAGTTTTTAAGGACTAAAGCCATTTATTGTAGTCTTAGACGATTAATTATTCGAAACTTTAATATAAGGAAATTCTAAAGTATGAATCTGATATATTTACATAGGCCTACTTTTGTGAGTTTAATATTGATTTGTATGCGTTTGCCGGTTTATTCTTCTGAATTTCTTACGAGTGTACCAGGTACGTGACACACTTTTCCTTTACGCTCAGTGTGCTCTGAGTGAACGGGTTCGATCCTCGTCCGAGGCGTCACTGTGTATTGCCTTAATCAAGTTCTTCGCGCACAATAATTATTGCTCTGCAGTACAACAGCAATTGCGCCATCGAGGCGTGTGCACTTCTGAGCAAAAATGTTGAAAGAAGGGCGATATCAAATTTCAGAATAAAGAAATGAAAAATAAAATGAAAAATAACGTTTGTTACCTTTTTGTATAATGATGGAACAACTTCAAATCTTATTCATTGTATTAAGTTCAGTTTTGCCCTTCATAGCTTATAGAAAACAGAGTGCGATAGATAGTTACATCTGTCACCTTAGTAGACTTGCTGTTACACATAATCCATAGGTTTGAGCATCCACAGTTAAATGTATGCGTTCCAGGAGTTTCTCATTGAAGTCTAAACAGATAAATTATTTATTTGACCTACATTTCAGCATTGACTCGGGTATTTTTTGTCTGTCTCATCTGAGCATTACTATAATTGTGGAATTCAAAATCGGTGTCTTCTTTGTTTCATGGTTAAAGTGTTTTTGTCTTTCCGTGTATTTTGACCTGTATTTAACTTTCAACAGAAGAATACTGCATGTCAGAACATTTCCAGCCGCGATGCTCCAAGAACGAAGTCATAATAATTAGAAGTGCCGTATTTGGACGCATGCGCGTTGGACGCTGCGTAAAAGCCGAAGAAGTAGCCGCCCACAAGAAAGTGATTGGAGACGACCCCATGTATTTTGGTTGTTCAGAGGACGTCTTAGCGATAATGGACAAGGAATGTTCTGGACAGTCGGAGTGTGATGTTCGTCTATCCGATATCTCGGACAAAGATATCCAGCCATGTTTTCCTGGTCTAACGGTTTATCTAGAAGTCAGCTATGAATGCAAAAACAGTAAGTAGCCTATATGTTAGAGGTCAAGTTGATTATTAGTCTACCGTTGTTTGCACTAATTTCAGCATTGTACCGCGCGACACTCTGGACGATGGCGCTATATAAAAGTCATCGATCGACAGCGGAGGCGTAGGAGGACTACGGATGAGAATGTCTACCTGAAACCTCAGAGGAGAGACATCAATGGACTTCGCCTGAAGCAGACGGCCTCAATATAGACGACGAGGATTATGCAAAGATCATCGGGGTGTCAAACAACGAAACCCGACACCACGAGGCAGATGTCAGAGACGACTGTCCCTTCCATCTCTACGACCCACAGACAAGAAATTCATGAATCAGTGGAAGATTGGGTCTGGACCGGCTGGTGGACACGGATCATGAATAGGGGACAATTCCGATACGAATGGCGCAACCCACTAGGCGGCATAGCGATAATAATGAAATTTGATCCCTGGGACCTGTTATCCGTCTATGACACTGACCAGGCCCAGCCATACAGCCGCTAGTCAGACAGTAACTGGACGCCCCTAGGAATCTGACGTCACGCTAGGGATGCCAAGACCCGACCAACCAGGGTTTAGTAATGGCTTCTGCAGGTGACCTGTCGTCCAATAGAGATGCGAGTTTTGCGTTTGGGATGGCGAAGGAAATCGCCTCTAGAAGGATTCATATAGCGTAGCAAGAAAATGAACAGGGACTTGTTTCGGAACTGGGGAGACGCTAGGTCGTTCTGACGATAAGAGTAATCAACGTAGATGGGAATCCCGTCTCCAACGTAAACCAGGGAAACATTTCTAAACAGACACTAAAAACTCCAGTAAGTGTAGATAGGATGAGTGGTGTATATATATATTTAATTAAATGTACATATTAAAACCCTCAAGTGTGTCGTGTTGCTGAGCTTGGTGATAAGGGAAAGAACCAGCGGGTACTCTCGTCATCAAGAAGAAGGAGTGGCGAGAGTGGAACCCGCGACAAGCATTTAAAGCCAATTGTTATTACAAGGTACTATAGGCTGTGTTATAGTGATTGTTCGCTCAGCCGCGCATTATTGTTCACGAAACGCCTGATACTTTACGTTATAACCCATAACAAGTATTATGGCTTCATCTCCAACGGCAACATCAAATCTAGAGTAGGCATATTATGTACAAATTTAAGATATTCAAGAAAACTGAAATTTTTATTTAAAATGTTTACTCAACATGTAACATAGTCACGCTACTTCCATTTCATATGTCATTGATGACATATTTATGCATCTCTGAAAGGGTCTCGAGACTATGCAGAGCTTTGGTGTATTCTGACTCAACAATACATGTACATGCATCTTCTCACAGATAGACAACCCCGGCACATAATGATAGACAGTAAAGAGAAACTGCCAAATGAAATATGCTATTGAGTATATCCTATATGTGACATCTTACTGACTAATTTCATGCACTGGACCCAGTAGTGTAGCGTTAATTGTGAACACAAAAGAGATTCAGGCACCGGACACAGAGGGACACTACACGCGGTAAAAGATTTGAAGGAATAATTGTCATTGCTCTGTAGGTTTGCCAGATTGTAGTATCTACTGTCCAAACTAAATCACACAAAGAAAGCTATTGAAACGCTAAAAAACGGTCAGAGCAAGGTATCGCCCGTAATTGCTTTATCTTTTTCGGACACTCACATTTTTGTTTATAAGCGTGCCTACCATCAGTAGGAACTAACCAGTGAAATGGTAGCCTTGATAGGGCCTACATGGTAAATCATGCATTAGATTTACTCATCATTACATTGAGCAATGACTCCTCTCCACAAGCATTGCAATTTAATTTATTTGTGCATTTTATGCCTACACTGTCCTCTAAAGGCAACCGAGGAACAGCTATTCTAATTTTTAACGAAAAACTTTTGTTCTTTCAATTCACGTACAGTGATGCATAAATACTTAAATGCGAGGCTGTGTGCAGTTGCAGACGAAGAGCGTTCGTGTGCTTTGTTGGCTACAACGGATCCAATCCATATAATCGGTTCTTCTGTTTCAAAGAAAACATGCGGAACAAAGTCTCATCCATGGATCATCGAAGCTCCAGTGGGACAAAGACTTCGTATAAGTCTATTAGATTTCACTGCATCGCCTGAAGACAACTCAAGATTACAAATCAAACAGTCATGTACTAATTATGGCGTCATTGTGGATAATGCAGCCAAAGCAAATCTTTCCATCTGCGGAGGCGACGGAATTAGAGACAAGGAGGTGCACATATCACGCGGAAATGAAATCAACATCATCTTCAATTTTGCTAACGAAGAGGAAAAACCTGGCATTGCTCTCAGACGATTTCTTCTGGCCGTTGCAAGTAATACTATGGTCTTACGTCCTTATCAAAAATAATAATGCTGTATACAAAATTGGATTTTACGGTTAAATTAATAAGACCGAGGAAGTCTTATGAAATATAAAACCAACGGAACATGACTCACGACAACGCTGCTGGCGATTGTTGTAAATATTTACAGTGATCCGCGACATTCCTCCGTATTTGTTAAGTCTGGGGCATACATTACGACTACCACTTAAACAGTAATCCTACGGCAGGAACTTTGCTTCGCAACACATTTTATTCTTAATAGACGTACAGCTCAAGCGCACAATACCAAGATAATCTGTCTTACAAAATAATTTTATTTTCCCATAAGCAGTGTGCTAATTGAGAAACTTATCCATGACGCTACATGCATGTATGACAGAGTTGTACAAATTGATCAAAGTTAGGCCAGACCTATCTATATGTAGGTGTGCGATATCATTCAGTTAGTGGTGATATAAATCCATACAATAAATAGAACATCAATTCACAAAGAAACAATGTTGTCTCGCACAATATTGTAAATGAGCAGTTAACCAACAAACTGTGCGTGCAATTACAAAGTCGTTGAACCTGAGCTATTAGACCCTACATGTACGTGTGACCGTGCCAATTCTGTCCTCCGTACCATTACAGTTCAAAATGTATTCTGCAATTTAATGAAGTCCGACCAGTAAGGTCGTCTTCTTGCAGTCACAAATTTTTTTTCTTGATGTAGCCTAGCCATTTCAGTCTAACTCTTGCTTATAAAATTTTTTAGATAATATTTGCTTTTGTGCTGGTGGCAGCTCGTATAGCATAAACATGTAAACTCTTTCGAGTAAACTCTCGGCCTAAATCGGTACGTTCCGGGTGACAGAAGAACCAGCTCAAAGACACTGCACAGCTTTCCCTCTGACTATGCACCCTATAGTAGTCTACACGTGCGTCTTTGAGAGCAACACATAATAATGTATCAGCAAATCACATCAGCTACCGAAACACGTGAAACCTCGGAGTATGATTAGCCATAACTCACTACGCGCAATGCCAATTGTGTGCATGTATATTCGACTTTAGGTTACTTTAGCGAGATAGTAAGCTTACAATGTTTTTATGTCAATAAATTTTACTACACGAAATGCATACTGGTTGCAATGTCAATCTTTGCAGCCATTGGTTGTTCCGATCTCATTCCGCCAGAAGATGCTTGGCTTAAGAGAAGCGATGATACAATTGTGATTGGCTGCTATGCTAGTCGTCAAACATGGCATCTTAATTGCCAGGAGGGATATTGGGTGGGCGTCTTTGGAAACTGTTCCCAAGGTGATATTTCAGCAATAAAATCTACCAATCTGCAATAGGACAAAATTTTCATAGGTGTGATATAGCAAAAACAAATATTTAATATAAAGATGGAATACCAGGATTTGCAGAAGCAGGGCTGAATGGAGAAGCATTTGAATGTTAGCTGTTGTCACATTCTGCATAACGTTAGATATGTGGAAGTCAACGCTTGAGAGCTTAACTGATGCCAGCATACCGACATACATGTACAATTGTACTTATATGATAACTGTGTATATGTGTATATCTCCGTTTAACTATTCATTATTACTCTGAATGTAAAAAATGCTCGGTTGATGATTGTGTGCGACATCAACCAAGAGCATATTGACCTCACCTAACTTAACTGGCAACATAGAAAGCAGTTTCACGTATTAAATATATGCTATTGTATCTCTTTTGGTAAACTGTTTTTATTTGATGTCATGTAGTATCCATATTAATAATACAGCCAGGAAGAACTTTATCTATTGTTTTAGAAATTATGGCACATGATCCGGTCCAACACTTAGACCGTATAATAACGGGATCTTGGAGCGACGGTCAAGGTAGGTTAAGTGATGCACAAAATGCAATGCAGGCAATGACCATATAGACGTAAATAGGTCTACATGGAATAAGAATGTTTTAAATTGTGTTCAGTATGGTACTTACTACAATAATTTATAATTATTTACAAGTGTCGCGCTAAGATTACTATAATAAATCGTCTAAGTTCTTTGAATATTAGTGAAACTGTTGGAAACTGGAACATGAAAGGAACAATACATTATGAATTGATTTCGTCACTCAATGCCTCATGCAAGATGTTGATCCAGGCTCATTATACCACTTTATGGACAATCATTGATAGAACAACGCGTTGTCTTTGATCAATCTGCTCTTCGGTCCTTCAAAATTACCCTTGAGATGATAGAAACCTAATTCCAGATAACCTAAAGAAGTAGAGAGAACGTCATAAAGATTTATTTGAGTTAATCATTTGCAGTTTATTTGCCTTTGATGTTTAGTGTGGTATAAGCCTAAATTATTTCCTTTCGTTCTTTCAGTTTTAGCAATGGTTGCAGTTGGTGGACTCACACTAGCTTTATGTCTCGCTATTTCATGCGCAGGAATAATATGTTTTCGAAGGTACGATTTCAAAACTTATATGGAACCACTTCTCATTTTAATTTAATCAGAACAATCCATTTTATTCCATTGAACCCCGCATGAACCTAATTGTTTAGGTGTCCTAAAATGACTGTTCCATCTGAGAAATTACAGAATGAAAAATTAGGAGTTGGTTGCTTTTTAGCTGTGTAGTACAAGAATCAATAAAAAATTTTGTTAGTTTGACAAAACCCTCCTTGCAAAAGTTCAGAAGTGCCCATTGAAACCGGGCAACTATTAAGAGACACAGACGGACAGAAAGAAGTGGATTTTCAGCTTGTGGAACGAAAGGCAGTTACGAACATGAAGAGATGGAGTTCCAAATGGATGGACCACTGTAAGAATCGCTTAACGTTGCTGAGTGACTGAAATAAAGCAATTTGGGCGACAGTATGTATACATGTAGTTGTCTAGCTAAGATGTTCATGCACTTCGAACATGTAGGTCTATATCTGATTTACCATTTAGTTGTCTAATTAAAACGAAGTTGTATCGTGGCTATTAATTTTGGTCTTATGAAATATTCATTCAGAGTGTCAGCTCGAAATAAAAAGCACCAAGAATACAATACGATTAATTACACAATTCGCTCCACACAAAGACAGCAATTGGATGGAGTTTCACCAGCACCCGTCACAGGATTCACTAGAAACGGAGGAGTGAATCCTCCTGGCTTGACTGCGCAACAACAGACGGCAGCTTATTCGGTCTTCGTTGGAGAAAATGACTTCAACGATGTCGCATAAATAAAACCAGACCATCGAATAAATTTACATTGTTATTGTCTTTTATACAAAATTCTTTGTTTTTTCATAGAACTTATGAAGTGCATGCGCTGCTTCCATGTACCATTTCTTCGAAAATTTTCTCAGCTTCTGCATTTTAGCATTCAAAACCTTGTTAATTATAAATCTTGTTTGTTGTTCAGCAGCGAGTTACAGGATTTGCAATGTAAGACTTTTCGGCTGAACTAGTAATAGATGCACGCTGCACAGTAGAAATATTCATGATTGAGCAGCATAACTCAGCATCTTTGGTAGAGTTGCGCATTTGTTAAATAAATGGCATACGGTCCCTCGAATGTCTTTTCGTTTGCTATGGAGTCAGTAACGATCTACAGGCACTATCTTGTGCGTATAGTATTATCTTCGTTTAATATCAAACTGACAAGCCGCGGTATGATTACGAGCATACAGCATGAACAGATATTATGCTCCATGTCTAATTTAGCCAATCACTCCACGGTCCGCCGAGCAAAAGACGGTCTAGTCAACCCTTGGGGTAACTGGGATCCACCTTGCTACCTATTCTTTACACGCCAGCTGGTGTCTTATCCATGACTCTGCGGGTTCCCATGCCAAAGTACCCTGCTATTATGTTTAAATAAGCCAAATTATCGACATGTATGCTTATTGCGAAAGGCTGATTCCCACAATTATTGTCGTCTCTATATTAACAACGCAATACAATACACTTGTCACTTGATAACGCCCACCCTATAAGGAATGGAAGTGAACATTGAAGCCGGACAAATATTAAGAGTCATAAGTATATTGGAAGTTTTCAGTTTAGACCGAAAGGCAGCCTCGTTAAGAGAATTGCATAGGCCTATACGATTAGGTTTAGAGTTCCAGTGGCGTCACTAGGGTTGGTGTCATCCGGTGCGGTCACTCATGGTGTCACCCTTAATGGAAATTCTTCCTTATGGCTACCAGACCATAGAGAACCGTAATCTCCAAACTTCTAAATCTCCACTCGAGAGTCAAGCGCAGGGCAGTAGCTTATTCACGAGCGTGCGTCAAATGAAATGGGTTGTCAAACGGGTAGCCCAACGAATGTCAGCGTCCGGTCTCCAGAATTGTTGTTAAACTTCGCAAGGGATCCATATATTGGAAGTAACTCTTGATTGATATGTTGCTGCATACATTTTAACACAGTATAAAAATAAGCCATAATCCTCTTGTACTAATCTTACTCGTAGATCTTAATCTGTACCAGAAAAGCCGAAAATTTTATTTTTTCCTAAGAATGAAATGGTTCTGGCAACATGAAACTTTCCAATGCGTTCCTATGCAAATTTCTAGGTTAACATGACTATTTTCAGCACACAATTGGGTTTATATTCCGACATTTAGACATCTCGAATTCACACGCTTTCGATATAACAACAACCGCCATTTAAATTCGCATCATTCAAAGGTTGTATTAGTTGTAATATGCAAATCAAGCGCACCATTTATATAACCAAAGCCTCACTCGGAGCTCTCGCACGATGAAATACTCGCTATCGGTCAAATATCAGAGGCGAGGAACTCAACCACTGAATTCAAAGTTCAATCCCAGACGAAGCTACGCTAAAGCTAGTACCTACAGTCACTCATTTTAGCAAATTAGGCCATAATCTATATCGCGCGGGCATTGAGGTGTCTACTCGGAGGCGCTACCAGCCCAACCACAGCGATACAAATCAGTCTTAGGCAACATGTGAAAGAAGGGCGCTTTACTGGGTTGGCCTAATAATGACGATACTGACAGCAGCCTATTAATTGTTAGGCCTAGTATGTTTAAAAAGGTTTATATTAGCACAGCGTTTAAGCATTAGGCCTACGTAAATTTATGCACTATACTGTCAGCGTCGTCATAGGCCTAGGCCTACATGTAAGACAAAGTTACGAAATATGTTTAGTCAGCTGCTATTATTATTTTAAAATTAATGTATTTTTTACTTAAATTCTGCACAAGCGCTTTTAAGACAGTCATTTTGGCGTCACCCCTCTGATGGGTGTTATAAAGTTACGATATAGGCCTATGTTTAGCTATCTGTTATTGTTAATTAAAAATTAATGATTTTTTGCTAAAATTTTGCACAAGCGCCTTTAAGACAGTCATTTTGCTACGGTTCAATTCAGAAACTTTGGCAATGTTGGCCCCTCAACATGGAACTGACTTCCATATTTATAATTATAGTCTCTGCGTCTGGAATGCCCTCTCATTCTACCCTGCAGTCGACGCCTAAAGACTTTCCTGCTCTTGGCCAAGACATGGTCCCATTAGAAGCGCTGCTAATTTTGGGAGGCGCAATGTAAATGCTCCATTACATTGCATTACATTTACACAACGATGTAAGTAAGATAATAGACGATCTGCGCGTGCTCTGCATACGAGGAGTGCCAACGGTGTTGAGCTGACAGTGCTGGGTGGCTAATCCGAAGTCTTTAAACTAACTGCCCAGTTTTATGCTCTTGCCATTTCCTTAAACTAAGGCTCGTCGTCACCCTTCTATAGGCCTACTCCTGATTCCTCTTGCCTTTGGAACACGAAGATATAAAAATCACTGGACTTGGATTTAAATTTCAGTTGTGAACAATGAATTGAGACGCCACCTATAAAAATTCGAAGTTTCAAGGAAGAAATCCTACGTAGGCCTACGTCACGACGAACATTACACTTGAAAATAGTGCGCGATTGAAATATTGAGTAAGCGAGTGGCGCGCCGTCGACCTGAGAGCGTTAATATGTTCAGTGTTTTTTCTCTATCGTATTACTAGTCCTTAGGTGTACAGTGTAGGTACACGTACCGTACAGTGCTAATCTCGATTTAGTTCCTTGAATCATACCGCACGAAATTGGAGAGAGCAGTCAGTAGTCATTAGGTCATAAAACCGCTGTCGCAAGTAATTAGAGTACTGTAAATTATGTAAATAAAAAATAATGTTGTGGATCCAGATTCAATTGAATCTTAACTAATAGAACCACGACCGACGCTACAACGACGCCTTCAGCTAGACAAACAATTCACCTCACGCGTCGACCCTCGCCAAGCCAGCGTCCAAGACGATCGATCGATCGCTGGGTTGAAATGGGAAGATATGACATCACGCATATTGAATTTATGCCCAGCGTGCATGACGTCATTAAAACACACTCCAGCATGCCAACATGGATAATTATAGTACCATGTTTTGTGGGTTTTATCTATTGCCAATGAAAATGCTGATAGGATATGCGGCTATGCCTCGTCGTGCGATGTAATTATTAGACGACCCCCGACCTGATAACGGCGATGACTGTTGTCGACTCACTGAGCGTTTGGCACCAGCCAATCAACGGACGGATGGATGCGTGCAGCGTGATTCATTCTGCGAGTCATTGTCTTCAGCGATCAGCAGCGACGGATGAACAGAAAACCGCGAGCTTCGGACGGTGGCAACAGAATCTGAACGATGTGTCATCTACAGAATTAGACAGGTTTTGTAAACATCTAGGATAGGCTGCAACTGAAGTATGGCAGTTCAAGTTACAGCTTGTCTAAATGCGATTCTGATTTGGATGCATCTGCAGCCAGGTTTATCTTCGTACGTCGTTGTCGAGAAAGAATCAGGTAGCTCAAATCACATAAACGGGCCATAATTCAGACAAAATTTAATATTGTACTACTTGCATGGGGAATAAGGATTACCTATGATACAACATAGAGCTGATCGGTAAGCGTAATCCAAGATCATTACTTGTAAGGTTTAGAAGCTAAATGACCATTGTCGAGTTAAATTTTGTTCTTTTATGTGAATGTTTTAGCCATTTTCTTCTTTTTGCCTTCTAACTTGAAATGACCGTGATTTTTTCCAAAGTTATTTCCAAGTCGAACAGTCAAAATCGAGACAAAATGACTACCACTCAGCAAAATATTTTTTGTACTTCGATAAAAAAAATAATTTCATTTTGCTTGATAACGATTTTTGACTTTGAAATAACATTGAATTGCATCAGAGCGTTTGTCATCTATCTTGGATAGACCCCCTCTGCAGCCCTAGGCTTATATAGCTGTAGCAATAGAAAAGAAAAACTAGAAGGGATTAGCTGATTTCGACAATTCTTGTACGCAGTAGTTATGGCCATTCTCTAATTTTAGCTAGATTTTATTTTATTGACCTTGAAATGAAGCTTTCAGACCAAAACATTTAATTTTGGCGTAAATGTTTCCCCGCAAGGCACCTCTCGTGGTCTGAAGCAGAACAAAGAGTAATTACAAATTGGACTACGCGATAATTTTTTGGATAAAAGTGTAAATTGGTTTCGAACCCAAGTTCCAATTCCCGATCGTGAATGGATGAAATCTTTTTGATATCTGGTATCTATGGTCACTGAGGAGACTGGAGATGAACTACGTGGTGACCTCTGTCAATCTCTGCCTAAAAGGCTGACCATTACGTTATCATTGGTTGAACTTTATGACCACATCTCCTCCTTAATCGCAATTTATAAACTTCCAAAGCGCCACTTGGAAGCCAATGCTTAACTTAGCTTGCTATTTATCTTTAAATTTGTTGGTAAAATATGGCCATGGTAATTCCGCTGTATCAAAATATTTGACACCTTTGATTTGTCTTGTTATATTGTTTGTCTGCTTGGCCGTCAGTTTCATCCGATCTGCTTCTGCCTGTTAATCTCTGCGTAAAGACGTATAATATGATAGTCTGTCAATCTAACTGGTTGTTGAGCCATTCCATTTATTTTCATTTTAATTGGAAGCTATTTTCAAAGAATACTGTATGTCGGAACCTTTTCAACCTCGATGCCTCAAGAATGAAGTTATACTAATGAAGAGCGCCACCTATGGTCGAATGCGTGTGGGTCGATGTGTGCCATCGGAAGAAGTAGACGCTCATCGGTTACTGTCGGGAGATGACCTTCGTTTCCTTGGCTGTTCCGCTGATGTTTTGTCTCTCTTGGACCGGAAATGCTCTGGAAAGACCGAGTGCGATATTCGGCTGTCTGATATTGCAGCCGAAAATATCAAACCCTGCTATCCTGGTCTAACTGTCTATCTGGAAGTCAGTTACGATTGCGTCAACAGTAAGTCCTAGTATTCAGGTATTCTCGAAATTCACTAATCTATTGGCCTTACCGGAAGTATTAAAATTATTAAAAATTAAATGCTATGTAGCCGTATTGTCGTTGCAAACCAAGCGACAAATTTAGATCAAGTGTTTATCGTAAACTTTTTATAACTTTAGTAGATTTAGTTGGCCGGAGTATAGCCTAAACATTAAAAGGAAAGTTGGGACAATACAATAGTAATAGTTGACTTCCAGTGAATACCGTAGCTTACATGTGTCAGCGCATTTACTTTAATCTGTGTTCCGTGCGGAATATATACACGGATATTCACTTTTCCAGGTCTGTCATCTTTATTTTGAATTTCTTACTATTTAATCATTCTACTGTAGCTAAGTTGGTAGATAAGAATAGTTAAGATTGTTGGTTACGTGTTTGTTCGTGCTCATGAATTGCTGCTGTTTTGCTCAGCTTTGAAATTCATCCACTGTTTCTATTCACACTCACTCCATGCTGCTCTAACATAGTTCATCTCTTTACTGGCCACTGCCTATGTCTGTCGTTACCGCATTACTAGAGTGGCCCTAACTCGCATGGACCATGAGAAAAAAAGACATACGAAAACTAGAGGCTTTTGAAATGTAGACATGGAGAAAAATGGAGAAAATTAGCTGGATAGAACGCAAAACAAATGAACAAGTAATGGAAAAGATTGGAGAAGAAAGAACCCTGATACACACAATAAGAACGAGACAAAGAAAATGGATTGGACACACACTGAGAGGAGACCCATCACTACGAACAGTCATAGAAGAAAAAAGAAGGAGAGACGGAGAAGAAGAAGACCAAGACAGATCATGCTTAACTGGATGATGACAGATGGATATGGAAAGCTGAAAGAAGAGGCCCAACAACGAGGGGAGTGGCGACGTCGGACATTTGAACCTGCCGAAGAGGCTGAGAACTAGAAGAAGAAGATCTCGCACCAGTGACCAATTGAAGAGATATTTTTTGAATAGCAAAATAAATATAAACACCAGAGTTGTGCACTAACATCAAGTTTTGCCATCCTACTTTTTTAAACTTGCCAGAAAGCCTACGTATGATGCAAAAATAATTGTTCAATGTTTTAATTTAATATCAAATTGAAATTGTACATTGTTTCCTCAAATTTGTTAAACTAGATGTCACCCCTGTATTTAAAAGCAATTATTCATGGTGAACTGTAATAAATTTAGTTGTAGACGAAGAACGTTCGTGTTCTTTGCTGGCTTCAACGGATCCAGTTCACATAATCGGTTCATCTGCTTCCACAAGAAGAATGTGTGGAACGAAATCTCAGCCATGGATTGTCGAGGCACCAACTGGACAAAGACTCCGTATAAGTCTTCTAGATTTCACTGCATCGCCTGAAGACGACATTCGAGGTCATAAGAAACAGTCATGCATTAACTATGGCGTCATCTTAGACAAGGGAGCCAGTAAAAACGTTACTATCTGCGGAGGTGGTGAACATAGAACAAAGGAATTGCACATATCACGAGGAAATGAAATCAACATCATTTTTAACAGTGAAAACGAAGAAGAAACAGTTGGCAACAGCAATCGTTATCTGTTAGTTGTTACAAGTAAGCACGCATTCGTCATAGTTGGCAGCTTTCTGCCAAAATACGGCGCTCGAATGCCATCTTTTTTAGTTAATCGTGACCGAATAATTTTTCTTTCGACCTATGTCATTGGGTCGTCCGTAAAGTTTAAAGAACAAAAAACGTCTCTTCTTTAGAACGGGTTGACATTTGAACGCAAGATTCATATACATGGGCCAATAATTATGTGATACCATACATCGGAATAATTTCTAGTAGATTTAATATTTTTCAAAGCTCATTATCGACACTATACATCAATTGTAGAATGCTATTTTGTGATACTTATGAGTTGAATTAAGAAGTGCGGTTGTTTATTTGAGGACTATATTGTACTTTCAAGTGTAGGTACTGTTTGCAATAGCTACTAATACTACTTCCCCCTACTACTAAATATTGGAATAATACACTGCTTTGAATCGTTTTGTAGCTGTTGGTTGTTCGGATATTATTCCTCCGGAAGATGCTTGGTTGAAAAGGAATGTTGATGCCATTGTGATTGGATGCTATACTAGTCGCCAGACATGGCATCTGAATTGTGAAGCAGGTAACTGGATTGGAGTTTTCGGAAACTGTTCACAAGGAGGTGAGATTCATACGTTGACACATATCCTCAGCCAGAATCAGCACTATTTGAGTCTAACGTTCTTTATTTCATTCCGCGGCTATAGAACACGTTGCAAAGGCCATTCATGAAGCACATTTGCTCTCGTATTAAAGTTTTATTTAATCTTCTGTAACTAATCACTTATTATAAACGCCTTTATTCAATCGCAGTGACGTTGTTTTCCATACGTCTTCGGGATCCTGAATTTAAAATAATTCATCGCAATTGTCCAGTGATTAACAAGTCGTGAGTCAACATATAATTTAGAAGGCAATTACAGTGCTGGTCTTGAGTTGCTTTTGCGAACTGACACACAGGTATAAAGTGAATACATTGACCTCACGCATTCGATGGGAAGATTTTGCGACTCACCTCATATACCAAAGCAAAGGAAGAACAGTTTCACACACAAACACATCCTCCTCTCTGGAGAAATCGAGGGGTTTGTCTATATCATCGCCTCTTTCTATGACCTGCTGTGACTGACATATGCAGTGTGGCCACTGTAATAATTATGTCTCATAGCACGGCCTGCTTACGGCGTAAACTTTACGAACGGTTCGTCATTAGTAAAAGCTCCATTAAAATGGTCCTTTTCAGTCATTGCAGCGCATTACCCAGTCGCCGAAATGGAATTGATTAAGCCAGAATCTTGGAGCAACGGTCAATGTAAGTTCAACCGAAATGCGCAACTTTATCCAATAATAAATCGCTTTGGGATTTCAGTTGTCAATACGGTATCGCTTATCGAATATAATCGTTACAATGTTTGTAACGTTCTGCGATGGTTCTAATCTGCATTACCAATAAGTGATTGATCCAAACTCTAGTCAACTCGTCGTTTTCCACTAATCTAATAACCTTTTCGTATTCTATAATCCATCTTTATTAGATGTCATAAACACAAGAGGAAACGGCGAGCTCTGAAATCTACTTAAACAGCTAAAGATTGCTGAGATTTTTTTCGTAATCACCCATTATTTTTAGTTTCTTGCGATCATGTTCTCCTGTGTTACCACTTCTTTTCCCCGAAGAAGCAGCGATTTGCAGTAGAAGTCCCATCCAATCACAACAATCCTTATTTGACTCCGTCTTCCTTCAATGTCGTCTGCTTATTCGATCAATGGCCCTATTCACAATCGAAAGGAACGGAGGGAACTGAACCAGATAAAGGATGGTTGGAATGGAACGGAAACAGTTAATCGAATCTAGCAAATCGAAAAGAAGTTTCTAGAGAGCGTAACTTGACCGTAGAGGAGTAAGTGATGGCAGCCTGTCACTGCAAAGTCTTACCCTCTGTTCGATGAGCTGTTTCTAGAACCTTCTCACTTCGACAAGCGATAAGAAATGATTACTTCGCACTAAGCTTGCCTCTTGTTAGGCTGCAGTCTAACGTCTGTTATATATGTTTTGTCTGATTGGTTATACATTATTAACAAACAATTACCCACTTGCTTTTAAGCCGTCAAAGGACGGGGAATAAACTTATACAGAGGCGGCGATCTCCTTTGACAATTGGGGGACACCCAGACTGTCATGAGATGGGTAACAATTGTGTCAGCGATAACAATTTTTCACACTTTTATTGTGCACAAAATGATGCGTTACAAATCCAAATAATTAATCTTTAAAACTTTAATAACACTTTAGCCGAGCCGATCTAAGAATTTTGCTGACAATTATTACTTTACATCCTTGTAAACAATAGCCATGAGTGGCTCGTTCTTAGCGCATTTTGCTATGGAAACGATACCAACTGATATCATATAGGTTTGTTTTAGCTTGATCTTCGTAATGTGCACATTAGCAACGCCGTCTACTGAAATGAGTTTAGTAATACCACATAAAAAGCTAATTTCGTGACATTTCTGTTTGTTTATATTATAAGAGAGTGAAACACTAACAGAGCAATGCGAAATTCAATGATCATTCCTTTGAAGATTTAAATCTCCTAGTATGATTCTATCTTATAGTTTTAGGTATGGTTTCCATTGGTGGACTAACAGTAGCCGTTTGTTTGGCGATTGCATGCATGGGGGTTGTCTTGTTTCGCAGGTACGATGGTCAATCAAATGTATGCTGAATATAATCGAACAGTGTGACAAAAGACCTTCTTCCTGGATACTATTTAACTTACTGTATTTTTGTTCGATCGTATTTTAAATGATTTATGAAGCAGCGTTGCACCTTTATAAATAAGTTATCAAGGCCTGAATATTTTGAATAGTCTACTTTGAAATGAGCTTAATATGGACTAGCTTAAATCATGTGTGTCGCTACACAAGGCTTATCAAAATAAAATAAAAAGACTGTCAAAGAGCTTATCAGACGCAGAATAATGATTTTGTGTCCTTTTTCTCTCTGTAATGTCCTCCATGCTTCGACTTGTAGTCTCTTTGACGTTAGTTTGACCTCTCTATAGGCTATAGTGGTAGAGGGGCGCGGTGGCGTAGTGGGATGTTCGGTGCCTTGCGTTCGGGAGATCGCATGTTCGAATACACCTTGAGTCACTGCATAGCGACCTTGGAAAGTTACTCACCCAAACTGTGAGGAAGGCAACGGGGAACCACCTCAATCATCTCATTCCCGGGTAGGATAAAGCCAATGGACCTGCTTTCGGGCAGAGAACCCATCATCATCATAGACCATCTGGCTAATTGTTCTCTTCATGAATACCGTAATAATGAATACACTGCTTTTCTATTTGTACAGCTGTTGAATTTACTGATGTTATTCTTGTGAATCGTAATCCATTGTATTTCAGATTCTCTTTTCGTGGCAAGAAGAAACCAGATTTTCAAACAATCAATTTATCCATTAGTTCAAGGAGGATTCGACAGACTGAGCAAAAGGTTTCTCCCATCGACTTGATTGGTAGTGACTTGCAAAGCCCGAGTGTACAGCAGGGACCAACGTATTCGGTCTTCATTGGACCCTCTGAACTCAGCAACGTCGAATAGATTGTTAACAGTGATTTCTATTTTAAACTGATGACAGGATGTCACGATGTTCACTTACTAACTTAATATTTTTAATACAATGCTTTTAACTTGATGTGCTAGCTAAACAGCTCTAAATTGCTTATTCTATGGAGATAATGACATAGTTAACTGCGTGTTTTATGTCCTATAACTATTTTCTACAATGGTCAAGATAATATTGACCAATAAGTTTACTACCTGTAATTGATTGTACATGGATTTAAATTTGTTCCACAGACTCTTTGCAAGTCAGACGTAGAATTTAACTGAAAATTGCAGGTCTACATTTGTGACTTTTGATGAATGAAACATTGCAAAACACAATTATGTCCGAAGAATCTATAAATGTGTTATTGTTCGTCAGTTTAATGTTATTGTGTTCCTAATTTTTTTGGATTCTGTTTATCATTCCTATAATAAATAGGCTTAACGTAGATGATTAGGTGACAACGTTCTATGAAACACTTGCACACAGTGTGTAGGTAGTTAATAACATTATGTCCAGAGTTTTTCTTTTATAGGCCTAATATTGAAACTTATAATCGTCGCATATTATATGTTCACAATATATTAAGAAAAGCAAAGCCAGAGTCTAATCACTTAAGCACTTAATAATTAGCTGGCATCCTTCGCTTGGCATTCGAGTGGGGCTTTACAAGTTATAGATTACAATTCCGATTACAATTCCGATTGTGTCGACTGTTCAACGCTGCTAACGAATTCTAACTTGCTTGCATCTGTTCTATTCAAAATCTTATGTGGTCTAAATCTAATCATCTCCCAACCAATCTAATCCAATCAACCATAATTACTTCTTTAGCGCACTTCTTAGGCCTACATGATCGGACGACATCGTCTGCTGGATGCGCAGCTTTAATAAATGATAAAGTGATTTAATACATTGACATGGAGGAGCTAAACGCAGAATGTTGCAGTTTTCTCAACGAAGCGTCAGTGAGACCACAGATAATTGAATTAATCAGACTAATAAGCTGGACTCTTACAAGTTAACCAAGCCAGTTCAAGGCTCGTTATTAATATGCAAATGTTTTCTGTGTCAAATCGAATGCGCATGCCGGGCGTCAAAAGGATCAGAAAATGAGTTAAATAACATAGGCGAGTTATATAATTAATTATTATCCCAACTGCGGTCTCATTTAGTACGACCAACAAGCAGTCGCCGGTTGTAAAACTTTTAACCAACATTTGGCGAATATTTATTTCTACTGTAAAACTTAGGCTTCACAGTCATTAGATAAGTTTATTACAAAAATTTCAACACAAGTCATATGGAGCACACGAAAAAGAAAGTAGTTTGAAAGCTTGTATAGACGTGGAACTAACAAGTGAAATAAATAGGTATCATTGCACTAATGCTAGAGAACTAGCAGCGGGTTGAAGTAAATAAGTGAGAAAATGTGTTATTTTGAGATGATCCCTGACACACTTGCGTAACAGAACGACAGCGATTCCGCGACCAATAGGCCTAGTTATCGTGAATTACAGTCTGAGGCGCGTTAATACACCAATCTGCGTCCTATATAAACCCATACACGTCAACCATCGTCGTCTAACACAGTCTTATATCATTTAATATTGAACATAAGTATTTAAACGTTTGCATTAAGTCGATGTAAAATTACATATTTCTGCTTAACTTCTTGCGGTGATTCGTTTTAATTGCTGGTGATAATGCAGATCTTTCAGACATATTCATTCTTAAATGTTGTCATTACGAATGTGATGATGATGACCTGTGCGTCTTCATTGACTTCTGGAAAGAACTTGCTAGGCAAGAAATTCTGTCTATGTTCTGTTTTCACATTCATTTATTGCGCTTGTTTTGTTTTCATAGTTTGTTAGGATAAACGTAAGCATATTTAGCGATAAATGTAAATAATCCTAGAATTACTTGAAGTTTGTCCAACTGGTGAGATTGTCCACTGGATATCTGAAATGAAATAGAATTATCTCTTAACGTATCATTCGACTAATAATGAATTAGAATGCCTTCCAAAAGTATGTCAATTCATAGTTTACAACTGATTCTACGCTTGTTCATTATTGTATCTTGTGTTTGGCTAAAAGTAGGGCTTACTATATTTAGGTATGCAGGATTAAGGTGAATGGCAACATTCCGGCAATGACGCTGGATCGAGAGATACTAGAACTACGAATGTCGACTCAGCCTTCCGTTCGCTAGCGATGTTAATAGAATGATCTAATGTTGAACGTTATGGGAGCCTAACTGGCTGCCAGACATTTAAAACCGTCTCCAGTAATATCTTGAAATCATCCGCTCATACCATGATTTGTCATCAAACTGTTTTCAGTGGTCGAAGAGCGATGTATAAGCACTTCTTAATTCCTCGCTTGAGATCACAGAACATTACGCAACATATTCTAATGCCGAGTCTGCACACTAGAACAGGGTCTATTTCTTTTTCGCATGCCGTATACGCTCAAATGTTGATCAAAATTATAAGAATTAGATTATTATGTCATCCTGTATAATAAAGTCACGCCAAACTAACAACATTGCCTTCAATTTCTATCCGATCGTGGCCCACAATCTTTGGAAATTCCCACAAACAACTGTCAGTTGCATATATCATTTGAACGCTTGATAGCAATCAACTGTTAATTTAATGTCGACTAATTATCACTGACAGCTGCGAGAGAGGACTACTGCCAGTACGAAGCATTTAATGCGAGATGTCTGAAGAACGAAGTCATTCTCGTTAACAGCGCCACCTATGGACGCATGCGTATTGGTCGCTGTATAACGGCAGAAGAAGTTGAGGCTCACAGATTGGCTGTTGGAGACGATCCTCGTTACTTCGGATGCTCGATGGACGTTCTGCCACTTTTCGAACGGAGATGTTCCGGACAGACTGACTGCGAGATTCGTGTGGTCGATATGTCGCTCAAGAACCTCACTCCTCCATGTTTTCCTGGTCTTATTTTGTACCTCGAAGTCAGCTACACCTGCATCAGTGGTAATCACTCATGAGATTTAATATGTACATGCTTAATTAATCATCGCATCGTCTGATAGCGAAGTGTGCAATATCTTCTATTTAAACAGACAATACAACAACATGAGTGTATGTCGCTTGCAATCAATGGATTGAGCTTGGCAGCCCAACCTGTGCGACAATATTGTTATTTAACTTATCTTACTGATGCACTTTAAGACAGTTTTTAAAAACAATTCAAGTTGTCTTGGTGGCCGAGCAACTCTAATGAGTTTCAAAAACGATTGTCTGCTACTTCGAGTCAATACTATTTGACGGAGAAATCACTCGATGAGATCCATAATAATTTATCATAACAGCCAAATATTTGTAGCGGTGCAAAGCTTTTCAAATAGCTTATTAAACTAATCAATTAATTTAGGGAGTAGTTTCGGTCAAATTATAATCACTTACATCGTTTACTTAGAAAATGAGCGGCGCTATACAAGATAATACTGCTTGTTATAATCATCCAATTTCGACGAGGCAGTAAAACCACCTTACACTGAAGATAAGTCACTGCAATAGTCTATGGTAATGTTACGCCAAGTTTAATTTTAGACATTTGATGCCTGTAGTTTTAGACGAAGAGCGTTCTTGCGTGGTAGCTGCCTCTACAATTCCTGTTCACATAATCAGTACGTCTTCATCACAAAGAGTCTGTGGAACCAAATTCAATCCATGGACAATCAATACATCAACTGGTCGTAAAGTTAATATATCTCTTCTCGATTTCACGCATTCAAACCAAGGTACGCAAAAAAAGCGTCCATGTCACGTGATCGGTCAAATTGTGGACAACGTAGGAAAACGAAACACGTCGATCTGTGTTGGAGCAGCGACGAGAGAGAAGGCGCTGTTCCTATCATCTGGGAACTCAGTAAATATCTACGTAAATTCGTCCGAATGGCAGGAAAAAAGCAAGGAAAATATCGCCAATGAGGACCAATTCCTGCTGAAAATCCAAGGTTCTAACATTTCCCATTCTTCATCGAGGTTTTATATTAAAATATTAGCTTATTTAACTAGATTTTATATACAAATTTAAGACAAAAGGGATTCTTTTCCTTGACCTTAACTCTGGAATTAGTTGTTAAGTGCATTTGAAATACCAAGATAGATTTCCTTAAAGCATTGCAATTTTAATCTTTCTAGCCGTATGTGATCTAGATAGATAAACTTCAATTCAAACAAAGAGTTATTGATAGTAAGATCTAATTTTTTTGGATTAGGCTGATGACATAATTATATTTGTGCTCCGCTCTAAAAGATAAGATATCTGTTTAAAAAAGTCTTAATTATCTAAATAGTTCTTACAATGCAGTAGTATATCGCTTCTTAAAAGTAGTTCATTGTAAGCATTGAGGTCACAGCCAAAGCAGCGACAATGCTTCTGTTCTGTAGCATTTGGCTGTTCCGACATTGTTCCACCTGATGACGCCTGGCTAAAAAGAGATGGCGATGTTGTTGTGATTGGTTGTTACTCCATTCGGCAAAACTGGCGTTTGAGATGTGAAGGAGAGAAATGGATTGGAGTGCTTGGAAACTGTTCCCATGGTTAGAAGGCATACAACTGTAGGATTGTGTAGAATTCAAAATATCGATTTCCCTCGTCTCTCATACGTTATTTATAAATTATGCATATAACCCAACATGTGTGCAGCGTTTTTTTAGCGCTCGTTAATAAGCTGGTGCCCTGCGGGTCATTTTCCAGTGGCGTTTTGTAAATTTGAAGTTTACAATCAGGATTCTCGATTACAGTAAAAAAAATTAGAAAGTTAAAAATTATTTTAAATCGAGTATGACAATGAGCTGGTTAAGCTGCTTTCATCACAATTTGCAATGTGATCTTAATCACAATGCAAATTGTTAAAAGTAACAAAACGAATGGAGTGGTCTATGTCAATCTTTAGGTTGGCATATTTGAATTTTAAATAGATTAAACAATAAAATTATTTAATTTCAGAAAGTCTATAACGAAGCCTTGAATCGCAGGACTATACGAAATTAACGAGGTCAGAGTTGCGAATGAGATCTCATGCCACACCGATCATTATAATGCATAAGTTTTACATTTCTGAGCCGCTGTCTTACTGTTGCAATAGGTGCTGAGCACCAGAATCAGGTAGAACCAGAAGTTAAACCTGCGATTTCTAGTGACGAAGAAGGTACGTAAACTGCACCCACTGTAAGAACCTTTGCATCTGTTTGAGTTTTTCTAATGTTCAAAGTCATTTCGCAGCGACTTGGATGAAGTTTCAATATATCAGACCGATACAACTAGTACTTAGTTTTTTATATTAAATATGCCATGTTATTTTGTAGGCCTAATTATACTTTATCTAATTTGGTTGACTAAAATAAGTGCCTTGGCACGATTTTGCATTCTTAAACCTAGGTCTACATGTATATAAGTTAATGTTCCTTTGGGTTCCATAGTGCTCTGCAACTTTTACTAGCAATTTTTTCTGCAACTTTTAATTCAAGAATTAGCATAGTGTCCATCTTAAAGGATACTACCGGACTATTGGGGGCTACATAGCAATACTACCAGAAGTAGTAGAAGAATACTGATGGTTCGATCTCTTGATCATACCACTTGTGCCTAACTGAATGCTTGATCTGTTTTAGTTGTAGCCATTGTTGCTATTGCTGGTGTGACCTTTGCTTTCTGTTTGGCAATTACATGTACGGGAGCAGTGTGCTTACGAAGGTGTGTAATCAGGTTCTAAATCTTATGCGTGCCATGACCGATGCCCCAGAGACTCAAGGGAATGGGGGCGAGACCCCGGACGTCACAAGACGAGACCAAGACGCTCATTAATCAGTTCCAGACGATACCAAGTCTTGGGTGTCCGTTCTTTGTACCAATTTATTGTTGTTTCAAGTACTTTGCAAGACTGGAAGTGACCTTAAAACGAAATTATGTAGTTTTACATTGTTTCTGCTACTTCCGGTTTCGTACGTAGTTTGTAGTTTACAGCTCAGGTAGTACGATTAATTACATTAATTAAACGACGACACACGGGCAACAGAATGATATAAGAACAGAAACTGCTTCACAAATGGATGAGCCAGCAATAAAATAAGCAAACAGTTAATATACATGTAAGACCTTGTGTAATTAAAAAATCTAGACGTCATTGACGCAATATAGTTACAATCAGTTGGCATAATAGTTACCAACGTTGCCACCATGTGTCCATACTAAATCTCACTGTTAGAACTCGGCATCAGCACTGATTATTCTACCACTGCAACCTGACTTTAGGGGTGAGATTGTTGGGATTATTGAGCCACTAGAGCGAGGGGTGACTTGACACCAAAGGATTCGTACACCATAATACAAAGTTGACTTAGCAAATATATTAGTCAGAAACGTTTGTAAGCGATATTCAATTGCATAATTTTAATTAGATTCATTTTCCATTCATTTCGAAACCAAATTGGTGAAGCAACTAATCATTGTTCCAGATTCTATTCACAAAGCAAGATGGAACGGGATTATAAGACACTCAGAAGCCAAAGCACTGGTCTGCGTTTTTCTTCTGCCTTATCCACAAACGTTGTCGGAAACGATGTGAATCAGTTGGGACTACAAGAAGGACCAACTTATTCAGCGTTTGCTGAAGATTTCAGTGAATCAAAACACGATGACAATTCAGTGGTCGCCTATGCAAGCGCACAATCATGAGCTCAATTATATATTGTGATTCTGCCAACAAGAAACGAATCGTATTTAAAATCAATTTCTTGGACGATAATTCGTTTTGTTTGACGATGTTAGTTTTTGATGCTCATCAACGTATTCTATGCTTAAACATCATTTACGTATTTAATCTCAGAACTCATTCTGTCAATTGTAAGTGACATTGACTATGTCTTCAATCTGTTCAATTGTACCCGAATAAAGCTAAAATGCAAGATCATACAGGTAGACTTATACGATGTAATGAATTCAGTACATGTATACAGATCTCTGTACAATGGGTAAAGAATTCTGTCGCAATAATGACTTATGGTCAAATGCATATTAGGAATTCTGTGAATACCGTAGAGAGAACGGCATCAGTTGAGGAAGGACGTTCTACTGGTCCAGATATCAGGTTTTGCTTCGCTTTGTTAGGTCATTCACCAAGTTTTCAATCTGTTGATCCTTCAAGCCTTGGAGTTATATGGCCTATCTTGATTTCCGATTGGACTGCTTTTGGAATTTGGTATGCACATCCAAGTTGCTTACTGCAACAAACACCTAACGTCCAAAGCATCTTAAAATCAGCAATATACAATTTCTGAAATAATTAATTCCTAGAAATATCAAGAATGTAATGAACAAAAACAAAGAATTTCAGATCTGCGGAAAATTTCTGAAATCCTATCTCACGAATTATCATAGACCCGTCTAATTCCACTTTGGCCTCAGCATTTCTTTCGACTTCGTCCTCTACATCATTAGTTCACTGTATAAACGAAAGGGATTCGTTGTAACAGATTTATTTGCGTCGGCGTCTGTTCTTATCTAAGAACGTCTGCTATTGGACATAACCTTCGTTGAAATTGGTTTCTGTTGAGTTCAAAAGATAGTAGCGCATCATAAGGCAGCGGAAGAGAGAGCGCGCATAGGTAAATGAGTTTGTAAAGGTGTACTTTCAGTAGTATGCCTGTTATCAGATTCGGATTCACAAATCGAATATAGGCCTATAGGAATCTGTGATCTCCTATGGATAGCTTTCGAGGCGTTAAGCATTTTCAATTTTGGCCAAACACAGTCTAACCATGAAGGCGTCGTGCATCTAAACATTGAGGCTGTCTTCTTTCGACAGGAATTCGTCAGCTGCACGTGTGTGCGTGGGTTTATATTCGACGACTCTTCTAGCTTAATATGCATTGTTTTCTAACTATGCTCTATGTTCCTATAGACATTTAGAGTAATATAGGCAATAGCAAGATCACCGCTGGTTTATTTAGCCATAAATGTTCAATTAAATATTGCAATTAAGATTGCTTTAGTAATAAATACTTCAACGATGTCATAATTTATTCGTGTGTCGTGACAAAGAAACGGAACTCAACATTTATATCTGATTCTTCTTTTAAGCGAATTAGAGAATCCATTTTATTCGGCTCGTAAGTGTCTAAAATGTAGAATGCATTTGTGCCACTGTTTGCAGGTCTATACTTAACCATTTACAAATTTGCTTATGTCAGCTTTAACTATCTACGAGATGTTGAGACGGTCCCTGACCTAGAAATCAACTCTGACTGTGCACCACTGAACTGCAGCGGCAACCTCGGTCGTCGTTTAATCATTGCGCGGTTTGCGTTGCTTTGGGCTGGAAAGCGTGATTCATATAGACAGTCAGCATCCACAAACACTAAAGACACACAACGTTACAGAGCTTATTCAGACTTCGCATTTTGTACAGTGGATGTACTCGGTTTTCACAGTCAGTAAACGATTTTGATGTATTGAGAACTACTTCTTGACATTTATCAAAACTTAAGTTAAAGAAACAGAATGGCAATGAATGTGTTACATCTGGCAACTGTTGCTCTCTTTGTGCTGATAAATACAACAGATAATCACAGTCTCAGCGAAGTAATGAAGAACAAAGGTAATTATTGCTAACCAAGTAGACAATTATTTTCTTATGTAGCAGCGTATCGACCAATATTTTAATATGACATTATTCTCATTGTCTTTAATTGCTAGCACCCTCCTTATCATTGCCATTGTCGTCATCCTCATCATCATCATTGTCATCATCATCGTCATCGCCGTCGTCATTGAATTTCTAGGGTATACCATCAATCTACATCATGTTATTATCGTCATCATTACCATCAAAGTAGTCGAATCGGCCATCATCTTTGTATTCGGGATCATCATCGATACATTGACCCATACCGTTCTGTTGTGATTGTCCATGCTTTCAAGCTCTTTTAGCGTTACATTTATAGAAACTTGAACTGTAGACGTGACAGAGGAATATTGCCTCGTCGAATCGTTTCAACCGCGATGTCTGAAGAATGACGTCATACTGATGACAAGCGCCATCTATGGGCGCATGCGCATTGGTCGATGCATAACGGCGGAAGAGGTCGCTGCTCATGGGTCAGCGGCTGAGGAGGATCGTCGCTACTTCGGCTGCTCAGCCGATGTGCTGCCAATGCTCGACCGGAAGTGCTCAGGGAAAGCGAACTGCGACGTCCGTGTCTACGACATTTCACATCAGAATATAAGACCATGTCTTCCGGGTTTAAATGTTTACCTCGAAGCCAGTTACAGTTGCATTAGTGGTAAGTTGTCGCCCAATTAATCCAGCACAATGATCTCCCAGAAAACTAGGGACACAATATTTGCTTCTGTGTGCAAGCAAAAAGCAGCGATTGGCATATTCATTGCCTCCGTAAATTAGTTTACAAACATTCGTTTTCTTAAGAATTTGAGATAATTAGTTTCATAGTTCATATAAATATGATGTGAATGAATAAATGTAAAAAACATCATCTTCTGAATTACAAGAAGGATATTATTCAAGTTGGTGATAATTGACGTTGCAAAGTGTTCAGTGATGCATATGGAAGTATTTAAAAAAACCAGTATTCGTATTATATGAAGCGGATACAGTATTGAGATTGTGTAAGGAAGAAAGGACCTTGAAAGTGATTTTGCACAAGATTACAAAACCTTCAAGGTAATATGCTGAAGCATCAACTTTAAGCGTGATAAAGCACAATAACTGCAATTGCGTGTGTCCAATTCTAAACTCAATGAAAGAAGGGCAATATAAGCTTTCAGTTGTATTGTAACGAATAACTAAACTACTGTTTTACCTAACAAGTTATATCGCTTCAAAAGAAATAAAGGTTCACGTCGTCGTTTCTGAAGTTCTGCCAAAAATTCAAATACTCAGAGATGGGAATGATTCGTGTATTTCTGTATCACATCTAAGATAGTCGATTATTTGCTTGCCTACTATTGACAGCGCTATTTACTATGCACGAAATGGTAGATATTACTATAGTTATTACTTCATGTGCAAATGATTAATTTTTACTTCGTAGTTGCTAATGAAGATCGCTCGTGCATCGTACCAGCTTCAAAGAATCCAACTCATATAATTGGTTTGTTCGACTCTAAACGAGTCTGTGGAACAAATCTCCAACCGTGGACTGTTGAAGCACGCGTTGGACAACGAGTCAGTATCCGCCTACTCGACTTCAGTACTACAGATTCTGTAGAAAGCAGTCAACCATGCATCAGCCATGGTATCATAGTAGACAAGGTTGGAAAAAGAAACATTTCGATATGCAGTGATGGGATACAGAAGGAGAAAGGCATATACGAATCGACTGGAAATTCAGTTACTATATTCCTAAGTCAGCCTGATATGAAAGATACCCTAATGGAAGACATTCAGTTCATGTTGAAAGTCGAAGGTGAGCAGAAGTCGAAATAGAATTTAAATGAACCTCAGTTTAGCAGCTAAAGTTTTAAAGTTACACAATTTCTTCTAAGCATATTTTAAGGAATTTGAAAATTTAATTAGCTACATGGCTCCTTTGAAAACTTTAATAATTTCTTAAATTGTTGGATACCAATTTTAGAGCTGTAAAATATTTGTTGTAGCTCTTGGTTGCTCGGATATGGTTCCTCCAGAAGACGCTTGGCTGAAGAGAAACAACGACGCGATTGTGATTGGATGTTACTCCAGTCGCAAAACCTGGCATCTCAGTTGCCAAGAAGGAAAATGGATTGGTGTCTTGGGAAACTGTTCAGAAGGTGAGATTGAAAAGTTTATACATTTATATGTGTTAATAGCACAAATTCCTAAAGCTTACGATGAACGGCACGAATGTGTTAAAGTCGTAATTACGACATAAAAGTTTGTTTAAGCAACTTATTGGAAATTATCTGTTGGTCCGAACAACTTAAAAAAGTGAAATATGGATGTATGCAATATTGCAATAACATTATTTCAACCTAATAATTCTTTGCAATACTATTGCAACGCTATCTTTGCTATCATTATACCTATTGTAACAACGATAACACCAGAACGTACCATTTAAACCACTAAAATATTTTGAACACAGATCTGTTTCGCACAATTGACCAACTACATGATAAAGTTCAATTAAATCTTCATGTATGATTATATTCTATTAAATAGTTTGTTTACAGTTTTCAAAACTACTTTCTTTTGCTGTTTATCAGCGCGATTTTATTAAAGATGCACAAGGCGGATCGGATATTTCATTTACAACTATAATGGTGTATTTGACAGATATTCCAGTGCACAGTTTTGTTATTGGAGGATCCGAAATTTCAAATGATGAGGAAGGTAAAAGTGTTCTACAACTAAAAGGCAATGTTCCTAAAGAACATGCAGATTCTCACGCTTGCAGTTCAGGCCGCCTTCTTTGGCAATTTATATGCTGCTGAAAACTTAGTAGTGGTTTCGCTTCCATGCTGGAAAATAAGATTTAATTAACCATAATCAAAATATCACTGAACTTACTTTGAATTTAGCACTAGACGACTTTTGCTTTTCGTTATCCCCAATCATCATACAGTTATCGGAAGACGAAGGAGTTGGCTACACGATGACCAGGAAATGGAGGGGAAACACGATGGATAGAGGAGAGCGCTGGATCGGAGTGTTGGGAGAGGATGTAATAGCAACCATAAAGGAACTGAACTGCTTGCGTTTATTAACCGTTGATCACAAGAATCGGAATGACATTTTGTATGTAAATGTATAATTAGGGCTTAATTTGGTAGAATACCGCAATTATTCATATTTTCATTTATTAAGGATGCATAGCTTCGACGCAGTCACATGATAGCAAGACCATGCCCTTTCTTAGTTATCTTCTGTTCGACTAAATTGTTCAATTGTTAAAAGTTTTAGTGATTGTCGCCGTCGTTGGGTTCACAGTGGCAGTCTGCTTGGCAATCATATGCACGGGAGCAGTATGCTTGCGAAGGTTTGCAATCGTTGTTTTCTTTGTTTAAAGTCTCCATTTGAGAAATAATTATGTGAGATTACGTTTTGACAGACGTTTGCATATAACATACAATTAGAGGCGTGCTCTCGAGTAGGTTTGCATCAATTATTTACGCAAAAGAGCCGTTTTGTTCACAGTTGTGTAGGTTAAGTTATGTAAAAGTTATGTAAAAGTTAATTGCTTTCCTATTTCCAATAACTTTTTCCGTGCATCAATAGGAATAATTTCAATTATAACGTTAAACGAGGAGCTAAGAATACCTTATCACCATTCTTATTTTTGTAAACAACTAATATGTGAATATTGAAATAGGCCTATTTGATATTTTGAAGCTGTCCATCATAGAGTTTTGCAAATAGGATAACCATGTCAAAAGTGCCACCTTAATGCACGTGGATCCAAAAGATACTTAACTAACAGTCTGGCTGCTTTAGGACGAAATTATAAGTAAGCAACTAAATAAGTATCTTCTTTAATGAGAATGCCTGCAATCGCACAGCATGTACATATACAGATTAACAGTCCAAAGTATGCACCAAAGTATGCACCAAAGTATGCACCAAAGTATGCACCAAAGTATGAACCAAAGTATGCACCAAAGTATGAACCAAAGTATGCACCAAAGTATGAACCAAAGTATGCACCAAAGTATGAACCAAAGTATGCACCAAAGTATGCTCTGCTTACAACGACTTCAAATTTTGCCTAGTCAATGAGCTATGAATATGCTCGAGTTTCATTTTTAGTTTCAAAGCATCTCAGTTATAGGATCAATCTGAATGGCGTTTTATGTACTATTTATAAGGTATGCATACATTTCATATACGTACGTGTGCAATGTGCATGTATGTACTTTATGCATTCAAATGGTGCTTCATTGTATCGCAGCACTTAATATAGCGTTTCACACAACAATTGCTGCATATATATATATATATATATAGCCTGAAATGTAACGATAAATGCGTTTATAATGGAGAATGACTGTCATTTGCCAGCATCCTTCCTTCAACTACAGTAAGTCGCACTGACGAGTATATTTTCTCAAACCATTATTTTTCGCTGTGATGGGTGAAATTACCTACCAAAATTGCAGTGGTTTGCTGATTCTGCGTAGGTTCTATAGTCAAATCAGAAAACAACAAGACTGCAATGCGTTGAATCACCCACACGTTTCATGTGAAGGTCAACATCTTGGGCGGTTGTTACAATCGGGTTATGCGACGCACTTCAGTGGAATTGGCATTCAACAAAACCCAACGTACTCGGTCTTCAGAGCGGAAGATGACTTCAGTGAAACTCCTGCTGTTATGTAGTCTATGCTTACAGGATTTTTGACGGATGAGCCTGTTACTAATATTTGAACTGTACACTTGAGTAATTATTAGCTTTTCAATAGCAATTTAGATTGTACAAAGATTTTCAAAATAAATTAAATAAGTTTGGCCTGAAATAATACATTGTTGAATGCGAGACTGTTATGACCGCCCAATAAATTTTGATTATTTCGGCCTTAAGCATATGTTACTTTAGGTAGTTAATAAAACACTGCATATTAACGCAATCTTATAAAATTGGTTGGAGGAGAACGAAACTGATATTCTTGGCCATGTTCAAGACTACAATGATATTGAAAACCTAAAAGCATATAATGGATTCAATTGTAGGCCTACTATTGTTCATATTATCGCGACACTAACTCTGCAATGAAGCCACTATACAGTGAAGTTAAAAGGTGCAGTTTGAGTATCAATTATTAAGTTGCTGTCCATTAGACCTACATATTTGTGTATGTATTGTGCAGTTTTAAACGTCACAACAAGCTCTCTTTTAACGTTTATCCCAAGGTATTTCCAACATTCGGCGCATATTTCATCCATGTTATCACCATATTGCTGGCAGATGTGTGTTACCTACATAAAGGTTCAATGACTTATTATAATGACTTTCTCGAGAATCACTCTTAACGCTACGCATTTTACGCGGTTACTTAGATGCGAAACGATTTTTGGGATTTCTTCATAGAAGTCCAATTCATGTCAATCTTAGCTTTCAAATTAGAAGTCGTTCAAAGTCTGAAAGATCACAAAGTCCACTCAAACCCTTTCCTGTATCTACACTATTAAGGTGACTGACATTGACTGAAGCGTGCAAGTTGCACGCACGTATACCCTACATACTACACATATAATAACCGATAACTTCTTAAGAGATCAAATACAATAATGCTTATGTTTGCCCAATTTCAAACTGACATATTGCAATATAAACAAACGACATCGTTTTTAGCGAAGATGACAAAATTACTACATAAGCCGAATTTAATTGTCGACAGCCATGCAAGGCACCATCACGTTATGCATCTAATATAATCAAAGTTGCCGCCAAGCGAAGGAAAGACTACTCAGCCCTACGTCAGTGTGTTGTCCATTACTATAATACACCCCGTCAATCAACAAACATACATGCCAAAAAATTAAACACTTAAACTATTAATAGTATACAGTCAGAGGTGTGCCTGCAGTTTAATTGTAGGCCTATGTCAGACAAAGCCTTTGGTCGTCAACGGTCAAAGCAATGCATTACCATTGTTTAGCCAACAGAAATGTAAGCGAATATCTTGGACAGTGCAAAAAATGATGATAGGCTTAAAACGTTTAAGACGCTAAATATTTTTGCCATTGTTTAAAAGTCCTTTAATGATAATGACAGTAGCTGCTATGTTTGACTGTCACCTCTGAGTCAGGATTCAAATCTCGCTGCTTAATGTATAATTGCGTAATAGAAGGGAAAGTCAGAAGCATTATCTTAAAGATTTGCATTTTTTCGATTAGACATTAAGCGTCTAGGTAGAAGTAGGCGAAGACTAGACGCAATAGTCAACAACAGTTACTGCACCATTATCGTCCAAGTAGTTTATCTAAACTGACCCTAATTCACAAAGATTAATCTGTTAAACGGGTTTTAACAAGACTACTTAATGTTTAAAGGTCTCACGTTTTGTAAAGCACTGGTTCTGCTTGTCATGCTTGCTATTCTGTCTATTTGCTTACATGATTTTGAGCTGGTCCCTGGCCTTTTTACATAAGTACATAATAGCCTAACAGCCTATAATTTACAATAATATTATTCCGCAAAGCGTTTGTTGAATGCTTACAAATGTCGCGACGCAATGTTAATTCAGACCAGAGCGTAATGCATCTTCGCGAAATGTTTTACTTGAGTCAACGTATTTAGAGCGAGAGACTGATTTACTGAATTTCATTGACTTGCACCGACAGCGTTCACGTTTAAATAACTCGAAGGCTGATCGAATAAAACAATTTACGATGAATTTGAATGTCTGCGTTTCGTCTCAGCTGATTTCTATGACGATGTTATTGTTTACATTGGGAAATAATCTGGTAAAGACAGAGTCAGGTAATGTTTTTATTTATGTTTTACAACACTGCTTCTTCCGTATCAAATTGAAAGTATAAGACAGAAGTGTGATTGTAAGATGTGGTAGGCCTAAATAACTGGTCTGCTTTCACTAAGCATTTCTTATTTGTCATACATGATTGATTAGGACTATTTTGGATAAACCAGGATTTATATCTACATAAGTGTTCTGGCTTGGTATATTTTAGGCCTAATGGACAGCAACTTAATAATTGATTCTCAAACTGCACCTTTTAACTTCCTTCGCTCTGTTTTCATAAGGGGCTCTATTTTCATTCTTCTGCAATGCTGGGGTTTTTCTTAGCGGGAATCTCTAATTACGTGTTTGCTTTCTTCAGTTCCGACAATTGCGGTCTTTTACCGTTTGATTCACCCAATACCACTCTTCTTCTAGTTCAAACATTTGTTTGTAGTAGAATAGACCACTCATTGCCATCTATGTTGACCTTTCCTTGGGACGCACTAAACAACTTGAGCTCACACTTCGTGTAGCGCATTCAATTTTAGGATTTCGGTCTTGATCTCGAGGTGAGGAATGCCGAATTAGAGGAATGCCGCTACCCATTTACGGGAGCTTTGTTTCCTCACCTTAGTTGTGGTTGGCCAAGAAGATCTCGAGGTAAACTTGATCCCTTTACGCGCACTTTAAAGACTTTGCCTTTTCATTGGTTGCGACGACCACGTGAACTCTTTATAGCGGTCAAATACTCGTCAAATGCTTTACACAGGCATTTTAAATCCGTCCATCGCCGCAGTTGAAATCTTCATCGCCGCAGTTGAGCTTGGAGCGCATCTGAGTAGGTTTTCAAGGCGCTTTATTGCTATAGGAGTCATCTGGGTGAATTACTGTTCTAAGCTCGACTCTTCAGATGATGTAGACCAGTGTTTCCCAATCTTTTTTGGCCGTGGAAACCTTCAGATCCTAAATTATTTTGGCGGAACTCCCGTCCAAAGCTAATATATTCTACTCTAGGTACAGACGCTTGAGAATTCAGACAATAACAGGTTAAGGCCTAGATTATATTAAAAATAGCACAAATGTCGATGACAATGACATATGAATTCTCTATCATATAAAATTATACGCAGATATCAAGCAAAAAGCCTCCATTTTTTCACAATAACAGTTGTCCGCGGAACCCTTGTCTTCACCTCACGGAACTATACGGTTCCGCGGAACCCAGTATGGGAAACAATGATGTAGACTAAGAGATATTACAACAGATGGCATCCATGCAAGATCCAATGCATACAAGTGCATTATCCTGTGTGAAAGCATCTGCAGATTGCAAATTGTTGCAGGAATGTGTGATCTTAACACACAGCAGCGTAGGCATATATAGTAACATATCAAAGTAATACCTTAAAGCATATGAAGCATGATTTTATAAGATACATGGACTATTGAAAAAGCAGAAATGAGCAATTATAATATGATCAGGCACAGTGAGAATTGAGTAGGAAGCACAAAATCACATGTCGTTTATTTTACCCTTTTAAAACTGTTTTAATCGTCGGGTTCCTCAATGGAACGGATTTTCCCTTAAACTTCAATATAAACAGCGAACATCCAATTAAAAGCAACTTGCGGAAAATATTCTATGTTTCACTTTTATATTCCATTGCTCTGTGAAATTAGTCTTCAGTCAATTAACTTAGGGGCCTAAGTTCGGACTAGCCTGTGTTTCAAGCCTAAATAAAAACAGATGCTTATTTTGATACTGGGTATTGCAATTTGGTTTGATTTATCATCAAACGCCATCTAGACCTATATGGATAATTATTAGTTCCTTGGCAATATTCGTACTATTGAAATAACTATGTCGTAATTATTCGTTTTAATCAATCAAAAGAGCGTTTAGACCAATTACATTCTAGCCAAGATAGCTGGACTGATGTTAACTGAACTAAATCCCGAAAGTGTATAACTGATTCTTTTGTGAATTTCACTTAACGTGAATAAAAGTAAGCCTAAATTACTTGTCACCACATCGTATCGTATCTTTAGACTCATATAGTGTCTCTAACAGAATAATTATGCATAGGCTTACAAATAGTTGCTCATATAAATATTATTATTATTTCAGTTGTTGTCGAGCCTGAAAGCTACTGCATGCTAGAATCGTTTCAACCTCGATGTTCAAGAAATGAAGTCATCCTCATGAAAAGCGCCATCTATGGTCGAATGCAGATTGGTCGATGCTTAACATCTGAAGAGGTCAACGCACATAGATCGGCTGTTGGAGAGGATCCTCGTTATTTCGGATGCTCCGCTGATGTTTTGCCTTTGCTCGATCGAAAGTGTTCTGGAAAAGTCCAGTGTGATGTTCGCATGTCGGACATTTCCGCTGAGAATGTCAAACCTTGCTTCCCAGGTCTGACCGTTTACCTGGAAGTCAGCTACATGTGCATCAGCAGTAAGCAACCGATAAATTACATTAAAATATACAATACAGTATCTGTTCGTGTGTTCTATTTAATCCTACGAAACAGAGCACCTGATAATTTTTAAACATCCAGTCCAACCACGGTCAAAGAGGGCAGATTTAAGAGAATAGAAGTTAGAAGCGTCTAGTTCCTAGGTAAAAGCCGGAGGTCCAGAGAAAGCCCTCAACAGAAAGGTATGGAACGCTGAGAAGTTCCTGCGCAGCTACTGGTCGGTCACATCTCTGAGCGATCCATTCCTCCAATTGCCATTCTTTCCATTTTTCCGGCCTGTCACATTTGCGATTCATCGTCTGTACATCTTAGTTTAGTTTCCTAAATGCCGCATATCTCATTATAGCCATCTTCCTACACTCATTCAACACAATTCCCTATTAAATACCTCTTTGAAAGTTAAAAACTGAAATGACACAACGTAGCTACAATCTTTATTGTTTCTAAATATAGTTGCAGACGAAGACCGTTCGTGTTCCGTTACTGCATCCAAAACGCCAGCCTACATTGTTGGACATTCCAAAAATTGTGGAGCAGAATCTCAACCATGGATCTTGGAAGCCCCAATTGGTCAACAAATCAACATCAGCCTTTTCGATTTCACTACTTCAAATTCTGGCTGGAAACAAGGACAAGACAAACAAACTTGTCGACGCCGCGGTTTGATTAACGATAAGACAGGCAAAAGAAATGCATCGATCTGTTTAATTGGTGAACGTCGACAGAGTGAAATTTACTTATCGTCAGCCAACGTTGTTCAAGTAGTGTTTGACGCATCGTTTCAGCAAATAAATATTGACAACGAGGCAGAGTTTATGTTGTCAGTGCAGGGTCAGTTCTTAACATTACGGTAATTCACACTAATTCGCATTAATCACTCTAATTGCTTTTCGTGTCCATACACTAGAGCTTCATTTGAAATTAGTAGACCGTTTAAAAATCGATCTCGCTGGCTTGAGTAATCGAGTGATGTGCGGTCAACTATGGGAGCGTTTGTGTACCGATTATTCGTATAGTTGTCTGTAGTACTCACCTAGTAGGCGGATCTCAATCAGTGCGAGAATTTCTTCATGCTACTTGGCTATAATTATTCACTAGGCCTACATTCATATTGCACCAAATTGAAATAATCAGTCAGCAGTCATTAATTAGGTCACGAAACGCATTCCCTATTGCCGAAAGTTAGTAAATTAAAGTGATGCAAATAAGGTTATTGAAAAAATGGTCTGGCTCCAGGTTTCGTTGAAGTCTAGATTAGGATTCTGGATCAATTGAAGCTAGTCAATGATCCAACTCTGCACAGTTTCCAAGTACATCTGTCAACATTTCTCCTTTGCATGAGCATGTGATGTTTCATTTAAATTTGACAATAGCGTTTTTAGCCTGCAAATTTGCAATATATTCGGCAGCGATAATGCTTGGTTTTTTAAATTAAGGTTTTAGCGTTTCCACGTCAAGTGAGGAAGTTTTCAAGGACAAGAGCAATAAAACAAAAGATTATATGAAGGAACTTGTAATAAGATGGCGATTTCATCGTCTTGCATAATCATTACCCTGTGTATATGATTGTGTATGCATTTATGCATGCATTGTATCTACTTGCGTATGTATAAAATGGGTCTTCATAGAACGCACTCCAAGCATCCATCAAAATATAATTATGCGTTGCAGCCGTTGGTTGTTCGGATCTCGTTCCTCCAGACGAGTCTTGGTTGAAACGGAATGCTGGTGCCATCGTCATTGGCTGCTACTCCAGTCGACAAACGTGGCAGCTCACATGCAAAGGAGGAATGTGGACAGGTGTACTTGGAAACTGTTCAAAAGGTGACGTTTCGTTTTAAATAAAGTTCACATTCAAGTTTATATATTGGAATTGTTTTATTGTTGAGCGATTTCTGCTTTTTTCTTATAATTTAAGAACAGCTTCTTGTAATTGTCCGCAATACAGATATACTCACATTTACGACGATCTTGAGCATTTTACTTAAAGAATGTAGACAACAATCGAGTAGACATTGAACAAAATCATGAACGCGTTTAATGACAATAAGATAATGTTAAGAAACGTATGCCTTGTATGGAGGCAGATCAGATTGATCAACATTCAACGAAAATTATTATGACGAATAATCGTAATCGTAATCGTAATCTCAACATTTCTACAGCGCCCACAAAAGCGATGTCGCGGGAACCAGCTTATTCACAAGCGCTTAAGCAAGACATAATCGATAGGCAGGGAGTCAGAATCCAGAGGGTCAGGCAGACAGAATAGGGTGTGTTATGTTTAGTATTTCTGAACAATTGATGGCGAGATTAATACCGCTTGATGTTCAAATGCCAATTATATACATTGAAGTAGGCCTATAAATATATTTGTTTATTTGCGAGATCACGTGGTTGACACATTGCAACCAAGAACAGATAATAAGATAGTACTGCCAATTCCTCTACATTTGTTCAATGTATATTATAAGATGATGACTTTTAGTCAAGAGTAGCTAAGTAAAAGAAAATTGATAATGTCATGGCGCGTAGTTTAATGTAATGTTCCCCGCTCAATACAGCATCGCTCTCAACAGGCGTCTGTGCTTGAACCAGACAACAGGAGAGTTTGAATGCGTCTCTGAAGCTGGCAAGGTGAGACGGCTAGTTAGCCTACTTCAGCGGCAGCTAGGGACTGTGAAGTTATGCGTAAGTTATGCAATTGAGCGCAGTTTCTTGACAATGTCTTTATTAGAAGTTAGAAGTATAATAAATATGCCCACATTCCTGCTGCATTCGCGTATGTTGACTAGAGTAACACACAGATTAAGTGTAACAATAATGTGGTTCCAGGTAACGAATATTCTATATCCGACCCTCACACATTCTCGGAAAATGAGGCGGCAGTTCTGGACGACAAACAAGGTAACGTAATGGAGAGAAGCTACATCAGGTCATATGCATATAACCAATATAGTATATATATATGTATAAAATATATATATATACATATAAAAATATATATATAATTGAGCTGATAGTAACTTCTATATATATATATATGTGTTGGTAGGCTATAAATGGTCGTCGCTGACATCTAGGAATAATATATAAAGGCTATTTCTTGGTTGATTTAGCTGACATATATAGCCAATGCTGAAAAAAAATTGACGTCAAAATCTCATAGCTCTACAGCAATCAGAGTTAAAACATATAAACGGATAACTAGGGCCGTACCGAGGGAGGGGACAGCGAGACCGTGGCCCAGGGCGCAAATGTGTGAAGGGAGCAAATGTCAGGATGGAATAACTTATTATTCCATAAAATGCACTTTTTAAAAATGTGGGGGCGCCAGATTGATGCTAGGTACAGGGCGCAATTATAGCTCCGTACGGCTCAACGGATAACAGACACCACAAGACTGCGCATATTGAGCCTACGTGTGCAAATAGTCAGGTGATCATCATCATGAGCTGATTTTATTTACGATCATTTATTTATTTTCCCGAAATTTGATACCTCCTTTCTTCCAACATTTTTTGCTCGGAAGTGCATACACACGCCTCGACGGCGCAATTGCAGTTGTACTGCAGAGCAATGGTGCGCGAAGGACTTGCTCAAGGTCCCTACACAGTGACGCCCCGAACGAGGCTCGAAACCGCGCGCTCAGCACACACTGAACGTTACGGGCTGACCGCTCTAACCGATCAGCCACTGCGATCGGTTTCATGAAGTCATGACAGTGATCATCGTTATAACAATCACTTAAATGTCGCTATCATATTTTTCTTTGAATGATGACTGCTAAAATTGTTCAAAAAACGTAAAATCAACTTTACCCAGTGCATTGGATACTTAATAATATTAATTTTTATTTCAGTTGTAGCGATTGTGGCCATTGGCGGAGTTACACTGACAATATGCTTGGCAATAATATGCAGCGGAGCTGTTTATTTAAGAAGGTAGGTAGGGCCTACATGAATATAATGAATGAAATTGATTTATTTATTTTAGCACAAATGAACAAGTGAAAACATTATAAGCGCTTCTCAGACTTTGAATAAGCGCACGGTAAAGTTGGCTACATTCATATAAGGAGCGCGTTAACTAGCGAATTATTTGAAAATGACGTCACATTACTGTCGTTAACTATGTACTCGTGATTTTGTTTGCTACCGGCTGATCAATGCTAACAATGTTAAAGTCAACGTGTGTGAAGTAGAAAGAAATGTTACTTAATGTAGAAAATTAAAAAGTCTTTATGAATTATACGAAGCAGTTTCAACTGTCAGTTCGACCTTGAAAAACCAAACACGGAATATCTCCCAAGATTACATGGACTATCTATGACACCAAGAGTCAAGTCATCTATCGACTGTTCCTTACACCACTTGATTTCTTTATTGGTGAAAGAACATGACATTGTAGGCGTCAATATTGTTATTCTAAATGAAATACAATTCGAAAAAAAATGCAACCATGGTATCTTAATTGTAGCCTACGTGAGGATGTTGACCTTCCTATCGCTGTTATGTTATAGTGTTATTTAATTTAAATTTAAAATTTCCTACCTTCGTCTTCTAGCCAACTGCAGCTGACCGTAACCTATTAAAACGAACTGTATCCTGAATTCATCTTTAACCAAGCTTATCGTTTTTTATTTTCGATAGATTCTACGCGCAGTTTCAGAAGAAGCAAGAATATAAAACACTAAATTTTCACGTGAATTCAGCAAGAACTCAATCCTTGTGTGCAGCAACAGATATAACTGGAAACGATTCAAATGTTGCGATGACATCAGAGATTCCAACTTATTCGGTCTACGATGGACGAAATGACTTCATCCGCATCGATGATCTAGTTAACTTAGATAACACTTACAAATCTGATCCACTCTGATCTGCATCAGAGACAGTTTTATTTGCTGATTGCAAAATTGACTTGAAGAAACATTATCTTAAGAGCCGGATCAATTGACCGTTGTTATCTGATAACGCATCCCGCAATTCAACAGGCTACATTTAAATTAAACTAATCATCCTCTCAATCCGCTTCAAAAATCTACGCGGTTATTGGATTCTGACCATATCTACGTGTAGGTCTACAATCAGCTCAGTAGGAACTTATGTAGGCTAATAAAAAGCGGCTGATAACTGACCAGGTCGACACGATTCCTTTTACTTCTCTTCTGCTATACCAGAGTCCAACAAATCATTGTATCGCTTTAACTGAAGCAGCCGTAGGCCTACAGCTTTTCGCATTGAATCGCGTCTAGAAACGAAGTTATTAATATTCGTCGACGACAATATGCACGCTCCTTTTTCTGTGTTTTGTCTTGGCTTAAAATAATTTTTTTTCCGCTCTAAATGTTATTGGGTTTCGAGATGGTCCCTGACACCATTGCATCTGACCAATGTATCAATCGTTTCTCCAAAATCATTGCGCCTATAATAATATGCATAGCAGTTTAATCTGTTATTACATGATCAACCTGGTGTCTCGTCGACAAACACATGGGCTACTTACTTTGGATAAAAATGGTGTAGGTTTTGGCGAAATAGGCACGCTGAATATTCGATTTATACAGTTTGTTTTATCTGTGAAATCTTATTTAAAAAAAAACAACTTTATTATGGCTCTTGACAAAATGACTGTAACTACTATCGCCCTTATTTGGATCTGCATGCTCAATTTATTCAGGACAATTGGAGCAAAGGCTGAACCAGGTAGAGTATATTAATTTATTTTCATAGTTTAACCGTTCATCCACAATAATATTAGATCCCAGGCTTTTGTACTTTCTCAAACAAGACATTGGCAATTAAGCGCAATATTCAGTCTACCCATGCCTAATGCAATTCATTTACCGATTTGAACATAGATCGCTTTTATTGTAAAGCATCTAAAAATTAAGACCACTGACAAGATACAATAGGATTGTTGATTGGAACAGAACGTTTTACCGTCACACTCGATATCTGATCGCATCATCAAAATATTCAATTGATACATAATATCCTGTGTTGGACACATGACGTATGTATCATTCCGAAACACTGCGTTGGCACTATGTGGCATTTTTCATCGTTCTCGTACACTAGATGTCTTAGTATACTTGTTGTCAAGTTGTAATGCTAAAAATAATGTAAACGCGAGCAATGGTTGTATTCAATGATAAAAACAAAATAATTTAGACTACCTGTTTTAGTTAGAATCAAAGGTTGTGGCAACCTTTCAGACCATTTAAGACTCGGGTTGCTATGCTTCCTGGTTTTAGCCACCACGAGAAGATGACACGCCAACGCGCTCGACTGTTTTACTTCAATTAGTTTTGATCTTTTTAAGATTTCTGTTCTTCAACACAAGTGCTAATTTTGCTTGATTTCAGTAAAGTGTATAATGTTCTTGCATAAGTATTAGTATGTGGTTTCGAAAAGGAAATAATTACACTCGCTTTTACAGTCTTGTGCTAATCGTGAGTTTGATCTAAGGTAAGCCCAAAGCTTTCACGGCTATTTCTAAATTTGGTAAAATAATTATTAATTGGTTCATAATATGCAACTTTTGATATGTAAATTGGTGTTGGTTGCCACACTTGTCTTGCCATTATATCCGCTCATAGCAACCACAGAGGACTACTGCAATGCGGAAACATTTAAACCTCGATGTTCAAGGAATGAAGTCATACTTATGAAAAGCGCCACCTATGGACGCATGCGCATTGGTCGATGTATCACAGCCGAAGAAGCTGAAGAGCTTGGGCCACGATTTGGAGAAGATCCGCGTTACATTGGTTGTTCAGCGGATGTTCTGCCACTACTGGACAGAAAGTGCTCTGGAAAAGCAGATTGTGAAGTTCGTTCGTCCCACATTTCAGCAGAGAATATCAAACCATGTTTCTCTGGTTTGACTGCCTACTTACAACTCAGCTACGTTTGCATTAACAGTAAGTTTTCACCCAAATCTACAATGTTTCATAAACAGTATTACTCTTAAGTGCTTTGTCCATTTGACATCGGACGTAGAAAAGCATTTTAAAAACGTTGGAAAGCCATATTAAATTTTGTAAGCCATTCGTCGCTTAGTTTGTTACCGAATGAAAAACTTACAAACCTTTTCGCGATTTGAAATAAACCTTGAACCATCTTGCGCGTGAGTATGTCGCTTCTCACGACAACGATGGATCATTTTAGATACCTTAATCCAATGCAATTAAGTTCTGCAGACTGGGATCTTAAACAGCGTGGCATCTACTCAAACGAGAAGCGATGATAAAGGATTTCATCCGATCAATTCGTTGAAAAATGGGCAGGCTCCAAGTCTCATTATAATATGTCCACTTACACTTAGATCAAACTATAGCATTTGAATATCACACTAATAAGAAATAAACCTCACTCTTCAGTTATCTGACATAGCGCATCAGTAACCTATTTGTCCTCTCTCGGTGTGTCGACTTATACCGTTGCAAGAACAGTTAGCCGCTCCAATATCGGTTGAGTAGAGCGAAAAACCCGATTTTGTCGAGGTAAATATAAGACTAAAGCAATTAATTCCAATGAAAAATGAAAGTAGGCCTATTAGCTGCGTGCGTCGGGTCAGCACAGAAGAATTCTCAATTCGATAGCCCTAGAAGAGTTTCTGGTATGGCATCGACTGTCAACCACAGAGGTGCCAGAGAGAGGTTCAACGACAAATCAAGTGCTTGCTTCGCGTGTCTGGGACCTACAACTTCTATGAATTGTTAGGAACTGCTGAATGGTGAGGCAACCGCGCGACATGGGATGCTAATCACCTCGCCTGTTGTCGTTTTCTGTCTCAAGGCAATTCGGTCCAAAACCTTTAACGTGGAGTCATCTGTGAAGTCTTAATTTCTTTGGTTGGGGTCTGGACGTATATGGGCTCTCGCCACTCTTGTTTTTCCAAATCATGCAAATATTGCTTGCTAACATCCGAACTCTGTTCATCGTTAAATTTAGCATAATTCATGGGTCTCAAGTGTCTCAAAGTAGCTTGCTTTAAAATGGCGCTATTTATTTTCAATTGCAATTGGAATGACAATAACAGAAGTAAGGATCTCAACAATTCTTTAAAAAGTTGTTGGTAACATTAAGTGAGTATGGCTCTTCATAAATTCACCAGTTCATTTAAGACGAAATGCGTTTTATTTGTAGTTGTTGTCGACGATCGGTCATGCACAGTGATGGCGACAAACATCCCAGTCTATATAATTGAGTCTCGGGGAAATTGCGGTACAGAAGCTCAACCGTGGGTCTTAGAAGCACCATTTGGTCAAACTATCAGCATCAGTCTCTTCGATTTTACATCTCCAGGATCAGGATTCAGTCAAGAAAGAAGCAAGCAGTCATGTCGACGCCTCGGCTTAATTGTTGATAAGGCAGGAAAAAGAAATGCGTCTATATGCACAAATGGTGAACGACGAGAAAGTGAAGTATACCTATCAGCTGGAAATGTCGTTCATATCGTGATCGACGCATATGACCAGCAAGAGGCAAACGAAAGACCTGCTGCGGGGCATTTTGTTTTGAGAGTTGAAGGTCCGTTTTCAAAACTCACCGTTTTCTAGATAGTTTGTTAGTTTTGGTCATAGGCATTAGCAATGATCGAATTGATACAAAAGTTGACAATGTTCAAATGTTTTCTTATGCATTAGGCTATTGATTTTAATACAAATGGCATACATTATTGAAAGAATTATTGACTATTTATTCCTATCTCTGGTTTATTGATTGTCCTTCGGCTGTTTAGTTCAATATCATATAAAAAATTAACAACAAAAAAGTCATCTGTAAGACGATGATTCTTGATCAGTCCTGAATTGCGGTCAATTGAATGAGGATAAGCCGAATAGTATGCCTATTAAAACTGATTGGAAAACTTTTCGCAAGAGATTCTTCGGCAAAGTATAAGGATAAGCATTCAAATTTCTTCGTTTTTTCTTTGTGAAAGATCCTGAACTATTTTCAGCCACATTGAGGCCTTTTAATAACACGTGAATGATATGTTCTACATGTACCACTTCTTTTTATAGAATAATATGTTCCACCGCTTCTTTTGTAGAATAATATGTTCCACCGCTTCTTTTGTAGAATAATATGTTCTACCGCTTCTTTTGTAGAATAATATGTTCTATCGCTTCTTTTGAGAGCGAAATGCTTTCTCATGTATATTTCAGCCATTGGTTGTTCGGATATCGTTCCATCGGAGGATGCTTGGTTAAAAAGAAACAACAATGTCATTGTCATTGGATGCTACTCGAGTCCCCAAACATGGCGCCTCAATTGTAAAGAAGGATCATGGACTGGTGTCGTGGGAAATTGTTCAAAAGGTGACAATTTAATCAGAGCAAATTAGCTATATTCGCTGAAACCTATATAAGTAGAAAACTAAAAGGTGACCCTAAAAATCATGAGCGAAACAGATGAATTAAGGGTCACTTTTGTATGAAGTTAAATATATCTTGATCCTGAGACTCCGTTAATTCCTATAAAAAACTATACAGAATTCAGCTTTAAGAGTCGATGACTTTGTCTCTGTGAACAGCAAATAGGCCTACATCTTTTTAATTCTGTAATCCCAGCAAAGTGAGCAAACTCGAGTTTTCCAAAATAACTTCTATAAGAAGTAGAGCCTAATAAGTAGCCTATTTATGTTTTACATAGCCTTATTTATTACATGTTCGTGTTCAGTCATAGGTGGCATAAAGGACAGTAGTATAACTAATGTTCAACGGAAAATCCTTACACGGTTATTAACTCAGATGAGAGTTTCAGCTGCAATACGCGCTACGTGGCAAGTGTGTAACTACTAAGCCGCCCTGTCATGCTATTTTGTTTCACTCCGACCCTTACAATGTCGTTGTATTGCACACTTTAACGTACGTCTTTCAGATACTGGTCACTCTGGTCGTGACTCCAGCACAGATTCAGAGAATGAGTCTGCAATGATGAACGATAAGCAAGGTAATAAAAAATTAGTAGGAATTTGGTTTTCCAATTGGCCTTAAACTGATGAGTTCCAACATGATGAGTAAAGCTCCTGTATCTATTTAACGGAATGCAAGGATGGTGCTCATCTGCTAATCATCGCTCTTTAAGCCACCATTTCACAAATGCAAAGACTCTTAAGTCTTGCGAAAAGGCTTCGGAGAACTTCATTCTGGAATCAAACTGCGCTGCTGGATTAAAAATAAGCGTCTGTAGATTACTTGATCGGAATTTGCTCAGCTGACGAGAACCTGAAATTATTTTATTACCTTCTCTCCGATTCACACAATGGGAAGAATTTTAATTTTCAGTAACGATTAACTGAGCATTTCTATGATAATCAATGCTTTGTCATTTAGTTTTGGCTATCGTTGCAATCGGTGGATTTACGTTGACAATCTGCTTGGTCATTGTGTGCAGTGGGGCAGTCTATTTAAAAAGGTACGCATATTTGTTCATTATATATGATAAACTATATTTAAGCAACCGTTACGCCAGTGGCGTCCAGATAAGCTGTTCTTCTAGCATCTGGTGTCAGATGTAAATGCCTCCAATTTCAGGTAAGGGGGATATTTTTTTAGTCTTAGGGTGGGAGAAATTTTGCCTTCCTAACACTTGGGACCGGGAGGTTTGCCTCCATCACTCAGGAAGATTGACGCACCTGCGTAACACGAATTTCTTTATATTTCATATTTAGAAATTCGTGAGTTGAATAGATTACAAATGGATTCAGAACATTTAAGAGGCAACTCGAGAGCAGATGCCACTCAAATACAAGTGCAGCCAGTTAGCCTAGTTAACCATAATGTTTAATAGTTGAGTTTCTCGATAGAAGATCCTCACAGCGAGATGTCATGGAAGAAGACAATACTGTTCGCAGTGCAGGCCTATATTATCTATATTACAGTGTAAAGATAATATTATTTGAGTAGACATGTAAGCCTACATAAACCTTAATAGAAATGTAATCAACAACTCTAGATTGACATTACTTTAAACACGACGTCACTCATCGATTAGGCACAGTGTTTCAATGGTTAGGGTGATCCTCATGGTGGAGAGTACTCATTCAAAGTAAGGATTTAAGTAAGGATTGAAATAGTAATATAAAAGATACTTTTGAAATTTCTAAAAGGTTAGATTAGCTCACCACCTCACCTTAATTTTTGTTTTAATTGTGTACTTGCCTTTGTAGATTCTACGTTCAGTTTAAGAAAACGCAAGAGTACAAGACCCTTAACCTCCATAAAAACTATGTTCCTGGTCAACGAATGGTTGTTGATTCTGCAACACTCGCGGCTGGAAATGATGCAGATTGTGTTCTTACACAGCAGATTCCAACGTATTCGACTTACGGTGGAGCGGCTGGACAGAGCAACTCAATCAACGTCGATAATTAATGCAATTAGAGCAAATTAATTAAAGCCTAATGCAATTAGAGCAAATATCTAATACCAGCAGATCTGACCAGCTGTAATCTGCGGAACATTTAATGAATGTAAGCCACACGAACCACTTTTTGGGTTGAACAGTAGGCCTAAGCAATTTTATATTGACAAACAGTGGAGACTTGAGCAATTTTATGTGAAATTACTGTAGTAATCTATGTGCGATATATTCTAGTAAGATTCTTTAAATATATTACTAGCCATAATACCAGTTTTCAACTGTCTACATAAAGTTCGAGGTTGGGTTTTCTCGTGTAAAAGAGCTAGGTGAAAGTTGTCTAAGAGGTCGTTCATAAAGAATATCCACAAAAAGCCAATTTTTTTACCCCTCCCCTTGTCCGCATTTGTCCGCATTCCGTTGACCACTCTCTTTCCCCTTTTGCGGACATCCGCGTCACACATGTATCCGGCACCATGGCAACTGCTGATAATCATTTTACTGCATCGCCTTTTTATAGACATTCATTGACAAAGAATGAGATTGAATAAAAGCTATGTAAAAAACTTAAATTTAATAAACACTTATTTGCATGTAAGCTTGGTATATCGTTCTTTCAAATGTGAAGTTTAACCTAAAGCTACTAAACAACAACTAAGAATTTGACGATACTACCTGTGTGGCACAGTGGCCGATCGGTTAGAGCGGTCAGCCCGTAACGTTCAGTGTGTGCTGAGCGCGCGGTTTCGAGCCTCGTTCGGGGCGTCACTGTGTAGGGACCTTGAGCAAGTCCTTCGCGCACCATTGCTCTGCAGTACAACTGCAATTGCGCCGTCGAGTCGCGTGCATGCACTTCTGAGCAACACGATGTTGGAAGAAGTGCAGTATCAAATTTCGGAAATAAATTATACGTGATTTTGGCAATGGCGGACGTCCGCATAGTCCATGACCCCCTTGTCCGCATTTGTACGCTTTTCCCATGAACCCCCTTCGTTGCAGACGTCCTTTGTGGATGACTCCTAACTAACTAACACACCAGCAGGCACCAACTGTCAGATCAGATCGGCAGTAGGGTCTAGGACCTCGTCATGCAAAGAGGTTTTATCGCGCATAGTTTTTCACAATACGAATGAACGATCATGCAAAACGGCGACACCATTTAGTATTTACGACAATTTTTATTTAGGTGACTGTGCGTCACTTCTTTGAAAACGAGAACTGTTGGATGATTACATGTAGATCTTTAGCGAAACATGACTTGCTGCTCACTGTAAAAGGGATTTTTTTAAATATTCAGATCACTGTTTTGTTGTTTATAAATTGCATGTAGGCCTATGTCTACTTCCTGCGAGCAGTATTGTAATTCTTGTATGACACATCACTTAGAACTATTCTTATTATTTTTATTTTTGATAAGTAACTTCTATAGGCCTAGTAGGCCTACTGTAAGATTGGAAATAAGCTACAATCGTGCAGCAAATCAGTCTTTATTTGATAGACAGATATCAAACTATGTGATTTAGTGTCATGCCTAGTAATACGCACTCATTGGATCTAATAGGCATGTGCTTTAATTCGCATGGACGAAATAAAAAAGTTTATCTAAGCTTTGTGCATAATTATTATTATGTCCGTATTTATCGATAGTCACGTTACGGTAAGAGAATCCTAATACAGGACCTTCTGAAGAAGGCTGAATTGTAAGGTGGCAAGAACTCAATGACCTGTGGGTCAAATGAATGTGATTGATGAAATATATCCTAGAAATCGTCAGGAGGCATTAAATGGACAGAAATGGTTATTATTGGTCGATTCTTCAACAAATTATAGTTATTAACAGAAATTTATCTTTTTGGCATTTTTGTGCTTTCGTCCTCATGCGTTCTATTTCATTTTGAGATGGTCCCTGACCTCTCGAAATTATTGCACAGCCTGTCAACTCTCCAATCTTTATTCAAAAATTACTACGCCTTCTGTGTTTTGAACAGACATTCCTGATACTAAAACTCAATCCGTATCATACATCCCGTGAATATGCTGTTGATAAATACTCTGTTGGAGTTTAGGGACAGATTTTTACCGTATTAGGTCAACACAATTTCCTTGTGGTATTTTGACGCATTAATTAACCGTTAAGTGTAATTTAGTTATGATTCTTAACGAATTAAATATATCAAAGATAGCGATTACGTGGATCTATTTGATTCATTTTTCCTTGACAAATTCAGCAAAAGCAGAACCAGGTAATGTATAGCATTGAATGTTTATTGCTGCACTGCAAGTATTGATTGTTGTCCAATGTTCAATAGTTTATTGGTTAGCACACTGGACTGTCAATTGGGGTGCAAATCCCAACAAGGACAGTACTTTGATCCGCAACCCCTAGCCAACTCAGTGTTATGATAATAAGTGCGCTGATCATACACTCCTTCACTTCTCCGCTACAAGAACTCAGGCAGTGCCAGTACCAAACCTGGATAAGGAGGAGAGCGACGCTGATGATCTATGTTATCACACAGTGTCGGTAAACTGCAACAACCATAATAGACTCTTTGAGAAATGAGACTCTAATAATGATCTTTATTGCGCATGGTAACCTGCTACTTATAACGGTTTAAATATTTATTCAACATTTGCGCCGTCAAGACCTTCTCAGAGACGCAGGAATATTGCTTTGAATATTGCTAAATATGTTTCTTTTTTACTATATGGAAGCCGATGAAAAATTTATAAATTAAGCGTTCCCTCAATGATCCTTAACGCAAAACAACTCTATAATAAGCGGAAGTAATAGCAATCGTAAGCTCTAAACTTCGTGGATCTAGAATGGCTGAGACGGAACAATGATCAGATAGAGTGGGTTGTCTGGTGGTAAAGAGTTCGCGATGCTATGTGGGCTTTGAGTATTGTAGGCAGTTGTAAGTTGAAACAGGACATTGAAGTGGGTTCGGTCTGGGATTTATTTTGGCCAACTAAGTGATGTGAGTGTAGGAGCTATGTGACGATTCTTGGGCGTCCTGGTTACGGATCTGACTATTAAGCTTTGGATAAGTTGCAGACGCTGTGTTTTGAACAGACATTCTTGATACTTGAGTTTTGCTGATTTAAGGTTAATAAAAAGGAGATTTCAGTGATCACATTTTGAGCTGACAATAGAGATAGCAGTAGTGCAGTCGGTTTTTAACTGGAGCGTTGGAGGTTTTATCAGAGAAAGAGAGATAAAGATCAACAGCTACACTAAATTGCGAGCAGGGCCATCAGAGGTGGAGGCAAGGATGGATGAAGAGTTAATATCGATGTTTTATCAAAGTACAATATCGAAATATTAATCTCTACTTACATAGGAGACTTTTGCAGCATACTATAATCGTTAAGAAGGTACATTTTATTGGACGCGTGTAAACTCTCAGACAATCGTCACACATTTGTGTATACTGTGTGTGTTCGTTGTATGAATGTCCTCGTGTGTGTCACTGTATGTTTGGGTGTGTCTGTGTGTTGTATGCTTGTATGTTTGTCTTTAGACCGACCGACATATTATATTATGTTCACGTTGATTACATTACATTACATGTTGCTATTGAGGGATTCCTTAAATGCGCTGTTTGAAAGTTAACGTACATGATACTTAGTAATTCGTATTATTAGTATGTCTAGATTTCCCGCCTTCATCGCTTCTCACTTATCTCGACCCTCAAGGCCGACCACTTACACTGGCTTTATAAATCATGATGTCTAGTCATAATTAGCTTTAGCGTAAGCGTCATTTGAATGACTTTCCAGTTTTGATGTAAATTGTTCTAATTTTGACAAACAGCATTGCAGGATTACTGTATGCAGGAGTCATTTCAACTTCAATGTCTAAGGAACGAGGTAATTCTCATGAAGAGCGCCACCTATGGTCGCATGAGAATTGGAAGATGCATAACTGCTGAGGAGGTTGATGCGCATAGATTGGTGGCAGGGGACGACCCTCGCTATCTCGGATGTTCAGCGGATGTCTTGCATATACTGGATCGCAAGTGTTCAGGAAAAGCTGAATGCGAAGCTCGATGGTCAGACATCTCCTCAGAGAATATCAAACCTTGTTTTCCTGGTCTGACTGTCTACTTGGAAGTCAGCTATGAATGCATCAGTGGTTAAGTTATCATCAATTATACTTAGATTTATCATGCCTCTGCATTGTTTTTCATGTATAAGCAATTGCAATGAAGTGTATGCGACGCCTCTAAGACATGTCATTTTGACATCTACAGTAATCAAGCAACTACTATAACATCATATATTTAACTTATTTCATGTTTTGCTCACTTTAATATATTTTAAAATCACATTTCAGTTTTTTCAACTATGATCTTAACCACTCTCAGATCGTATTTGATGGCATTAAAATTGAAAGCGATTGTGCAATTGTGTACGGGTTAAAAGCTAAATTGTTCAAGTTGTAGTTGGCGGTCTTGGCAAAGATAATCGGGTATTGTTAGAAAAGTCATAAATTGTATCTTAAGTAATTTTAATAGGATCATTACGTAAACGCTACGATGTTGTATCGAAACAAGCAGACATACAGCATATATTCGTTTCTATAAGCAGATCATATTTATTTCTCATGAGGTGGTGATGCATAAATTTGCGAATACAATGACAGGCGCAATAAAATCCCATTGTGAAATAAGTTTTGCAGACAAAAGCTATTGAGTCGACTGTGGATAAACTTGCGATCTAAGATAAGTGATGATGAATTTATTAGCACGTGTTCATATGCAGTTTATGGCAATACAAGTTATTATGTCCTAGTTCAAATCACTTAATTAGCGGACTTTCAATAAGGTGTTGGTCTTATCAAAGATAATCGGATATTGATGGAAAAGTCATAAATTTTATCTTATACCGGTTCAATGTTGACAAGATTATTACGTCTTGCTTGTTTGGGCTTGTCTGTTAATGTTGCTGGAAGTAACAATGCAATTACTTAATAATTATGATTCAAAATGCTGGTTGAATCGTCCACCTGATCCTGTTGACTGATTGGTTGGAGTCATATTGCCACGCACTGATACTAATTCCAGATAGACGGTTGCTCTTCACAAACTAATTAGCAAATATTCATATGCTGGTCATAATATTCAGGATCAGACGTATTTATCTAGTTGTAGATGGCGATCGTTCTTGTACAGTGGTGACGACTAACACTCCATCCCATCTATTAAGTGGCTTTGTTGGTCAGAGAATCTGTGGAAAAAAATCTCAACCATGGATTGTGAACGCACCAATTGGCCAAAAGATAAACATCAGTCTTTTCGATTTCACTACTTCAAATTCTGCTTCGAATTCCGAAGGAAGCAAACAACGCTGTCGAAGCCATGGCTTGATCGTGGATAAGCCAGGGAAGAGAAATGCATCGATCTGTATAACTGGAGAACGTCGACAGAAAACGCTATATTTATCGGGTGGAAATGTTGTTCAAATCGTGCTCGACGTTGCTGATCAGCAACAGAAGATCGATATTGGCGTCCAATTTATGCTGAAAGTTGAAGGTAATCACGAAGATCCACAGCATTACATAGAAAGAGTTAAATCTTGTTTAAAAGCCAACTTTGCTATATAATCTAATAGATTCACAGAATATTGTAAAAGATCATAACTTAGCTTCACTTTAAATTGTCAGCCACTAGTGAGTGGTAGCCGTTGACCTGGCTGTAAAGAGCGGATAAAAGCGGGTGCAAGCATTGTATTGAAAGCACCAAGAAGATTTGACATATTTTTTGTAAGTTGGAGTAGCCAACTAACAATTATCGTTAATAGATATGTATGCCTAAACACTCTGACGATTGAAATTGAAACTCAGTTAACGAATTGACGTTGCGCAATAAATCGGGCGAGTCAACGAATCGAACCACAGTTAACTACACACGTCGGAGATCGTCAACATTTATATGCTCTTAATAATAATAGTAGTAGTAGTATTATTTTTATTATTATTATTATTATTATCTTGTTCAGTTGATTTATTTTTTGTTTTTGCAGCCGTTGGTTGTTCGGATATCGTACCACCCGACGATGCCTGGCTAAAAAGAAGCGATGATGTCATTGTGATCGGTTGCTACTCGAGTCGTCAAACATGGCGTCTTAGTTGTAATGGAGGAAATTGGATTGGTGTCTTGGGCAACTGTTCAAAAGGTGAAAATTTAGTCAAAGCAAGTACAGTGCATCTGCCTAAAAGTCAGATGGAGGAAATCGACGTTAACCTGAAAAATGCATTCTAGATCACATTATTCTATTATTCTAAATTGCTAAGTAGGTCTACTCAAGCGAAAACGCTAAAAATAGAACGCCAATTTACTATGAAATTTCATACACAAAGCACAAATTTCACGAAACTCCGAATACAGATGTTTGGATGTTGTTGGATGTTGTTTAGCATTGGTCTTGTTTGAGAGAATCAAGCGCATATTAGGGCTTACACTTTCAAATCAAACAATCTGTCCTAGTTAGTTATGGTATTGCAGAAGTAACCTTGCGTTTCCAGATCATGGTCAGTCATCCCGTGACTCCAACATGGAATCAGAAAACGAATCAGCAGTGGTGAGCGACAGGCAAGGTAATCAAGAGGTTTCTATAGTGATGAGGCATAATATGAATAGGTTCGTCTTATGCATATTCAATGGTAACATGCTAGAGTATGGCATCATGCTGTGCTATTTTACATGACAACATTGTTTGTGAAACTGTAGCACGATTAGTATTTCTATTGTCAATCTTCGCAGGACGTGAAAATGCATTCAACAACTATATACCTTAAAATGTTCAAAAGAATGTATTTAAAATTATAACTTAAGTGATTCAGAGAAGAAAAGCGTATTTCCTTCATTTTTAGACATTTTATGAGAACGCTGAATTGCTTTTCATTCCAGTTATAACTATCGTCGCCATCGGTGGATTTACGTTGACGATCTGTTTGGTGATTGTATGCAGTGGAGCTGTCTATTTGAGAAGGTAGGACTATATGCACACATTGAGTGAATGTCTGATTATATCATGACTATAGCATGAGGCTTATCTATAATCTAATCTTATCCTTCGCAAACGCAATCGTTTTCGTATGTGATAATGTGACTGTGAAGTTCTTTTCAAATGTATCTGTAGATTCACAAATTAAGGTAACGCAAACGGTATGGAGACGTATTTGAAGCTCGTATTATTAAATTTAACTGCACAAGAATTGTATATCGTATATAATTAAATAATCCCAACTGCTTAGACATTAATTTGCGGAGATGCTCGCTCGGCTTCTCTTATGCGATAAATGTAGACCAAAGAATGATGTCTGACAATTATCATCTAGACAAATATTTCATGGACACGTCCTAATCGATCATTTTATATAAAGGTAGCTAATATTTGACTTGAGTACTACTACTGTATATTTGAGTAGTAGATACTCCTCGCCTACCATAGCCAAAAGGCGCTAAGAGAACACAGGAATGTTCAATGATAATTATGGTATTTTATGTCACCGTTTGAAATGAATTCATGTGCTGCTACTTTCCGGTTTAGATTCTACGTCCAGTATCAGAAGAAACAAGACTACAAGGTGCTTAACTTCAACGAAAATTCAGCTGGATGTCAATTTGGTGGTCAACAATTACCATTTGGTGTTCCAGAAAATGCATCTGTTGCTGATAGAAATGTTGTGCTTACACAAGAGATGCCGATGTATTCAGTCTACGGTAGACAATGCAACATTTCAAATGCGGATGAGTCAGTCAGGGCAAAACTTTGATCACTACTGTCGGTGCATCAAAGACCTGGCAGTTTTGATTACCAGATGAGACGTAAAGCGTTTTAATTGCTGATAATCATTCGATTAACCTTTTACGAAAATTAACGCTTGCTGAATTTATTTTGAAAGCATATAAAATTGCTCCTTGTAATGAGCATCTTTATTACACAAGTCATGTCAACAAATTCCACTCCTACCCTAGAGCATCTTTATTACACAAGTCATGTCAACAAATTCCACTCCTACCCTACGTTCACATCTAATTATTTTTATCAAACCTCAAATACACCTTCTTCGCGTATTCGTCAACTCGAAGGTGTCAATTTAAGTTCGATTTTATAATTGCCTTTATCTTCCGTTGTCCAATCTGCGCTTTACTAATGTAATCCGTTGTTCCTGAAACTTTAAACGCTAAAATAACCATCTCCAACTCATTCAACATTCGCTTGATGGATCTATCGTCATAGCACCGAAGTATGACCGCCTCACTCTGACCAAGTCCCTCCACTGGGTAAAATCCATGGACGCATGTGTTTCTAAACAATTACTCTCTTAAATACTTTCAGTTCACTTATCTTCCCAAAGTCTTCACCGTCAAATTACTCCATTCCACCCGATCATTCTCTACTTTCAGTCTGTCCAGTCCCTTAGTAACAAGTAGGCTCAAACGATCACACGTAGGCCTACTCTTCTTAAGTTCCTTGACCCATACATCTGACATCCTTCACCACGACTATGGAACAGTTGCCATTCAGAATTCCACAATTTCTCCACTAATCAACCCATTGGGTCTATAGGCCATCATTATTGACCAAAACCTCCTTTCTTCATTTCGCACGTCTGAGGCTTTCTGTAAGCGACTGAAGATACACCTTTCAAAATGAGTTCTACATTGATCCAGACACTTCAACCCTTTCTAAATTCAACTCAGCCAATACTGAACCCATCGTAACAGCTCCTCTGTCATCCTTCTCTGAGCTTCTGGCAGCTAAAGTTCTTCTTCACTTGGTGTCCAGGGAAATTCCTCTGAATTGATGTAATTCTCTCTAATTAACTTATGCCCTGCGCCTATAGCTTGAAAATAGGGCTTTTGTACTTTTCGAACGTATAATATGCTACGATTACGATTGCGAAGAAGATTTGAGCAGCGGTTTAAACGGCGACATGTAGAAGCCAAAAATCTGATCACTCCAGTGACAAAGTACCTGCGACTGAATGTATCTCAACAACGATGTCGCCGCCGATGATTCAATAATCATGAAACTGTAAATGAGTGGTATTGTCTGCAAATACATTGTTGACAATGGGAAATTATCGTCATCGTACTGTTTGTATTAGAATAATATTATACGTTTCAATTTAAGCGTTTTCTTGTATTAAATTTGCAAAATCAGATCGAATTTCTCTCAGATCGATTATCTATAGGCGCCGCGCGTAAAATATTATCGCATTTTGAGTTGGTCCCTGACCCTCTTAGCACATATCTAATGATAATTTTCGGAATTCTTCATTCGATTCTGCAAAATTAATACGCATAGCTGTGTTTTGACTTAGCGAATAGGCTGCGCACCGCCACTTGACCATTATTGTCTGTCTATAAAATAGGAAGCAGAATTCTTACACACCAGGCATCCATCGTTTGAGTGTTTACTTCTAAAACTAATCGCATTAATAAACTGAATAGGACCCTAGAAATGAATTTATTCATCCCAACGCTTTCGTGGGTCTACGTGTATGTATCGTGGACACTTCGAGTCAAAGCCGAGACAGGTAGGGTACGTCCTACTGCAATATTTTATCCTTTCTTACTATTGACCTCTGATCAGATATTATAGCTCAGGTTGAATAAGCACTGAAATAGGCGCATATATAGGCCTACACCTAAGAGATCCAAATGCTATTTAATCGATCAATGTGCTGTATCCTAGTATTTTAAAATGAATTCATAGCTGAATATTATTTAGAAACATTGCAGGAGATTATATGATAAAGTATTTTAAAGTGCCAGATGAAACTATGTCCAAGTATGCGCGTAGCATTGCTTTAGCATATTAAAAATTATACCCGTGTAACGTTTAGCGGTGGAGACATGTTCAACAATCAAAGCACCAGAGTCTAAGGATTATGTTAATGAGTTAATTTAAGCCGACGAAGTAACAGACGTGATACTTCTACTGAAAGTGAGCAGTGAGTGTTTTAAAAATGAGAGTTTATGTCGAAATCGTCGTGGTCGAAATGAAGCGGCAAGAATCAAAACAAGGCGTAATATAGTAAAAGCGATCTCTACATTCCGCACTCGTTGTGTTGAAACTAATTGTTTGTCTGCTTCTTTAGCGTTCTTCCAGCCTTTGAACATGCGCTAATCTAATGTTGCGGAAAAGAATCTGCGCTAAGAGCTTAGTAAATTTTAATTTTTGGCTTATAGTTTGCGTAGCAAATGTATCATGCTTATCAAAGTCATTAATTAATTAATGTATAGGCTTAATGTAATCAACCCATTTTAAAGTGGGCTTCAATTTCTCAACCAACATCGACGCAGCCAAACCCCAATTATTTTAATTGGACCACAGCTTGTGATATCAAAGTGATTTATAGTAGCAGTATGTCTTTATTCACTTAATCTTATTGCAAAAGTTGTCCCATTAAAAAAATTATTATATATGCGAGTTAGTGGCTCGGTTCAATAAGAGTGTTGACTGAGCCTCTGTTGAAAATGAAATAGAACAACATTAGTGTTTTTTCTAAGTGCATGGTATTGCAATTTGTCACTTTTTGGCAGCAGAATCTAAACAACTGTTAATTGATTACATTTTAAAACGCAGCAACAGAAGACTACTGTATGCTCGAGTCTTTTCACCCGCGATGTTCAAGGAATGAGGTAATACTTATGAAAAGCGCTACATATGGACGCATGCGCATTGGTCGATGCATAACAACAGAAGAAGTCGACGAACAGAAGACTTTATCTGGAGATGTCTCCCGTTTTCTCGGCTGTTCGGCCGATGTTTTGCCATTACTCGATCGAAAATGTTCTGGAAGAGACGAGTGTAACGTTCGCATGTCTGACATCTCCTCCGAGAATATCAAACCTTGTTTTCCTGGTCTGACTGTTTACTTGGAACTCAGCTATGAATGCATCAGCGGTAATATGACTCGAACACTCAGAATTAACTAAATTGCCTGGGCTGGACATGTAGCCCCATTTGCAATATACCAGTAAACTGCTATACTCAAGTTTGATTCTTCCTAATGCAAAAATTATGATAGACCAGCAAACACCATTTGCAGGTATATTATTCAAGATATCTAGATGCGATTATAATTATTTCGCTAAATTTTAAACGTCATTTCATACTTTTCAAAGTTTGATAGGAAATAAAAAAATTATGTTCATGTATCATTAGTTGCAGATGAAGTTCGTTCTTGCTCCGTTGCGGCGTCTAAGCGACCAGCTTATTTATTGGACTCTCATGTTGGTCAAAGAATCTGTGGGACAAAATCTCAACCGTGGCTTTTGGAAGCACCTGCTGGCCAAAGACTCAACATTAACCTGTTTGATTTCACTACTTCAAATTCCGGGTCAAACCAGGGACAAGTCAAGCAGCACTGTCAGAGCCGCGGTGTAATCGTCGATAAATCAGAGAAAACGAATGTATCGATCTGTCTAACCGGTGAACGTCGACAGAAAGAATTGTACACATCAGCTGGAAATATTGTTAATGTCGACTTCAGTGAATTAAGTGATTTGGAAAGTGCCAACGAATATGTGAAGTACATGCTTAAGGTTGAAGGTAGGCAGTTCTTATTTGTCTGTAAAGCTGCAGGGCTTAAATAAAATGATTGCGTACGGTATACAGGATCGAATCGTTTCAACTTCTTACATAGATTGAATTATTCAGCAAAGCCTTTGATTGTCTTGCTGTCGATTAATGTGTACGCCATCTTTCAGCATAATGCTCCAGCTCTACGCGTCCTTCGAGATGGACAGACAGTTATAATCTTAAGGAAGCACGTGATAATTTTAATTTGGAATAATCAGATGGGCATGTGATAAAAGTTTGCGTTAATAATAATTATTGTTCTGGATGAACGCATGATGGCTTGGTTACTGCGGCTGAGTTGCCTCACAAAATCAAATTATGATATTTATGTGCTCTACACAACGCACACAAGGAACACAGAATGTCGTAAAAACATTTAATAAAGTTCAGCAATACACGCATTTTCAAAGTTCTACAAAGCTATCCTTGTATGTAAGTCATATATCGGAGCAAATTTAGTGAAGATAAAATCATTACTGTTCGTCGATATCTTCTAGTTTCAAGATCGCATCGAGTCCGTCAGACAATAACTTTGTCAGGTATCGATGTCGCTACGTGCCAATCAATATCATTTTATTTTTGCTAAGAGTTTACATTACGCATGACAATTATTGTCAATTCCCAGAGTATTTATGTTAATGCAATGCACTTAATTAGGACTATTATTTTACACTTGAAAATGTTCCGCTGCTTGTGTGCTTAGCCGTCGGTTGTTCGGATATCGTTCCGCCGGAGGAATCTTGGTTGAAGAGGAATAACGATGCGATTGTCATTGGTTGCTACTCCACTCATCAAACATGGCGTCTCATCTGTAAAGAAGGAATATGGGCAGGTGTTCTTGGAAACTGCTCAAATGGTTGGATGCTCATTAACACAGCAATTCATATTCAAATTTCAAATTTATAAGTTGTTAATAAATAATATGCATGTTTTATAATAGCCTAATTAGTAAATATCAGATTTAATATTATTGTTTGATCACTTATATAAATAATATTATGAATTTGAAGCTAATAAAATGTCATAAAAGTGGCATTAGACTATCATAATAATCTAAAATGTAACTCCGACGTTGTAACTGCCTATTGCGCAGTGAATCAATCTATTGCGTACAATTGGGAAGCTGAGTGTAGATCATTTTCAGAAGTTCAGTCCACTGATCTCAGTCGATATTCATTTTGATCGTAAAATGATTGTCGGGCAATTCAGAAACGTCATGTCGATCGATAACACTTAAAAGTTTAATCTTTACAAATTCTTGCTGGTACTCACAGCTCATTCCACTGACATTCCCTCAAGCCAACTCATGATTATGTTTTCTGTGGTCACAAAAAAGAAATGGGCCTAATTGATTGATGACTAGGGTGCAACCAAGAAAAAGGCACAAGGCGAATGGATGAAAATCCAAACAAATCGCTTGTAGTTCACGATGAAATAGCTTCATTTATTTACTCCGTATTTCTGTCCACCTCACAATTGTCTCGATAGGTCAGCTGGCCTACATGTTAATTACAAGATAACGAATTACGTTGTATTGTACCTTTAGATGGGTCTAACCCTAATTTAATGCGTGACTCGACCACAGGTGACGGAGTTGACCATGCGGCCATGAACGACAAACACGGTAGCTGAAATATGTCGATATTTTATTTCTGTCAGTTGCATTTTGTATGTTCGTCATTCGTTGAAAATTAAGTTTGCTATGAATTTTACTAATGCTTATTATAAGTGGTCTTATTCACTAAATCTAAACTTCTTCTATGTATAATTTCAGACCTTTCATATATTAAATCTAAAATAGTTGATGAAATTTTGAAACATGCAAATCATTATTACATTCTTATGACAAGAGTGCAGTTGTCGCCTTTTCATTTTAGTGCTAGTTATCGTTTCGATTGGTGGATTTACTTTGACCATCTGCCTGGTGATTATGTGCGCAGGAGCTGTCTATCTACGAAGGTACGTTTGTTAGCGGCTTACTATACATGCAGTGTCTATAGAAGCTGTATTTAGCTATATAACTGTGAAAACTATGCCATTGAATGCAGTTTGGCAGTGCCAGGCCCAAGCTCGGATAAAGAAAGAGGGCGAAGCTAAATTATATTAAATTAAATTGTTTGTTACCACAGTGCCGTTAAGCTGAAACCAATGCAATTCTGAAACAGAAAGGCGAGATCAGGCCTAATCGCTGTAAGTCTATGAATAATGAAATAGCGGTTTTTGCTCATCAGATTTATGCGAAATCTTTAACCAGCGCAAAACCTTAATAAAGGGTTTGCTACCCATCCAAAACTGGCAGCGGTGGTTGATGCACTCAGAACAAAGACGTGGCAAATGATAGAAATAGGCTATTATTGACATTATTTACTCTCACACATCGTGAAAAGGGTGGTTTCAAGAAGTGACACTTATCATGATAAAACAGTCAGTGGAAATATCAGACAGTGACGAAATAAATCACCCTAAACTATGACGAGGCTAAAAAAACAAATTCGCTGAAGCTTCAAACCATATTATACTCCTGTTAGTGTTGCCTTATGATACTCGTCTTGTTGTCATCGCATTCTTTTTAATTTAAAAATCTTTTTCTTTAACTTAAGCATATTGCGTAAATAATTGTTAAGATCCGCTCATCAATAGCCATTGACTATATAGTCAATGATACTGAAGAAGCTTAATTTGTATTGGTTTGTATTGCGGTTTTATAAGGCCTATCGAAAGGGGGAACAGAGGGCAAAGGCCCAGAGGCCAACGATTGTTAAGGACACGGGTCGAGTCCGTAATCAACCTGCGAGGATATTATAACCGATCTTGTTGTAGCTAAATTCAGTAAGTCGCTTTCAGATATAGCTGATAGACCCGTCGTGACTGTTCTGCATAGAGACTCTGAAATTCTGTCGCCGTCTCTGTGTTTTATAATTAACTATGTGTTTTGTAATTTGCATTAACTTGGCTCATAATGACATTTTTGTCCATGACATTTTCGTTTCTAGATTCTACGCTCAGTTTCAGAAGAAGCAAGAATACAAAACACTGAATCTTCAATCAAATTCATCTAGAAGTCAATCCATTGGTCAGCGGCGATTACCTTTTGATGTTACCATGGACAGCGCTGGATACGATGCAAATGGTGCGTTGAAGGAACAAATACCAACGTATTCAGTATACGCTGGACAGATTGACTTCACACACGCTGACAGTCAAGTCCGTGCAGATGATGCCAACAAATTTGATTTAATATAATTTATAAAGTGATCAAATAGTTTGCAATCTCCGCGTATTTTCTTTTCGTTTTGCGCGGTGCGTAAGATCTATCTTGTGAGCAATTACTGCTTTACTGCTCATTTTTACTCTTTTCATTTTAAACCAACTGCAGCCTAAATCCCCAGTAAGTTAACATACATATTTTACAATTTTAACTAGTATGATTGCAATGTTTTTAATGTTCTTTTTAGATGAACCGAGGTTGTTGTTGAAGTTGCAATATGTAATAAATGTAATTGTGACACTGAGAGTCTTGTTGCTTCTTGCACCTGAATGCTGTGAATTTTATCAATTTTGCAACCTAATTTGTACCTATTGCGTGGCTAACTTAAAGTGCCATGAGTTTTAATTATGCGAATTCTTAGACTTAAATTCTTCCATATTGGTCAGATATGCTGTGTCAATAAAGGCCTAAAATTAAGTTCTACTCAAAATTACAAAACCTTCGGTTGCTGACAACACCCCGAAGACCAGTTAACCTGGCACAGGTCTTATCTCTTCGTGCTGTATAAGTGCTCATCCAACAAGTCAACCCATGAATTCATTAATGTGCGTTCAAATTTTAGTAGAATAGAAACTGGACTTTTAGCCTGTGCTAGCCAGATACTTCTTAGAAGCAATGTCGTGACATCTGTGTCTCATTGATCGACGCTGGATGTTTGGCATAGAATTAGACGCCTTAATACTGCCAAGATAGCGCTATGTCTTCGGAGAGACACGGTTAGACAAACTGAAATTTACGGCGTTGTCTCTCATACAAAGACTATGAACATCGTTACAACTTTAAGATAATGTTATCAAACTATTTTCTTATTTAGCCAACCAGCAGACCAAGGCTTTGTTCTGTTTGTCATTTAAATTAATGACAATGTCAGTTCACTATAATGATGGTGCAACATTTTTATCAATTTAGATTTTTGAGACGACCCCCGCCCTATTAAAAAGTTATTCCTACAACACAGTGAATTCTAACGTATCAATGCACGCTAAGCGTTCACTTGGTGTTTCATATTTATTTGCATTATGTAGACAGACCATCGGTTGGTATCGGTAAAGGATCTAGATCTACATTGGATATGGTTATTTGCAAGAGTTTCAGGCTAGTTCAAATAACTGAATGATCAAGCTTGGCGATACTTTAAATTAACAATAGTTTTAGACAATATGTCATTAATATAAGAGTTTCTTCTCGAAATTAAAATAATTGTCTATGGTTGGCAACATGCATTCGACAATAAATCGTTTAGTGACTACCCTGATGCTAATTGCAATAGGACTTTTACAGTTCTGCATGTCAGCAGATGAAATCAACCAAGGCAGAGGTAAAAATTGCTCTTTCTTCTGAGTTGTTAGATTTGCTTTCAAGATACTTTTAATCCTATGTCAATATTATTTTAACACATGGAATGTTACTATTTAATGCTATAGGGTTCCTGTTGTTGGGCAACAAATGATGTCAATGAATCGGGATATACAGTTTGTAAGCGTTCCTTTGGCAGTACATTTGGCTATTGGTTCGCTAAGTTTGATTTGTAAAGTTTTTTCTGTATATAAAGCTCCTCTAATGGGTTCAGTCATTTCCAGGTTGCATATTATATTCACGCAGATTGATATACAGCTGTGGGCTACTACAGAGTACTCATTTTGGTTACTAGGGTTCTCCCGTGAGCATTCAGTTACTTTACATACTAATCAACAAAAAACGAATACGATGTTTATTACAATGGTGCTTGAGGAAAAGTAACATTGGCGAAACTGCATTGTTTATTTAAGATACAATAGAGGACTATTGTCATTATGAAACATTTCAATCTCGGTGTCTCAAGGACGAAGTCATAGTGATGAAAAGTGCCACATACGGAAGAATGAACATTGGACGATGTATAACGGCTGAAGAAGTTGCTGCACAAAGAAGGCTTGCAGGCGACGATCCTCAAATTCTTGGGTGCTCAGCAGATGTCTTAGCAATATTGGACAAGAAATGTTCTGGAAAAACAGAATGCACTGTTCGTATTTCTGATATTGCGGCTGAAGACATCAAACCTTGTTTTCCTGGTCTGGTCATGTATCTCGAAGTCAGTTATGAATGCATTAACAGTAAGTTTGTTTGAACTTAAATAATATTTATTACAACATGTTCTGCGTATAAAATGGTGACGGTCTAGTCAATACCAGTCGCGACACTACTGAGGATTCAGAGGGGCTAGTGCCCTAACCAAATGCGTTAGTGGCTCCACATGAAAGGTTTCGCGACACCTCCGTATACCTGCTGTTGGAAAAGTAGAGCCGCCAATGCATCATACTGACTTGCACACTCCAATTGGAAGTTCTTCTGTGACTCGCAAACAAAGCCATATTCATTTATCGGCGGTTCATTTTATCTAAACATTGTAACTCACGTTCTTAAAAGGTATATTTTCACGCATTCATTGTGCCGCGTCAAATATTTACAGAGTTTGGCATGAGGTGACAAGCTGAGTTGTTAATAAAGTCTAGTCAGTAATACATTAGTTTTGGGTAAATTTATGTTTAATTTCCGAATAATAATATGATGATGAGTGCTCTGCCCGATAGCAGGTCCATTGGCTCTACGCCACCCGGGGATGAGATGAGTTAGATGGTTTCCCGTTGCCTGCCTCACAGAGAGTTATGGGTGAGCAACTCTTCCAAGGTCACTACGTAGTGACTCGGGGTGTGTTCGAACCTGCTAATAATAATAATCCAAAAACCTGTGTCTGTATGTTTTCAAATTTGAAATTAGGGCCTTCTCGAGTAATTGTTTTAACACAACGGACTAGTCTTTCATAATCGCCACTCAATTTAATGTCTGCCAGTTCCAACGCTCATGCCGTGCATGGTCGATATAACCCATTAGACCATTTTTTTTATGAGAATGCTTGCAGTTGTGAACAATGGTGTAGAATTCGTTCCATAATTGACAGTAATTTTTATTTTGAGGTCTAGACCAATCCTGTAACTTAGTGAATGCATCATATAAAAACAACGCTTTACTGCGTTCAGTGAAAAGCACAGCATAATTAAAAATCGTACAAATTACGCCAAAAAATTCTGCAAGAGTTTTTAAAATACTCTCCATATCTAGCCAATAAAACTTTTAACAGAAATGTCTTCAAATATGGTGCTTCATCTTGCAGTTTTGCAATTATTCACTTTCTCCATATGTGAATTAGTCACAAATTATGGCCGCAATGATGAGCCTTATGGTGTCCTAACGATACTTGCTCAACGAATCATTCGGTGACCTATTATCTCAAGGGCTCTGACCAGAAATAAATTTCGTGAAGGCTTCGAAGGCCTTTTATGAAGACATCATTCAGCCAGAAGCAACACTCTTTAAAAATGATGTCTCATTTTACAGTTGTAGATGACAAACGTTCGTGTTCGGTGTCTGCTGCGAAGAACCCAACTCACATAATCATTTCTTCTGAAACTGAGACAAATTGTGGATCTAAATCTCAACCATGGATTGTAGAAGCACCGATTGGTCAAAGAGTCAGCGTCAGTCTTCTTGACTTTGCTACTTTGCACTCAACTGAGATCAGAGAATCCACCAAAGAGTTGTGCAAGAGTCGTGGTATTATTCAGGACAAAACAGAAAGGAGAAATGTTTCAATATGTGTGAACGGAGTGCAGAGAACTACAGCGTTATATCAGTCAAAAGGAAATAAGATCGAAATATTTACCAATCCATCTGAAGAAAACAATATTATCATGATAAAACTTCAAGGTTAGTTTAGCTACAGTCCAATTTCTAGATTTATTAACCGCCTTTATAAAGGACGTACGACAATACATGATAATATAATTTCATCGCAGCTAAGTTTTCTAAACACTTTAACTGTTTATGCAGTTTACTCTGTAAATCCTCTTACTCTATAATATAATTTCACACTGTGATCATTGTCAAAAGGATATGGAAGTTTCACTAGTCGATGGCAGTAAAGACAGTTGGAGTTTTACATTTGATTCAAATATGCACAATAACTGTCTTTCAGTTTAAATTTGTTAGAATCGATCCTCTTCACATTTCAACCCTAGTATTTTATTGCTAATACGTCAATATGCCCTTGTAATTGGATTTAGAACCAATCGTCTAATGGCATAGTAAGACAAAACAGATTACTACAGCTGCACGCACATTTATTAAAACTTTTTTATTCGTTTAGATAAAATGTTTCATGTTGTAGCTGTCGGATGTTCTGATATTATTCCTCCGGAAGATACTTGGTTGAAGAGAAATGATGATATGATTCAAATCGGTTGCTATTCCAGTCGTCAAACCTGGCAACTCAACTGCAGAGATGGAAAGTGGGTTGGGGTTCTCGGAAACTGTACACAAGGTAAGATTGATCCTTCACTTATGCATTTGTTTTAGAAGCAATTCTTACTGTATTTGTAATTCTGAGAAGAAAACGATAAATCAGCTAGGATAACCCAATTAGCAAAACATTCCCAAAGTATTGATTGATTGAATGAAGGGCAGAATCTAGATTTGAACTATCCTGTGCAAAGATTCGATAAGAAGCCAAACTGTAGTGTGACATCTTGTTAGGCACCATTTCTCGATAACTTTTTATGTAGGCCTACAGTTTCAGACGGCCTGGTTAATGTTAATTTTATCCGAACGGTCATCTAGTAGTAGGCCAACGACTAAACGGGATTCCTTTACGACTTTTTAAGCGAGGGCATTTCCGCTATCTTTGTTCTTGTTTGTTGTGCAGGTTTTTTGTCGCAAGAAGCTAAGGTCGACCATGACCCACACGTCTCAATTTCGAGCGAGGAGCAAGGTATTATTAGCGTAGCCCATTATTCGAGCAAAATGATGTTATAATCATCGATTATCTGCATTCAATCTTCTTAAAGTATTGAACATTGATATTCTATCTATTATAAGGACTGTCATTGGTACCAAGAAAGTGCGAAGCTGAAAATGCATATGACGAGCAATTCTTAAATATATCGAGATTATTATCATACTACTGCAGAATCACACGGCATATTTTATCAACACAGAATCAACATAAGTTTATTAATAATGTTATTTCAAATTCTGTTAATATCCAATGATCCATCAAGTTTAATTACATAATATTATGATATAATTGTTTTTTTAGTTCTTGCTATAGTTGCCATTAGTGGATGTACATTGGCGATTTGTTTGGCTATCATATGCGTTGGAGCTGTTTGTTTACGTAGGTATGTATGAGTGTTCATAATCCATCATTCTGTTATAATGCATGTTTATGCATACATATACCTATGCCTTGCATAGCCAATTATTGAAAACGGATACAGAATATGATGAATCCAATTGTGAAAATTTGTTTAACTTAAATTTTCGTCTCCGAAACATAGACCTACTATTGCAATACAAGCGTGAGAAATGAAAGTATTGTGTCGGTACGTTTATGCATAGGTCTGGAATTTTCTTGATTTGATCAGAGAGGCCAAGGATAATAAATTCTGTTTTGTAAGGGTTGAAACAGCGAGGGTTTGAATGTATTGCGGGTGCATAGATCATGCGGCTCAATCGAACGGTTTATTGCTATGATGTTGGTAATGATTACATTTAAATACCAGGATTAAAGAATTATTTGTTTCCAAAATAATCGATAGAGTCCAACAGCTTAAGCGTTCTTGCAAGCTATTCGATAGATGTCAGCACCTAAATAAAATTTGCCCACAAAACGACGAAGCAGCTGGCGTTCTCGTTGTTAGCCTACTTGCCGTAGCTACAGTAACATATAGCCTGGCCCCATTATTAACCTATCTCAGTTGCGATATGGTCCTCCGTGAATATTAAACCTCCCAATAAAATATCTTGAAATTAAGTCAAGAAGCTGCTACTGGTTGAAGAGCAGTTCTGTTAAATGAATTATTGGTGATTTTTGGCTATGATAAAATTGTGCCGCCGATTAATGGACTGTTGGTAGGTACTTAGGCCTATCTCTGGTTCTTGCGGTCCAAGCCTATTCAGTCTTCCATGTATGGCATTGTGACACGATAGCAAATTATTTTAAATGTGTTTCAAGAAATTTGTTAGGCAGACATACTGTTTATCTTCTAAAGATAAAATAACTCTACTGAATTGTTTAGAAACTCGAGTTCTTGTCATGTTTATGTAAATTTTTAGATACTATGCTCGAAGCAAGAGTAAGCAAGATTACAAGACACTGAACTGCACGATGAACTCAGCCAGAAGTCGATTTATAACTCAGCCTAACTCGACATTGGTCTGTGCAGGAAATGACGTATGCACGACTTATGGACAAAATGCACAGACGTATTCAGTCTTTGGTGGAAAGACGGAACTCAATCAAACAACCTCAACCCAATAAGAGGCAGCCACCGAGACACGTGACACATTCTGCACAGTAGAAGCATTCATTATAACTTATGTGTATACATGTTAGCTTCTTGTTGACTTCATTTGTTTCACGTTCTCCCCAAATTAGGTTTTTGTAAATAGTCTTCATTGCAAAGAATTAAAGCTTAGCCTACAGATAATTTTGTCAAAATCTTCAACATTTGGAAAACAAGATTTATAAATATAAACTTGATTTTTTTAAAGATTGCAATAATAATGATGATATCGATGATAACTTTGATTACGATAAGCCTACTAACGATGCTTTGCATGTGCCACCATTGCTTGACAAGTATAATGACGTAGCCCTACCATAAAAGCAGTTATGTCTTCTAACTTAAAATAATAGGGACAAAACCTGGTGAAAAACAGGAACACCAGTTTACTTCCCACGAGCGAATTTGTCTTAGAACATCTATGAAGTATTTCGGTTGGTTACATATTACGTAACCGACAGCATAACGTAGCTTACATGTATGCTAGGAAATACGTTTTAGCTACACATTTGGTGATGTGGCACATGTAATTCAATTAACTTGAGCCCTGTTACCGCAACAGGCCCTATACCCTATTTGTCAAACTCAGCGTCCAGTGTCTTAGAAGTTAGACAGTGCTGCTGTAACAAAGATCATTAGCGTCACCCTCCTGTTTCATCTAGGTCTAATTACAATAATTTGTATACGCTTGGGACTAGCACCGTGTGGCATATAGCACGCAACTTCAGTGACGGAGGAACTAAGTTGATCACCTACAGTTGTCTCCTTCAGAGGTCAGACATCAGAAAATCAGAGTCGACTGAAGCTTCCTCGGCGACAAGACGTTAAGATTTACTCATGGGATATTTATACCGTCTGTCGAGTGACCCTCGGAGGCAACACTTCCTTTCTTCGCCGGTTTTAGACGAGACCACGCCTCAAGAACTGGTCAAGCGTGACTGCTGACCTTAAACAGAGTCAATCTGTAATCTACGTTTTGGAGATCAAGCATAAACTGTTTCTTTAGTCCATATCATGACCGCAATATAATATAACGAAGAGGAAACAGGTGAAATGCATCGCTCTTTTAAGCACGCAAGGAATTTCTGTGTTCAAAGCTATTTATAAGATCCAGGCCACAGCCTGACGCTGTCTTCAGTAGTCGACAGAGATGGAAATAATAAAAATAATAACTTTCGAGTGTTGGTATTTGTTCGTGTTCGTTATGGCAGATTCTTACTTTCAAAAGACGAGGTTTCGGCTTTAAATTCAGTTTTTAATAAAAACTTAACTGTGGTCTTTTTCGCCTTCTTGATGTGAATGGCCGACATTTAATTGTTCATCATCTTCTGTTCCTTGGCGTTCTTGCACCCTTAATCGGCGTTTACGGCTACACATTCCCCTTGACGTACGTGTACCTATTCTTCGGCTTAAACCGCTCTAGGTACCTTTTCCGCATTCTGCTTTCTAAAGGGTGCTTCGTTGGATTCACATTCTACTTCTCTCGGTTCCTCTCAGTCGGCGGAGTGGATGTAGTGGGTCCTTTGTTTATGCAGCCATAGAATGATAGAATAAGCGTTTTTCATAATATGTTTAATGCGCATATAATGCTCATAAAACAGAGAACAAAATGCAAAATCATCAGAGTAAAATATGCTTCTCGTCAAATCGAATACTCAGTTAAAGTTTTCTCTCAAATAAGCCATAAATATGTATTTAGTTCTATGGATCGATCGTTCATACTGGAAAGAGTTTGTGTTGAGATAAAAAGCTACGACTAGAGGCACTGAATGAGTATTCATAAAGCTTCGTGCATTGTCAACATGTTGTGTTTTCGTACCTATTTGGAACAATTTGGTAAATTTTTAGCATTTTGAGACGATCCCTGATCTAATAATATTGTATGCGCATCCGATACAAACAGCATTATGGTATTTATGCGCGCGCTAGTGCTATGAGAAACAACCATTTGTACTTTCCACAAACATACTATATATGCTATGCATCGAACAAGGGTCTACAGTGGACTGAATTTTGTGGAAGCTGTTAATAGAACAATATAAGTGACTGTTCGAATTGCGTGTTAATGTGAAATTTTTTTAATTTAACGAAATTTGGAGGCATAGTGGTGGACTTTTGAACGATAAGGCGTCACCTTAGTCTAAGTTTCATCTTGGCTTGTCCTTTTAATTGGCAATATGCAGTTGACGTCAATTCGTGTATTGATTAGTGTGTTAAGTACGATATTCTTAAAAGATTGCAGGTCAACGGCTGAGGTCAACCGAAACCCAGGTAACAAATATTTCTCTCTCAAGTGTCCTAAATGCTATTTAAAAAAACATGAGATATAATATGATAAAAGCATTAGAGTTTTATCTTGCCAAATTACTGTGTAGGCATATACAATGAAAAAACTCAAAACTCATTCTCTCAGCCTCAATTGTTGTGTGAAATTGTGCAGCTCTTTGTCTTGTAAATTTCTGTAGGGCAGCAGTCGATGAGTTTGAACATCATACGCCCTGCAATTGAAGGCTTGTAAGCCTTGAAGATTTTGAACTTATGATGAACCAATACATAGTGCCAAAACGTTTCTTGGATTCCGCTTAAGGCGCTTTACTGCAATATTTATAGCGAACAAGTCGGTGGTAATGTTGGCTTTTCTGCCTGCAATAATTTATTGCAACAAATCAGCTTCACAGCTATCATTTTACAGATGCGACACAAGACTATTGCCAGTACGAAATATTTCAACCACAATGTCTCAAGGACGAAGTCATAGTGATGAAAAGTGCCACATACGGAAGAATGAACATTGGACGATGTATAACGGCCGAAGAAGTTGCTGCACAAAGAAGGCTTGCAGGCGACGATCCCCAAATTCTTGGATGTTCGGCAGATGTTCTAGCAATATTGGACAAGAAATGTTCTGGACAAACAGAATGCAATGTTCGTCTTTCAGACATTGCAGCTGAAAACATCAAACCTTGTTTTCCTGGTCTGGTCATGTATCTCGAAGTCAGTTATGAATGCATTAACGGTAAGTTTGTTGTACATCAATATAGTGGGTTACCCCGAATAACTTGGTCATAGTCCACTGAAAGTTCTGAAATCTATGGATCAAAATTAAGACCTAGTGATAAGCATTCGCTAAACATAGCATCTCACGTTCCAATGTGTAGGCCTATATGTATGTATCGTTGCTTATTTATCCTTCTGCATAATTTATTTACAAAGCGTTGTACAAGCAGTTGGGTTGATTCCAAGGTCTGTCACAGAGTATGTTTCTGCAAATGTTGAAAGTCCAATGCAGTTTTGAAAAATAATTCATTTTCAACTTCATTTTTGGGTTCCGTCTCGACTTTCGAAAGGTCGTCACAGTTAATTTAATTAAAAGTTAATTTCTCAGTCATCTTCAATTTTCTCTGCTCTAGTTTGCCATGTTGAACCTAAGGCAATATTGCTCAAACAAGTATTCGTTCTATGATCGCCCATTTCCTATAGTGATCGTAGATTGGTCAGTGCACGAATTTTGATATGTGTAGCGGTGACTTGATAAAGGAATGATCGCCACATTATTAGAGCATTAGCGAGAAAAGTTCCACTGAGATCGGTGAAGAGTGAAGACCAGATAGAGAGCGTTTGACGCTCTTGGTTGAAAATGCAATTGTGACTTCTCAAATATCTTGCCTTTTACAGTTGTAGATGACAAACGTTCTTGCTCTGCGTCTGCTTCTAAGAACCCAACTCACATAATCATTTCTTCTGAAACTGAGACAAACTGTGGATCCAAATCTCAACCATGGACTGTAGAGGCACCGATTGGTCAAAGAGTCAGCATAAGTCTTCTTGACTTTGTTTCGTCGCATTCAACTGAGATCGGAGAATCCAGCAAACAGTTGTGTATGAGCCGTGGTATTATTCAGGACAAAACAGATAGGCGAAATGTTTCAATATGTGCGAACGGAATGGAGAGAACTACAGCGCTATATCAGTCAAAAGGAAATAAGATTGAGATATTTATCAATCCATCTGAAGAAAACAATATTATCATGATAAAATTCCAAGGTTGGTTTACATGCAGCAGTAGTCTAATTTCTAAATTCTTTAACCGCCTTTACAATATACGTACGACAATACACGGTAATATTATTTCATAGCAGATAAAACTCATGAACTGTGTTTGTCACTTTTTGTGCAGCTTACTTTGTAAATTCTCTGGACCTAATAAGCCAAAGTAGGTCATTGAGGCTATACGCACATTTATTAAAACTTTTTTATTCGTTTAGATAAAATGTTTCCATGTTGTAGCTGTCGGATGTTCTGAAATAATTCCTCCGGAAGATACTTGGTTGAAGAGAAATGATGATAAGATTCAAATCGGTTGCTATTCCAGTCGTCAAACCTGGCAACTCAACTGCAGAGATGGAAAGTGGGTTGGGGTTCTTGGAAACTGTACACAAGGTAAGATTGATCCTTCACTTATGCATTTGTTTTAGAAGCAATTCTTACTGTATTTGTAATTCTGAGAAGAAAACGATAAATCAGCTAGGATAACCCAATTAGCAAAACATTCCCAAAGTATTGATTGATTGAATGAAGGGCAGAATCTAGATTTGAACTATCCTGTGCAAAGATTCGATAAGAAGCCAAACTGTAGTGTGACATCTTGTTAGGCACCATTTCTCGATAACTTTTTATGTAGGCCTACAGTTTCAGACGGCCTGGTTAATGTTAATTTTATCCGAACGGTCATCTAGTAGTGGGCCAACGACTAAACGGGATTCCTTTACGACTTTTTAAGCGAGGGCATTTCCGCTATCTTTGTTCTTATTTGTTGTGCAGGCTTTTTGTCGCAAGAAGCTAAGGTCGACCATGACCCACACGTCTCAATTTCGAGCGAGGAGCAAGGTATTATTAGCGTAGCCCATTATTCGAGCAAAATGATGTTATAATCATCGATTATCTGCATTCAATCTTCTTAAAGTATTGAACATTGATATTCTATCTATTATAAGGACTGTCATTGGTACCAAGAAAGTGCGAAGCTGAAAATGCATATGACGAGCAATTCTTAAATATATCGAGATTATTATCATACTACTGCAGAATCACACGGCATATTTTATCAACACAGAATCAACATAAGTTTATTAATAATGTTATTTCAAATTCTGTTAATATCCAATGATCCATCAAGTTTAATTACATAATATTATGATATAATTGTTTTTTTAGTTCTTGCTATAGTTGCCATCAGTGGATGTACATTGGCGATTTGTTTGGCTATCATATGCGTTGGAGCTGTTTGTTTACGTAGGTATGTATGAGTGTTCATAATCCATCATTCTGTTATAATGCATGCTTCTAGAAAATGAGCGGTTTTCAAAAGCAAACCTTTTGCAAGACTCACACCACAAATATGACAGATATTGCCGATTATGCCTTGCATAGCCGATTATTGAAGAACGGGTACCGTTTATGAAGCCAATTGTGGAAATTAGTCTAATAAAAAAATGCTCGTCTCCGAAACATAGATCTACTACTGCAATACAAGCGTGAGAGATTGAACATTTTCTTATGTGGACATAACGTTTATTTCCTGCAGATAGGCCCTAAATAAAACCGACTGAATTGTTTAAAACAGAGCATTTTGTCCTGTTTATGTAAATTTTAGATTCTATGCTCGAAGCAAGAATAAGCAAGATTACAAGACCTTGAACTGCACCTTGAACTCAGCCAGAAGTCGCTTTATGACTCAGCCTAACTCGACTTTAGTCTGTGCAGGAAATGACGTATGCACGACTAATGGGCAAAATGCACCGACCTATTCAGTGTTTGTTGGAGAGACGGATCGCAATGAAACAACGTCAACCCAATAAGAGGCAGCCACTGAGACACGTGACACATTATGACGTTGCACAGTAGAAGCATTTGTTGCTTACATGTTTGCTGCACCTCATGACTTCATTTGCTTCAAGTTAACCACACATTTTTTTGTTTGTGTGTAAATTAATTTCATTGCATCGACTTGTAGCTTACAGGTGAATTTGTCAAAATCTTCAGCATGCGGAAAACAAGATTTATTGATGCCCTACAACTTAGTTTATGAATAAAAAGTTGATTTCTTAAGCATTGCAATAATAATAATGATGATATTATTAAAAAGTTTGACAACGATGAGCCTAATAATGATGATTTGTAGGCCCTAAGTGCTACCATTGAAAGATGAGGATTGTGCCGTATCATGAAAGCTGTGATATCCTCAAACTTAAAACAATAGGAAATACAGCCTTGTGAAAAACAAGAGCGCAGTTTTCTTCACGCGAGTGAACTTGCGTTGAGCTCGTCTAACGAACTTCTATCGTACGTAACATAGCATAAGAGGGGTTTAAAGAGGTTCAGATGACGTTTAATCTGTATGTTAAAACCTCTGCAATTTCACCTTGAACATGATAAATGGCCTAATTTTCCAAGTGTTCTCTAAATAGCCGTGTTTGCGTCCACTGAGGCAGTAGGCCTACCATCATCCAAACCATTCCACAATTCTACAACTCTTCCCCTGAGGAACTTCTGCCCTATTGTTCCTTTCGGTTTCTTGACTAGTTTATACCTGTATCCCGAGTTACCTTATTTTGTGCAAATTGAAAAACCTCTCCGACTGCAGCATACTGCACCACACCCTTTCCAGTAATAATCTTGTAGGGCCTATATGCCTCAATCAGGTCTCCTCTGCTCCCTCGTATCTCAAATGTTGTTAATCCACACTTATTCAACCTTTCTTCGTAGCTCAAATCTTTGTATCATTTTTGCTGCTCTTCTTTTGCACTTTCTCAAGCTACTCTGTGTCAGGATGCAGCATTCCAACTGTGGCCTAACCAATGATTTGTACAACCTCAGCATTGTATCCTTGTCTCTGGTTACTATTGTCCTTCTTATCATAGTTGATGAATTACTCTTCTTTGCCGCTTCAGCACATTGCATTGAGGGTTTTGCACTCTTGTGCATAATAACTTCCAAATCCCTTCCTTCCTCATTCTCTTTTAATGCCTTACCTCCATTTCATAATAAAGCTCGTTGTTCCTCATCACCATGTACATCACTGAGCACTTATTCATATTAAAAAGCATCTGCCAGTCGTGTGACCATCTGAACATTCTTCTAAGTTCTTAGATCTTACTGCAGTATCTCCCCTTCCTTTTCATCACCTACTGCTCTACATAGTCTAGTGTCATCCGCAAATTTAAATATCTTAGATAAAATCCCATCATCTGTGGCATTAATAACAGTGCGAACAGTAATGGCCTATGCACTGATCCCTGTGGCACTCGTGCTTCGTGCAATTTTTTAAATATGAATTCAATGCCATCAAAAGAAACACAAGATGTACTGCAGTTACTTATTATGCCTATAAAAAAAATTTCAATTACACGCAGAGCTTAATAGATGCATAAGCGAAAATATACATGACTACTGTATATAATATTGAGTCTATAACAGAAAGTGCCATAACGATGTATAATACTTTTATATTGACTTTAATTTAAATTCTAAGAAATTTATTCACATTGTGTCTGCATGTGACGTCGTGAAGAGTTTCAATAATCAAGCCATCATCATTCGTATGTAGCGACAAATATTACTCATATAGAACTCTAGACCTACAACAAATGTAGCTAGCAAGAAGTGTCCTTCGTATACTCATAAAACAGAAAAATAAAATTGCGTACACACCATACTAAATATGCTTCTTGTCAAATCGAATACTAAATGATATCATCCTATGTCTCCATTCTTGGTGCTTCGTTCATTGTCTTAAAGTTTGCCCTGAGATGAGTCATACATATTTAATTAGTTCTGTGGTTTGAATTTTTGCAATGGAAAAGACTGGCGTGTTGAGAACAAAGCAATGACAGGAGACACTGAATTCGTGCATTGTCAGCATGTTGTGTTATCTTACTTATTTGGGACAATTTCGTTAATCTTTAACATTTTGAGATGATCCCCGATCTAGTAATATTGTACGTGCGTCCGATACAACCAGCAGCATTATTGTATTTATGCGCGCGCTTGTATTACGGGAAACAACTACTTTGTGCTTTCCACAAACAAACTATGCTAGGCATCGAACATAGGTCTACAGAGGACTGTATTTTGTGGAAGCTGTTGATATAACCAAATAAGTGACTGTTCAGATTGGTGTTACTGTGAAATTTGTTAAATTCAACGCAATTTGGAGACATTGCTCTACTGGTAGAATTTTGTACGATACGGCGCCACCACAGTCTAAGTTTCATCTAGACTTAACCCTTGTAATTGGCGATATGCAATCGACGTCAATTTGTGTATTTAGTATTGTGTTAAGTACGATATTCATACAGGTATGCAGGTCAACAGATGAGGTTAACAGAAACCGAGGTAACAAATATTTATCTCTCAAGTCCTCTAAATCCTCTAAGGAAAATGAGACATAATATGATACAAGCATTTGAGATCTTCTTGACAAAATATCGTGTATGAAATGAAGATAACTCAGAACTCATTCTCTCAGTCACAGTTGCTATGCGAAATTGTTACAGCTCCCGGTTTTGTAAATTTCAGTATGGCGGCGGTCTGTGAGCTTGTAATAATGGGATCATTTTGTATTGAGTCTCGTCAACACCAAAGATAACCATTTTCCTTGTCTCCGTTCTTAATGTTTCGTTCATTGTCATCTTTTTAATTTTGATTTCATCTGCCGCAATATCACACTCACAGAATTGGAGAAGACGCCGATATGCGAAAACCACTTCTTTTGCGAATGTATGAAATACTTTAGAATAATAATTCTTATATTTAAGACCACCAACTCTGAATTTAAGTGATGACTATTTTAAGAAATGTAATTGATGACTTGGAGCTCTGAAGATTTTAAACTTATGATGGGCCCGTGTTTGATATTTACAGTGCAAGAATGTTTCTTAGGTTCCGCTTAAGACGCTTTAAATACTGCAATTGAGGGCAAACGAGACGATGGTAATGGTGGTTAACCAGCTTTTCTGTATGCAATAAATATTATTGTCGTAATGATCAGCTTCACTGCTATCATTTTATAGATACAACACAAGACTATTGCCTGTACGAAACATTTCAACCTCGATGTCTGAAAAATGAGGTCATAATGATGAAAATAGCCACTTTTGGAAGAATGAACATTGGACGATGTATAACGGCTGAAGAAATTGCTGCACAAAGAAGGCTTGCAGGAGACGATCCTCAAATTCTTGGATGTTCGGCAGATGTCTTAGCAATACTCGATAAGAAATGTTCTGGAAGAACTGAGTGTGACGTTCGTCAATTTGACATTGCAGCTGAAAACATTAAACCTTGCTTTCCTGGTCTGGTCATGTATCTAGAAGTCAGTTATGAATGTATTAACGGTAAGTTTGTTGTACCTCAATATAACAGATTACCGCGACTAAAACTTGGTTATCGTCAATTAGAAGTTCTGAAATCTATGGCTCCAGATCATAGGCCGGTGACAAACACAGCCACATTCATTTTGCATAGGAAATATCCTTTCTAAACATAACATCTCATAGTCCAATGTGCATAGGAACTTGAAAACTCTTTTAACATTCTCAGACATGCTTGTTGTTACTACTACGGATGAGTGGCATCACCGTCTATGCTGATTAAGTGAATTAATCAAAGGTGCTCACATTTGGGCAGTGTTCACCTTTGGGTGCTTTACCCTATGTACACATCCTTGTATTTGTATCCTTTTACTTACATATTACAGAGCATTATAGATGCAGTTAGTCAGATGTTAAGGTCATTCATAAGGCACATTTTTACAAACGATGAAAGTCTTATAGAAGTTTGAAGAATAATTCAATTTCATTTTCAAGTTCATCGTGGGTTCTGCCCCGACTTTCGACAAGTCTAACTGAGTTAAGTTTCATATTCACCATCAATTATCTCCGCTCTAGATCGCCATGTTCAGCCAAAAGCAATATTACTCATACAAACATTCGTTCTTTGATCGCCGATTTTCTTACAATGATCATAGATGGGTCACTGTTTGAATTTTTAGATATATAGCAGGGAATTGATTAAGTGAATGATTGTAACATCTTTTGAGCAGCAGTGAGACCAAATCTACTGAGATCGATGAAGAATGAAGAACCGATAGAGAGCGTATACGATCGCTCTTGATTAAAAATGCAATGTGACTTCTCAATGATCTTGACATATTATCGTTAAAAGATCTATTTGAATTCCGTTGAGACTATTTAGTAGTCTCCGTATGTGTTGATGCATGCTCTCAATTTCGTTATGTTCATTGCAGTTTTATTCTATTCTATTCCATTTTATTCTATTTTATTTTATTCTATTCTATTTTATTCTATTCTATTGACGGACTCACAAAGCGCCTCTCACAGTACAACCTAATCAGAGACGACTGTGATATGTTTTTACAGTTGTAGATGACAAACGTTCTTGTTCTGCGTCTGCTTCTAAGAACCCAACTCACATAATCATTTCTTCTGAAACTGAGACAAATTGTGGATCCAAATCTCAGCCATGGACTGTAGAGGCACCGATTGGTCAAAGAGTCAGCATAAGTCTTCTTGACTTTGTTTCGTCGCATTCAACTGAGATCGGAGAATCCAGCAAACAGTTGTGTATGAGCCGTGGTATCATTCAGGACAAAACCGGAAGGAGAAATGTGTCAATATGTGCGAACGGAGTGCAGAGATCTACAGCGTTATATCAGTCAACAGGAAATAAGATAGAGATATTTGCCAATCCATCTGAGAAAAACAATATCATTATGCTGAAAGTTGAAAGTAAGTTGAGTATAGACTCAACAGCGTTTGCATGTGTTATAATTGTGAATTATGTAGTTATGAGAGTTATTTTAGCTATAATTAACTACTTAATTATTATATTACCAAGTTTGTGACATCTCACAATAATGAAAAAATATCTGCCATCCATCCAGATGAACTTCATCATATGAGTATTATTATTTGCAGTTTTCTGTCTGCAATTTTCTTTGTATAATTTGGTCTCATGTTCAAATTATTGACGAGACGATATTGCATTAGAAATTGATTTGTTTATTTGAAAGAAAGTTGAGTTTAAAAGAATAGATTTTCCGTGGGGTTACTTAAGTGAATGGTTACACTCCGGGTCGAGGTGTAGAAGATATGCTTGAAGGCGGGATCAATTCATGCACACTTCCCAAAGGTCGACTCAGCCTTCCGTTCGCTAGGTTGAATGAGCAGTAAGACAGATGGCTACCTCAGATGTTCTCCCAACAATAAAAATCTACTTCTGTAATAACCTTTTCTTACCATATCCGTCAACGCTATATCTTATAATCACCCATCTTGAATTTGTAATAAACACGAATAAATTATGTTTTTGCTGTTTAGTCATAATATTTGTTGCCTGAAGTCACCATGCATTTAATGTGATATGGTACCTATTGGTTAATACAATAGTAACTTTATTGTGCATTTTATCTATATACCACTTCTTAAAACCGTAAAAGATGGTGAAAAGATTTGTCCGTGTTGTAGCTGTCGGGTGTTCTGATATAATTCCTCCGGAAGATACTTGGTTGAAGAGAAATGACGATAAGATTGAAATCGGTTGCTATTCCAGTCGTCAAACCTGGCAACTCAACTGCAGAGATGGAAGATGGGTTGGGGTTCTTGGAAATTGTACACAAGGTAAGACTGATCGTTCAATTATGCATTTATTTGCAGTGAAGTCTTACTGTATTCTTCATTTTGATCTAAATAATATATGAACCAGTTTCAAGAAAAAATTTTGCAGATTTTTTCCTATTGTTAATAGGCTACAGAGTAAATGCGATATATAAGTCCAGATTATTGTCCTGTGGGAGGATTCGATGTGAATCTAAACAGTAGTATACCATCTTGTTAGACACCGTTTCTCAATAACTTCTTATGTGCAGTTTCAGGTGACCTGCTTAATGTTAATTTTAAGTGAGCGTTTGTCAATAGTCTGGATCTTCGAGACTTCTTTATCTTAGTCCGTATCTGCTCATGTTGAACAGGTTTTCTATCGCAAGAATCTAAAGTCGACCCAGACGTACACGCCTCGATTTCAAGCGAGGAGCAAGGTTGTTTTATTCAAGCCTGTCTTAAATGTTATCGCCTACCGAATTATATGCGTTTTTTTCAATATTTTAAAGTGTTGCAGATTGATGTTATTTCTATTATGAGGGTATTCAAAATTTGCCTTGAAAGTGTAATGCTAAAAATGCATATCTTGTACAGTACATGTCTGATGTGGTGATAATTATAATTGTACAGCTGCAATATCGAGATAGGGCTTAAACTCGTCCAGGATCTAAATTAGTTTATGAAGCTCTGGTCAAATGCCCTTTGTATCTACTTGGCAATAAAGTTTAGTGACAGAAACTTGTATATGGGGCTGTTATTGCCTTTTAGTTCTTGCGATAGTTGCCATCAGTGGATGTACATTGGCAATTTGTTTGGCTATCATATGCGTTGGAGCTGTTTGTTTACGTAGGTATGTATGACTGGAATCGTTCGGTAATAATGCATGCTTTACTCATCTGACCAAATACGCAAGCTGTATACGTAAAAATACAATATGACAGCATGCAAGAAAATAGAGATTAAATTACGGTAAAATTTAAAAATGAGCTGTTGACTCTCTGCAATTGAACAATTATACTGCAATACACTTACATCATTGTATTGCATTGTATTGTATTTATTGATCTATGTAGCGCCTCTCACAGAATAAGCATCCAGAGACGCTCAAATAATACTTCTTTAGGATCATTGACGAGAATATTTTTTATAATAATCGTTTTTATCTCATTATCTTTGGTGGTTTTATTGTTACCTCTCATTGTTTGATTTGTCAAATATATCAACCATATTTGTTTTTGCTCTCCTACTTGTCATGAGTGATGATTGAAAATGAAAATGGCTTTAATTGAATTGAAATTGAATTTAATTTCAAACTGACAGTATGGCTTGAAAGCACAGTATGAACGAATGATGACAAGTTATTACAGGAGTCGAATTTAACCGTCGGCAGCCATGCAAGGCGCCATTACGTTATGCGTCTCATTATGACAACAGTCGCCGCCTAGCGAAGGAATTAGTCAACCTTACGGGAATAAAGGTCTCGTGCTCAGTTCCTCAGTTCAACACCTCACCCCAGTGTTGCAAACATCATATTAGAAGCAGTGCATTGCTGCTGTGAATCTAATATTGTGCGATTCAATAGGCCAGTTAGTTCAGTTCTGTTGGCAATAGTATCATCACTAATCCTAAGTAATTCTTTTCTCTTGCTTATTCAGCAGATAATGTTTGAAAAACACTAAGTTTCAAGTCATACCACAGATGTCGGCATCTAAACAAAACAGCCAAAACGTCAGAGCAATTGACGTTTTGGTTGTAGAATGCCGAAGCCAGGACGATACTGAATAATTATACATACGTATCGACCCACATGTACAAAATTTAAGTGCAACGAAACTCTGCCTTGTCATCTATACATTCATTCATTCATTACAGAGATTTATATAGTGAAGTGTTTAAAAACTCATAACATTTGTCATATATGTGTAATCTTTTCAGATTCTACGCTCGAAGCAAGAATAAACAAGATTACAAGACATTGAACTGCACGATGAACTCAGCCAGAAGTCGGTTTATAACTCAGCCTAACTCGACATTGGTCTGTGCAGGAAATGACCTATGCACGACTAATGGGCAAAATGCACCGACATATTCAGTCTTTGCTGGAGAGACGGATCTCAATCAAACAGCGACAGTCCAATAAGAGGCAGCCACTGAGACAAGTGTCACATTCTGGCGTTGCACAGTAGAGGAATTCGTTATATCTATTTTAACTACACTTTACGACTTTATTTACTTCAAGTATGTTTCTAATTTGCTTAAATTAGGGACCATACGGATGCCAAGATTCATCTTGCTTCATCTTGCTGAACATTTAAATGAAGACATAAGTATAGCCAAATGTTCGCTTGCAAAAGCCCTAGCGTGTCTTCTGCTCCTTTGATTACCTCCTCGTCGTTCCAATTCAAGGAACCATCCACCGTATGAGTTTAGCGACCTTGAACTAATCTTGACTTTAAATTATCTGTCGCCCTGCACTGTTTGACTGGTTTTCGTAACGATACTTTCTTCAGACACTGTACACATTTAGATATTATACAATAACGATATGTACGTGTTATACTTGAAACACCGCATAGTAGACGCTGCACCCAATTATCAGAGGCCGTCCATAAATGACGTCCCATAATGTTGGACGTTTTTTGACCCCTCCCCTTCGTCTCATGTCGTCACAAATGCCAGGACCCCTCAATAATGACGTCACAAAGCTCTGACCCTCCGAGAAAAACAGATGTCCAGAATGTAATGCAAATTTTCTTAGAATTATTATAAAAGTAATTATAGATGTAATAATACTTGAAACTATAATATTAGAACGAATAAAAATGTAGAAAGTGCCTATGATTAGTATAATCTTAAGAATACCTCAAGATGAAAGGCTCTGGCAGGATCGTTACAGTTATTCAAAAAATGTTTTATAACAATAAACTCGAAACAATCCAAACTGTATGCCTCTCCATTTTACCCACCTTGAAGCAAAATGCTCCTTCATGGAATAAATCACATCCAATTCAATTCAATTCAAATCAATATTCGTTTAATCGTAACCAAGCTGACAAGCCGCAACTTAATTTGAAGAGTTAAATTTAGTATAATCTGTGTGCCATTATAGTCAGACAACTAAAGTTCTGCGATAGTCCTTCTTAGTTCAAAACATATCTCAATACAGGAGGCGAGACATGAAGTTGCGGTCGTCCTTTCGTGGTAATGTGAATTAATGGGCCCGTGGCCGCAAGTTGTACTCGCTAGAACGAGGTGAAGGCAAGTGTTTCCTTTCCTGTTTCAGCGTTTTACCGATACAAGATTTAACACATCAAATTTTTGGGTACAACTGAAAACGCAAAAATCAAACCAAAAAATTCAAAACAATTAATCCCCCATCGCAACAAAATTCTAGCTTGACAAATCATTTTTTGCCCCCCTCGTCGCCCCAAAAAAGCTCGCCTCTGTCTGCGCCTCGATCGAAAAAACCATTATAATCGGTTAGTGACGCCAGTCGAAACTAATCCTAACACGGGGCTTTTCGTACTGAGCTCTGTCCGTAGCGCCTGCGCTGCACTGTGAGGGACGCTATGGAAATCTGTAAATACAATAGAAACCAATGGGTACACTGTAACAGCTGATACAAGAGGTTTCTTTCTTGGTATTCCGCAGACCAGTGTCGAATAGAAAGAATTCTGGAAGTGTACCGTTATCAGAAACTGAAGATGAGTCGCAGCAAACGCCTTCGCTGAGGCAGTTCACATCTAAAAAGAATCTGTTTGAAATAATGGAAGACACACTGTACTTGATCTTTCGCAGCGTCAGGCTTTAACCTGGAGACAAACATCGCTATGATTTATCACACAAATTATACAGACCAAGGTGAAAGACATGAAAATGTTAACTTGACGTCACTCAATTCAAACTGTGCTCTATCACTTTGCTAACGTAGTTCATGGATGAGACTTCAAGTAGAAGTGTTATTTTAACTTACCAAAAATCTGACAGTTTTTCAGGCGGCCCACCAAGATTCGTATGCACAAAATTTATGTTTTTCTTTTAGAATTAATGCATCGTTAAAGACAAGACAAAGCTCGTAAAAAGGGTGATATTGAAATTTCCATATACGGACAAACAACGTTAGTATGTATTGCCTGTTTAGTGGCATACACAATCATTTCTCAGTAAACGTTTTCTCTTTCCAGTCGATAAATAATGGCATTTCGAGAGGAGAGTTCAGTTCACAATGGCTGAACTCTTGTGATGAGAAAAGATATCCTATGCATGAGAAAAACACATTGGCTGTATTGGCACATTTTATTTCCTGCCTTACATGTATGCAATAACAAAGAGATGAAATGATCGATTTTTAAGGCATTGTCAGTCTTTTGTTGTTTTTTTTATTTAGGATGTTTGAGACGACCCCCAACCTAATTAACGCATTATGGTATTTATGCGCGCGCTTTGTTCATAGCATATTTTATACCAATTTCAGCTTTCCTAAGGCAAACTTGAGCCAGATGACGACGAATGGTCTACAGCAGACCGTACTATTTGGTTAAAGCTGCTCATAAAATGAAATTGGTAATTTTTCTAGGCGAGAGTTGCTTAGAACTAAGCATTTGAGTGATTTGAGAACATGTTTAGGTATATTGGGAACGTTTGAAAGACAGAGGCAGTCCAAACTTTAATTTCAACGATTATTTTGTAATTGACAATATGCAAATATTGGCGTTACATCATTTAATGATTATCGTAATTATTACGATACTCCTACACGTATGTATGTCAGCAGATGAGGACAACAGAAACCGAGGTAACGAGTATTCTTCTCTTCGAACATTTTTAACATTTTAAACTAGAGTTTAATCTCTTACGTCTTACGTAATACTATATTGGCCCTATGTTAAGATGCCCAGCGCTATAACATCATAACATCACTATAACAGCTGTTATACGTAAAGTAACGCGTGTAGAATGAAGGCAGCTGTAGCTTGTGCTCACAAAACATAATTGGTATGCAGATTGTACAGCTACTTCTATACACTTCGGCTGATTAGAGACCGTGTAAGTACTTAGAAGGTGATCCGATATTGGTGTCATGGATAAAATCTGGCTACCATTGAACTATTTATGCTAATTATTATACTGCCGCGTGGAATATGCACTCTCAAGAAGAGCTGAGGAACAAAAGCGACTTGCAAAAAGTTAACGCAACATTCGTTCTCTGTTCGTGGTTCAGATTCTACCATTGTGATAGATCCACGTGTAAATAGCGCTTGTTTTTCAGTCGCACGTATTCGTGTCAGTCATTATTCCGCTCATGGTTCAACCAACACAGGCAGTAATCTTTTTTGATCGTTTTTACAGCGTTTGTTGCTATAATGTTGTGTTTGGTTTTATCGTATCGACGATCATCTCCATACTCAAAGTCATATCAACAATCGTAATAGCGACTTTCTGAACCTCGTAGAATAATGAAATGACTCTGAAATGTGACGGCCAAGAAAAACAATTATTGTCTCTGTCTTTTAAATTGAAACTGACAGATCGCAGTGTGATAACTAGCAGTCTTTGAAAATGACGTAGTAACAGAAATCAAATGTAACCGTACGGTTGCCATGCAAGGTGGCATCACGTCTTTCATCTAACTTAACCAACATCGTTGCCTAGTGAATGGAAGACCAAGCCAACCTCACACATAGCGGAAATCGATCTTGCTTCCCACTGTTCTTCACGGCATTATTCTACGCCATTGGCACCCGTTATACTTTTCGAATTCACAAAATCATATCACCAATACGAATCCGGATTGTCACGCACGAAACTCTGGACGGTGGCGCTATGTAAAGGTCATCGACCGACAGCAGAGGCGTGGGAGAACTACGAATGAAGTGGTCTACTTGAAACCTGAGAGGGGAGACATCAATGGGTTTCGCCGGAGGCAGACGGCATCGATACAGACGGCGAGAAGTATGCAAAGATCATCGGAGTGTCAGGCAACGAAACCCGACACCTCGAGGCAGACGTTAGAGCCGCCTGCCCCTCTGACCCTCTGCGACCCACGGACAAGAAATTCATGAAGCAGCTGAAGTTCGGATCTGAACCAGCTTGTTGACACTGATCAAGAATAAGGGACAATTCCGATACGAACTGCGCAACCTATTAGGCGGTATAACTATAATAATGTAACTCAATCCCTGGAACCTATTGCCTGTCTATGACACTAACAAGGCCCAGCCATAACAGCCGCTAGTCAAACGTTAACGGTACGCCTCGAGGGATCTGACGTTATGCTAGGGACACCAAGATCCGACCAACCAGATTTAGTAATAGTTTCAGCAGGTGATCAGTAGTCCAATAGAGAAACGAGTTTTTCGTTTGGGATGGCGAAGGAAATCGTCGATTGCTATAATTATCACAGTAATTAACTTCGTTGTTTTCTTTAATTTAACAGAAATACAGGACTACTGTCAGTACGAAACATTTCAACCTCGGTGTGTCAAGAATGAGGTAATAGTAATGGAACGCGCCACTTATGGAAGAATGCACATTGGACGGTGTATAACAGCTGCAGAAGTTGAGGAACAGAAGCGACTTGCTGGAGACGATCTCAAAATTGTGGGATGCTCAGCAGATGTCTTGGCAATACTGGATAAGAAATGTTCTGGAAAAACAGAATGCGATTTTCGCATTTATGACTTTGCAGTGGAAAACGTCAAACCTTGTTTTCCTGGTCTGGTCATGTATCTTGAAGTCAGTTACAATTGCATCGATGGTAAGTCTATTGTACATAAAAGAAAAAAGATTAAGATTAAATTTCTTATTACAACTCACAGAGCTACATCACATTTCGTTCGCACTTCTGTTCACAAAGGTCTTTCTGTGTAGCCCTTTTCCAAATATAAAAAGGCCCACCACTCGTCTACCAGGAAATTCGTCTGCCTTATCCTCTTCATATATACTGGTCACAACTTAGAACCTTTTACGCGCAACCTCAGTAATACCAACCGCCTCGCTAATAGCTCCCTACATTGCTCGGTTTCTGCAGTAAAGCACATCTTTATTCCCCTCCTTGGTATCCTACAATGCAAATGCGAGATCGTCCTAACTGAGATTCCATTCCTATTTAAAATTATAACATAAAATGAAATCCATAATGACTTCGAGGATTCTATGCTCAGGTAAAAGTCCCACAAATTATTTCGATGCTGTCTCTCATGTAAACATGTTACCTCATTTTGTAGTTGTGGACGACAAACGTTCTTGTTTTGTGTCTGCTTCTAAGAACCCAACTCACATAATCATTTCTTCTGAAACTGAGTCAAATTGTGGATTCAAATCTCAGCCATGGACTGTAGAAGCACCGATTGGTCAAAGAGTCAGCATAAGTCTTCTTGACTTTGCTACTTCGCGCTCAACTGAAATCGGAGAATCCACCAAACAGTTGTGTAACAGCTGTGGTATTATTCTGGACAAAACAGGACGGAGAAATGTTTCAATATGTACGAACGGAGTGCAGAGATCTACAGCGTTATATCAGTCAAAAGGAAATAAGATTGAGATATTTATAAATCTGTCTGATTGGCAGAAAAGTTCCGAAGAAAACAATAATATTATTCTACGGTTTGAAGGTTTGTTTAAATGCACTCGTTTAAAGACTTGTCGTGTTAAAATGGCGACTTCAACAGTTGACTAAATATAGTGACTATGTATTAGCTGTCTATGTCATTGCATAGTTTGAATGAAGCCGCGAGTTTTCTATTAGTTGACGTATGTTGCACCTTCAAAACGTGTTTATTACGAAAGTGCACTATTTTTGCAATGCACTTGATTAGCCATTTAATTGGTATATTTTTGTGCACAGTTCATGTTTGAAAGTCCTGCATTGTCTTTATCTTTATTCTGAAGCTAAATGTTCAGTGCATTGACAATCGAGACCATCCAAACATTACTAACATTGATTAATTAAAAGTGAGGCTGAAAAACGCCTTTAAGGCAACTGTGAAGGCTAAGACTGTGAAGGCAACCTCTAAGGTTGCTTTGGTATTTTGTAGCTGTCGGATGTTCTGATATAATTCCTCCGGAGGATAGTTGGCTGAAGAGAAATGATGATAACATTCAAATCGGTTGCTATTCCAGTCGTCAAACCTGGCAACTCAACTGCAGAGAGGGAAAGTGGGTTGGGGTTCTGGGAAATTGCTCACAAAGTAAGACTTTGCAAAATAATATTTTAGAATTAAAGCGCCTTTGCGAGATACATAACATGAATTTCTAAGTTTTCGGATACATGCATACATACATGTAAATCTGCACATAGTGAATCTTTCTAATCCTGATCAGAATCATTCATCAGTTAACATCTTGGTCTCTGAGAATTAACCAATAATTAAAACGTGCAATATTCTTGTATAGATGTTTTTGGAAAGCCCAGATACGATTCTGGATACGTAGAATGAAATGTAATAAGAATTGATTCGTATAGCCGCATAATAGTTTCAAAAACTTGCAGCACAGAGTTGATTGAGTCCGTAGTTGTTAATGTAACACAGGCGCACATCAATTGTTAGCGCCATTCAGGAATTTATTTATTTCGGTTTTGCAAAAATGATATTTCACTCTTTGCATAGGTTTCAAGTCACGTGATTCCAGAGTCGAACCTGAGACATCCGCATCAATCTCAAGTGACGAACAAGGTATTTGCAATTATGATATTATCAACCTATACAAGTACATGTCGATATTATCATGTTCTATGTATTATGCACTATTATAAATGCAAGACACGGGTACTCTGTAGATCTGTAATTATGTTAAAAAGAACGGACACCGTGTCTAGGTTTTTTAGACACAGAGGCGAACTATTTCGGAAATAAGGAAGTTTCAGGTTGAGAACGAGATCACACGAGTGACTGAGCTGAGAGGACGGACATAAGAGAGAGAGAGAGAGAGGGAGAGAGAGAGAGAGAGGGAGAGAGAGAGAGAGAGAGAGAGAGACAATAGACCCCGGAACTGAGAAGTAACAAACGATGGCAAGCAGACTTCATTAAAGATTGCAATGTACGCACGAAGAAAGTCAGATATTTTTGTTCACGAAGATTATATCAATATTTGAATCGTAGAAATACACTGAAATGCAGCATGAAGGTGGTATACGGCCGCTGACTTAGGCCTAGACTGTACCTCAAAACTACAATGAATAATTATGGGTAGTTTTAAACTTGTTCATAGAAACAACCTTGTAACACTATGAAAATTATTTGCTTTCAACACTTTAGTTCTGGCCATGGTTGCCATCAGCGGGTGTACGTTGGCAATTTGCCTGGCGATCATTTGTGTTGGAGCCATTTGCGTACGAAGGTATGTATGGCACACAATCATCGTTCACTGTAACGATTCTTCATTATTTCACTTTATAATGTTTTGCTTCTTAAGCTTGCCAAATTAGTAGTGGTCTTCTTAACTAGTTTTAACCCTGATTTGTGACGTAATGTAATCGAGCACTTATATAGCGCTCCTTCAAGATATCTCTACTTATGTGTTATTTTAATCTAAGTTACATGGAAAAATATAGGATAAGAAACTGGATTCAACGTACAAAGTAAGCCTAGTCAATGAAATGGAGACTTGGCTACGATTCTCACTGCATTCGGTTGAGCCTTATTTGCCGAAGTATACCCAGTAGCGATCTGCTTGCATGCATGCTTTGCACCATATTCAGCTGAAGAAGATTGCTACTGAGAACTTACGAGAATGCTATGCAATCAGACAGCTTGCGGTTTGTCAACAATTATCCAGAACTAAGCTTAACACCCAATATTAACGCACAACAGTTTGATTCCCGAAAGAGTGACGGCAAGATCAAGTTTTCACGAATAGTTGCGATACAAGGCATGAATAATTCAGATGACATTCATAGTTGAGTAAAGCTCTTCCAGCTTTGTTCCAGTTGGTCTGTTTTCCTAAATATTCGGCAGAGGTCCGCAGTTCCAGTAACTGATGGCTCAGACGAGACATTAAGCTCTTAGTTATTCGCCAGATGTCCGTACTGATACAACACCTCCCACGAAACGCCAAAACGACTGCGTTGATTGCATGCCATTGCAAAAAAGCAAAAGCCTTAGCATGAGAAAGACTGTTTTTTTTACTCTCAGTAAATCTTGAACGGGAAATATAGAGATCTATGCGAAGAAACAGGGTTTGAACAGTCGTATTTCAAACGAGAATTCTTCGGAAATCGCAAAATTGGTATAAGTCAACGGTTGATTTGTTTTAATTGTACATGTATACTAAAGTGAAGAGTAAAGGGGAGGACTAGATGGAGGAGGTGTACGTGGAGGAGGAAGGGTAGTTGCAATGATGATGATAATAATAAATAATAATAATAATAATAATAATAATTGATAATATCAAAAATTGCTAATGACAATAATAATAATAAATAATAATACACTGCTATTTTGCCATCCAATAGTTTTGTGTTCTTGGCCTTTGAGACTCTGGGCCAAGAACGACGCCCTCCTCTTAATTTTTTTGAGTCCCGAGGGATAATATGTACCTCGGGAAAATATAGTGATATTAATAATGATAACAATATTAATGAAAATAATAACAATAATAATTATAAAGATAATGATAATAATATGGACGAGGCCTGACCTTCAGACAATTTTTCATAACATAATAATCTCTAAGTCCCTGGGGAATGATGCACGTCAGGACAAAAATATAATAATATTTAAAATAAGGAAAATACATAATAATGATTAAATGTCCAATTTCTTGCCCTCATCATATGAGAGCTGTTGGCTAATCGTATTCATCACCGTCTTCTTATCTTCTAACGGAAGTTTAGTCCTACTTTTTCATGACAGAGCTTGCTGTGTGGTGCATGTTGAGCAGAAATGTTAAACTACCTATCTGTCTTGGAAGTTTAACGAAATATGCTATGAGTATTTGCACATGAGTATTTTATATGAGTAATTTGTAAGTAAATTTGTGAAATATTGAACGCTTGTACATACCAGTATTCAAAGTATATTTATGTCGTTTTTTTATCACTTACTTTTTAAATTTTGTGATTAATACAAAAATAATGTGCTTAAACAAATATTAAATATTGAATAATTGTGAAATAACCAATTAGTTGATCAATTCAATTGTTTGAAAAGTTCACGACTTCTGTCATATTTATTTAAATTTCAGATTTCAGTCTCGAAGCAAGTATAAGCAAGATTACAAGACACTGAACTTCTGTACAAACTCGGCTCAAAGTCGGTTTATAGGTCATCCCGATTCAACTGCCGTCTTGACCGGAAATGACCCGTGTGCAACTGATGTGCAAAATGCACCGAATTATTCCGTCTTTGTTGGTGAGTCGAGTATCAACGAAAGTGATCCACGTCCAATCAACAGCTGCCACGTGGCACATTCTGGCACTGGTTAATAGCCATGATCTGCTGCATGACATTGTTTGATTTGAGTTTCCTATGAATTAATGTTGCTTTTTATTATTTTTAACACGCAAGCTATCTGTATGTATCTTGTAGCTAGTTTCAGCAAAATCTTCAATCTGTGAAAATTGAGATGGTAGAGAATGTAATAATTGCACACCATCACATTTAACCAATTTCTGCGTAGCTGAACAAGCCGAACATGTTGTTTCCGCTCGCGGACTGCTGTCCAGATAGCGCCTCGATTTCTCTGTACAGTTGTTACTTTTGTTTCTAGCCACCCTAGGGATTACACATCGGGAGAGAAATTACTAAAACATTATTATACTGTCACTCATGTTAGCATTTCTGCATTTATGTCAGATTTTTTCTTTCTCAATAAATAGTATATTAATAATAATATAAATAATAATAATAATCATATTAATCAGAATAATAGTTTTTCAATCTGCGCTTAGGCCATTCGAAGCTGATAACTCACTAAAGGTCGCTGTGTAAGTTCAAGATTACATATATGAATATTGTGGCACGGTGGCCGATTGGCAAGAGCGGTCGGCCCGTAGCGCTCACTGTGCGCTGAGTGAGCGATAAGCGAGTTCGACCCTCGTCCGAAGAGTCACTGTATAGGGACCTTGAGCAAGTCCTTCGCCCACAATAATTGCTCTGCAGTAGGCCTACAATTGCAATTATGCCGTCGAGGAGTGTGAGTGAACTTCTGAGCAAAACATGTTTGGAAGAAAGACGATGTCAAATTTCAGAATAAATTTTAAAAAAATGAATGGTCTGTCACACTGAAGTATGTAAGTATGAAAGTTGAAGCACATCAGTTAACTTATCGGATAGACATAAGAGACGGACATTTGAGATCAACCTACCGTTGTATAATCAAGGGACAAGTAGCGGGTTACTAGATCTTACCACACGGAAAACTTAGAAGCTGGGGTTTTAACAGGAAAGCAGCTGGTATCCGCTTTTCCGACAATTGCAACTGAACCATTGCATACAAATTTGGAAAGGAAGACCGACGTGGAACAAATATTAGCTAACAATTGGCCTTGAATTTAAGCTATACAAATACATTTCAATAAGTTTACAATTTGGCAATTTAATGTACAGGAGTATTTATGCGCCTATATTTCGCGTTTTCGTCGCATTCTCTGTTTGCTTCAACTTTACGCGCTTGATAATCGTTAGTCGCCTTCACTTGTAAAGTTTTTAACATTTGAAAGAACACCTTTTGCTTATAATAATAAGTTTTTGTCATGACCTGAAAGAATATAATAATTTTTATAAATTACATACCACGCTCGAGCAGTTGCAAAAGCTCTCTATTCCTATTTGTAGACCTTCCTTCTGACATGGTTTGCATCAATGGCTAATTTCTCCCATACTTTACGTCATTCAAGTTCATATAAATTAGAAAACATAATTACAGAAATCATTGTATTATATTGTATAATATTATTTTTAGTCTATGCATTTACCGCTTCTCTTATAGAAATATGTACCACGATCTATGCTCATATTTGATAAAATAAATGCAAATAAATAAATTACTGTAAATGAATATAAAATCAGGACAACTCATCAAATGCTCATCTTGGATAATTTATAAACGTAGGCTACTCAAGCACTAATATGATGACCACGCCACAAAAGTATATATTTAAAAATTTTTCCCTCAGAAGGTATTTTAAATCATAATGACACGAAAGTTATTTCCAGGTGTAGATTTACTCATGGCAATTTAAGTAACTTAAAACAAACGTATATCGAGATTACTCAATCAATCAAAGCAGTTTTCCAAGCAACAATCACCTAGGTGAAATCCCGTCAAGGTTATTAATTAGCAAAACCAAAACTGAGTGCAGGTAAATCCATCCCCAAAAATGACGGATGCTAAAGAACGGGAAGTCAGAAAGGGACATGTTTCGCAAGCTCTGACAACCTTGCATACAGAAAATGTAGATGACTATAACAATATAACAATGTACATGTAGCTATGTAAGCGTCTTTCAGTGAATACCAAGCAGACCTTGAAATCCACGAACCTCATCCGAAGTCCACATTCCAATGCAAGCTCACATTGGCTGCCCACTTATGGTGAGAACATATTCAGTCTACTGAATCATTAGACAATTATATTAATCGTGTCAATAAGTACAGTCGACACGCTATTTTCAGTAACTTGTCAGTGGCATTTCAATTTTTGCAGTTAATTTTATGATAACCGTATCAATTTTCCGGGATAACGGTTTTATGATTCAATACCTTTGAGACGATCCCCAACCTAATGAATATGCATCTGACATAATTAGTGCTACCGTATTTATACGCGCTTTGCCAGTGGATACATCCCACTAACATATTTTTCTTAGATAGAGGCATATTGTCGTCGGTAAAGGGTCTGCAACGAATATTGCATTTGTGAAAGTTGTAATTACAATCAAAATAAGTGATTGCATGACAGACGATACATGAGATTTGCAATAACTTTATGCGATCTTTTATTCATATGAGGGTTCGCCTAACTGATAGCTCGCTCTTCTTCTCTAATTTGAAATCATACTCAATAGTTGGTAACATGCAGTCGATACTAAGTTGTTTGATGACAACTCTGCAGCTAATTGCGATGCTTCTACAGTTATTGTTGGCAGGTGAAGTAATTCAAGACCGAGGTAAGACATTATTTCTGTCGCTATGTTTTCGCATATTTGTCAAAATGCATTTAATATGAAGCGAGGGGCATGCCAGTTTTAACATTGATATTTGCTTAAAATATAATGTTTTAAATTTAGAATTTTCATGGAATAAAAGTCATGGCAACAATTCAAATAAAAAACTCAGCGTTAAATAACTCGTCTTCAAACAACTGAGAAAGCTGAATTGCGCATTCAACTGCGCACAAATTATGACGATAATTACGTGTCTCGCAATTTTCGAATGTCCAGTTTTTCTATGCTATTAGCTAAACAAATGATACTGCAGACGACACGCCAAAATTGCCAATTTCTCAGGAGTACCGATGCCACAGGTTTTTCAAGGGAGTTATGGTGGTGTTCTCAAAAGGGTCTGCATGCATATAATTATCTCATAGGTCTACATGTTTGGTCTTTGTCATATATATGCGGAAATATGCAACTTATATTTTGCAACCCTTAAGTTGCACGAGTTGCATTATACAGAACAATAAGCCATAGCTATGAGCGTACTATTTGAATGCACCGTGTTGCTTGCAGTACCATTAATATTATACGAATCACATGCCAATATTAGCAACAATGTGTACTTTAAAAAAATTTATTATTCAGAATTTTCGTAAAATCTTTGCATCAAAAACCTTAGTTGTTTTTAAAATCGAAGATGCAGCACAGGACGTTTGTTTGTACGAAACATTTCAACCTCGATGTCTGAAGAATGAGGTCATCGCGATCAAAATTGCCACATTTGGCAGAATGCGAATTGGGAGGTGTATAACGACTGAGGAAATGGAAGAACAAAAACTACTGGCTGGAGACAATCCTCGGATTCTTGGTTGCTCGGCAGATGTTTTACCAATACTGGATAAGAAATGTTCTGGAAAAACTGAGTGCGACGTTCGTCAATCTGACATTGCAGCTGAAAACGTAAAACCCTGTTTTCCTGGTTTGGTTATGTATCTCGAAGTCAGCTACGAATGCATTAACGGTCAGTCTTCTATGCGTCCTATATAATTATTCGTCCCTTATTATCGTTAACCTTTTTAACAAATGTCTCCTGTTTTTGGTCCTTCTGGTAATCGGTCTCGGACCCTCGATGGACATATCTGAAGTCTGTTAGCACGCAGCGCTCGTGAATAAGCTGGTACTCCGCACTGAGCCTCAGAGGAACAGTTTTTTTAATATTTTATAAAATTAAACCGATTTTAATATATTTGTGCTGTCTGTTATGTGTTACGCCGTTGGATATTAGTGACACAAGACTCTTTTTCCATTTTTTCGTGATAGGCGTTACTTATATATGTGCTGTCATTGTGCCACTTGCTATGTAGTTCCAAAAAATTATGAGAAGTGGTACCCAGATTCACTTACCTGCATTCATGCATGAACTGCACTGGAGTCAGTGAGCCCGAGGTTCGCAGAAGAATTGCGTTGTCACAGAGTTGTAGGTCCGATCTCCAACGTAGCATTTGGAACTCAAACATCCGAATGTCGACCAAGATCCGACTATATACAGTACCCCGGTATTCATTCTACCGGTCTTGTTATATAGCACAGAGACTTGGACTCTAACAACGGCTCTACAGAAAACAAACTGGATGCATTTCACCAACGGTGCCTCCGGAAGATACTAAGAGTTCCGTAATTGGCCCATATTGCAAATAAGGAGATTTACAGTCGAACAGACCAGGAACCAGTGAGCTGTCTGATTTGAATGCGAAGAATAAAATTATTCGAACATATCGCGCGAACATAGAACAGCCAGGATCACACAAGAGCTTTGCGAGCTATGATCGCACGATATACCACAGACTGGAAGAGACCGTCGGGACGACCGAGGCGCTCCTGGAGACGAACACGTCGAACAGTGAAGAATGACCTGGACCATATGAACTTAGGCTGGGCGAGGGCACAAGGAAAGATCAGTTGGGAGCGAATTGGGGAAACGGCTACACCCCTCTGTGGTGTTTGCCATTGATGATATGATAAACACAGCAATGCATCATTTGATTGAGACGTAATAATCGAGCTATGCGCACAAATTGTTGCAGTAATGAGGATAATGTGCCATTATTAAATAGGCTTAAAGGTAGGCCTATTTAATAACATCTGCCTACAAACATTGGGCGACCTTACCAGACGTGAAAATAAGTATGTAAGTGGTTTAAAGTAGATATTTGTAGTCCGTTCGGATATCAACACTCCTTAAATATGATGTCTCATTTTATAGTTGTAGACGACAAACGTTCGTGTTCGGTGTCAGCTTCGAAGAACCCAACTCATATAATCATTTCTTCTGAAACTGAGACAAATTGTGGATCTAAATCTCGGCCGTGGATTGTAGAGGCACCGATTGGTCAAAGAGTCAGCGTCAGTCTTCTTGACTTTGCTACTTCGCAGTCAACTGAGCTTGGAGAAGCAAAACAGTCGTGCAAGAGCCGTGGTATTATTCAGGACAAAACAGGACGGAGAAATGTTTCAATATGTGCGAACGGAGTGAAAAGAAATACAGCGCTATATCAGTCAATTGGAAATAATATCGAGATATTTATCAATCCATCCAAAGTAAACAGCATCATCTTGCTAAAACTAGAAGGTTAGTTGAGTATAGACTCGACAGCGTTTGCATGTGTTATAATTGTGAATTATATAGTTATGAGAGTTAGTTTAGCTATAATTAACTACTTAATTATTATTTCTATTTGTTATTTTGCAAAACAAGCTAGAATGCGGCATGTACATGTGTCTACCATTCATCGCAGGCAAGATTCATAAAATGCGTGCAATGTTGCAGTTTGCACTATACTATCTATTTGTCTAAATTTGTAACCACATTGTAATTAGTTTATATAGGACCTAGAATAGAAAATATTAACTAGATTTTACGCAATTTAAAATCTCAGGTTTTGAGCGCATTGACGAGCTGCTGTTTGTTTTATTTAACATTGGTTTCTTTGTTGCGAAGCTAAAGCTGTTGCCAACCAACTCTCTTCCCATCTTAGTCATGGAATTATTTTATGAGTCAACCTGAACGTGTATCTAATTTGAAGCCAATCAGCTTATGCCACACCTACTCCAAAGTACGTTAGTGAGGCTCTGTGTACAGTTGCGAGACCACTTAAAACATAACGCATTTTGCCGTGTTCTAGCCTTCGGCTGTTCGGATATAATTCCTCCGGAAGATACGTGGCTGAAGAGAAATGATGATAAGATTCAAATCGGTTGCTATTCCAGTCGTCAAACCTGGCAACTCAACTGCAGAGACGGAAAGTGGGTTGGGGTTCTTGGAAACTGTACACAAGGTAATTTTGACCGTTCTCTAATGGTATTTTGATATTGAAATTTTATTATTTTGCATATTCTGGGTAACAAATATAAATCTGCAAGTGGAGATTAATTACAAATGTTTTTCCATAGCGTCTGTAGACTGAATGAATGCGGTGCACAAGTTCAGACTAGGATCGTTCTTTCAAAGTTGTGTGACACGTAAACAACCTTCAAATGTACAGCTGCAGATACGTATAATGCGCAGTTTCTTGAGCGATGGAATTTTCAATATCTTTGTTTGATTTGCTCACGTTTTACAGGTTTTCTGTCGCAAGAATTTAAAATCGACCCTGATGTACACGCGACAATTTCGAGCGAGGAACAAGGTTATTTTAGCGAATTGTTTAGGCTTATCTGAAATAATGTCGTCTTCTTTAAATATGCATTCAATCTTTTAAAAGTGCTGAACATGAATATTCTATTTATAATGAGGACATTCAATAGGGTCCAAGAAACTGTAGCATGCATTTCACATGCAAGTCTAAAGTGTATCATAATTGCGATCATAATCTACCACTGCAGTATCGAGAGACAATACGCGACCGATTTTGATATACACATAATGTATTTTAAGTACCGGTAAGTAAGTATGCAAGTATATTCTTTATTGAACCAACTGCTTATCATTACATTTAAAAGTACAGCATTCTAATTAAACAATTGAAAAAGGGTTTATCTTTGGATTGTCTGCAGCATACATGCGGTTGTGGGAATTAGCAGATCATCTTTTAAATAGCAATACATCAATTTTAATAATACAACATTCTCATTAAAATGTAGTTATAGTTCAGATGCTGTTTGTATCGAATTACAATCAAGTTTCAGCATTAAAACTGGTACATCCACAGAGTTGTTTTTTTATTTAGTTCTTGCGATAGTAGCGATTTGCGGATGTACACTGGCAATTTGCTTGGCCATAATATGCGTTGGAGCCGTTTGTTTGCGCAGGTATGTACGCCAACATTTATTGTTTGGTAATATTGAACAATTGGGTGTGTTACTAGCAAAAAGGTGCCTTTAGTAGTTTGGAAAACAATTTTGGTGCAAGATTTACATCAAAAACTCTACTCTCAATGTGAATTTAAGCACGTCTACAGACAGTCGCCTCTAAAGCACCTCTTTAAATCGCTCGTCATGATTAACCTGATTAGGTTGAATTGTCAGTTGCCGTTTAACGACAATGTGTTGAGCAGAGTCGGAGTTTGTTTAGTTCCACAGCATAAGATAAGCGGCTTTGATGCTTCAAGCGACACTTTGAGAGTTTAGCTATTCGATAGATGTAAGCACCAAAACAAAATTGCACACAAACAGCCGCATCAGCTGACATTCTCGCTATCACATGCCTTAGACTTAGATATACTGCAATAATTATATCACAGACCCATCGTAATTACAATATGACTTTAGTTGGTCCTCTGTGAATCTAAAACCGCATAGACGAAAATGTCTTGAAATTAAGCCCATTAACTGTTACCCGTTACTGAAGGGTAGCTTTATTTAGAATATCACTGACGAATTATTTTGATAATAAATTATAACAAGAGATTAAACTTAAAAGTGCTGTTATCACCTATTGTTCTCTTCTATTAGCCCAATTCTTCTCGAGTCATCTTTATGTGACATCATGGCACACTTTCAATGTAATAAGATGTACTTATATCATTTTATGTACGTAACAGACCAACTATTAATTGAATTGTTTAGAAACTCAGAGCAGTTGTCATGTTTATATGAATTTTAGATTCTATGCTCGAAGCAAGAATAAGCAAGATTACAAGACACTGAACTGCACGATGAACTCAGCCAGAAGTCGGTTTATCACTCAGCCTAACTCGACATTGGTCTGTGCAGGAAATGACGTATGCACGACTAATGGGCAAAACGCACCGACGTATTCAGTCTTTGTTGGAGAGACGAATCTCAATGAAACAACGTAAACCCAATAAGAGGCAACCACTGAGACACGTGGCATATTCTGCCGTTTCGTAGTAAATGAATTCATTGCACTCGTGTTAGCAGGACCTCATGACTTCATTTGATTCGAGTTTGATACTAATCTATGAGCGTATCTTTGCTTACCGTACAGTCAGTTTTGTTGGTCCCTGCATCATGCTGCAAACATGATTAATTGAATCTAAGCAGCCCTGTCAAGCTAAAAGTGACCAGTATGTTTTGTTCTTCATGTTTGAATCACTTTTAATGAGATTCATTAAAATTCAACATTGGTCCCTATTCATTTATTCATAACAGAAAGTATTACATAGCATCTCTTTATGGTTACAACGAAGGGGTGCTTCTGGCCGCAGCTCGGCAAAAAAAATCAGTTTTGCAGCTACGGAGTAGTATGCCTCAGAAATTGTAACTAAGGAACTGCACTTCGACGGAACTGAAATGAAACATTATGTATCTAAACAAAAACCACCTACAGCAGCATGAGTAACGTGAAGCACCAAAAACATAGCTGTTATATCATTGTACGTAGCTCACTGAAGAAATATGATAATGAACCCTATTTAACGATGACATGTGCGACAAAACATTTGAATGTTGGACCAACTACCTGTTTGTGAAAGGCTGATAAATTGATTTCGGACCATCGTTTGAGACGAATGTTCCATGCGTTTATTGAGTTTACATTGCCACACAGGAACTATATAAATTTCATGCCTTGACGCTTCTTTAAAAACATGTAGACCTACCAGGTATGAAACGACGCCAGTCGAAGTTAAAGATTTTGAAGATGAATGCAGTGCACAGTTTCATCAATATCATTGACTCTGTTATCATTGTAAATTAATCTGCAGTTTGACAGATTGATTCCGAATTATAACGAATTGATTTGACTGCTTAAGCAATCTCTTAGGTGCCCCTCTCGAATGCTTTATTTAATCAGAGGAAGTCCGTTTCAGGCATAGCCAATATGTTTTGTTTTCCTACTTATTCTAAACAGGCTTTTACTTTAGTAATTCAAACGTTTTGAGACGATCCCCAACCTAATAAATATGCACCCGTGACCAGATTCATGCGGCATTATCGGTATCGTATTTATGCGCGCTTCTATTATAGGAGCCTACTACTTTGCACTTTCCTTAGACAAACGTTAGCTAGACATCAAGTAAAGGTCTGCAGTGGGCTGCATATGTAAAGCTGCTCTTACACGTTAGACCGAATAAGCGATTGTACAAAATTAGGCGTCACTGTGCAATTTGAATAATTTAACGCAATTTGAGATTTGCTGGTGGGTTTTTGAACGACACTGCGTCAGTCTAGTCTAAAGTTTCAACTATCCCTTTGTAATCTACAACATGCAGTCGACGTTCAGCCACTTAATGATTACGGTATTAACTGCGATACTTTCGCAGGTATGCATGTCAGCAGACGAGGTCAACCGAAATCGAGGTAAATATTCATCATCAGTGGCTTTCGATTATTATGGTAATAGCTTTTTGTAATATTCAAAACTTTTATCATAGGGCCTTTAATATACATTGTACGACGTGCCTCGCATTTTTCGAATGCCAGCCTTTCTATAATTCCTGCGGCTATCCAAGCAAACAATATTGCAGGCTACACGCCAAAATTGCTAATTTCTCTAGAACCAATACTGATGCCACAAGTTTTTCAGGGAAATTTTGTGGTGTGTTTGCGTACCAATTTTTAAGCTCTCATAGAGGTCTGTATGTGTGATATAATTATCGCATACATGTGTGGCCATGGGAAATATGCAACTTATGTTTTAACCTTCAGATGCATGAGTTGCATTTTACAGCACCAAGAAGCTATGTCTGCTGCTTGTATAGTAGGCTTACCTAGTAACATTATTCGAAGCTCATGACAATATTCAAATCAATATGTTCTTGGCATAAAATATTTAATATATAGAATTTTAACATAATTTTTTCGTCAAAAACTTAATTATTTTTAAAATTTAAGATGCAACACAGGATGTTTGCCTTTACGAAACATTTCAACCTCGGTGTCTGAAGAATGAGGTCTTAGAGATGAAAATTGCCACATTTGGCAGAATGAACATTGGACGATGTATAACGGCTGAAGAAGTTGCCGCACAAAGAAGGCTTGCCGGTGACGACCCCCAAATTCTCGGATGCTCGGCAGATGTCTTGGCTATACTGGATCAGAAATGTTCTGGAAGAACTGAATGCAGTGTTCGTGTTTCTGACATTGCAGCTGAAGACATCAAACCTTGTTTCCCTGGTTTGGTTATGTATCTTGAAGTTAGCTACGAATGCATTAACGGTCAGTTATCTTTGAGTCTAATATAATTATTTGACCTTTATTATAGTCAAAGACCCCTAACAGGCTGCTCTGTCTCCTGCTTCTGGTCCTTTTGACAATCGGACTTGGACCTCCAATGGAAATCGAGCTCTGTTAGCACGTAGCATTCCCGAATAAGCTGGTACTCTGCACTGAGACTCAAGTAGAGCTTTAGAGTTGTAATCATGAATCCGATTTTGATATATTTATAGCGCCTTTTTTTGACATTGTAAACGATAACTGCTTTCTATAAGTCATTTTCATGTCAAAGATCAGCATTACGACAAATAAACCCGTTATTCAAGTTGCAGCATACGAATGCTAAGAGCCGAAATGGTTTTATTCGAATTGAGTGAAACAGCAGGAATGTTTCTGGTTCACTGCAGAACTTTATGGTTAAACTCCTATACACGATGCTGTTAATATTTTATCAACAGAACCATTTTATGTAACCACTATCAATCTTTGATCACAAGCATCACATATTTTACTTCTGCACATCAAACCCAATTTGTTATCGTGTTAAGCTGTTAGACGTCAGTGACAAAGACTCTTTTCCCATTTTTTTTCGTTGCACTGATATTTCTACTGCCATTGTGCCATTTGATCTGCAGTTCCAGTTCCTGTAGTTCCATGTGAGAAGTACAGCGATGAATAATTTGATTGGGACATACAAATCGAGCCATGCACACAAATTGTTGCTACAATAATGACCATACGGTGTAATTATTAATTAAACCTGCCTAAAAGCATTGGGCGCTTGTAGGCCTAATGATGGAAGAGTGGACTGGGTCATGAGAAATGGCGATGATGTCAAGTTTATGACTTAAATGAAAAGATATAATGTGTAGTGTTGTCTAAACTAAACATAACAATTGTGCGAAAACTCCTGATAAATTATAGAAACAGACAGTAGGGCCTATATATTGTGATGGAACACCCCTTTACTGGCTGCCTAGGGACGACCTCCTCACTATTGGGGTATTGGCATTGAGCTAGGTGTCCTCGAACAACGACCAGGATGACGACAACACCTAGTTTTGGCGAACGGGTCTGGCTATCGGAGTATGACAGTAGACTTCTTCCGTTTGACTGATTCTTTATTGCAAATCAAACAACCGACTACCCATCGGTAATTATAACTGGAGTTCGAGTTCAGTGTCAGACGATCACAACCAGGCTACCATCCCAGTCCTCTATTCTGGAATGTTCCACGAAGCTCTGAGGCGATGACGACGACGACTGACGATGACTGCGGCCAACGACTCACAGTCGTAGGCGACACGCAGTCAACTGACGACCACGAAGAATGCTCGACGACAGCGGCCAGCACCCTCTGGTGTGGCGACAACGATGACGACGACGACGTCAGCTGCGCCAGCGACACGCAGTCCACTGACGACACGACGAGGGCCAAACGACAGACGAGGGCGGCGGCCAACACCCCTGGTGTGGCGACGACGATGACGACAACGACGACCGACGACAGACGTCTATGACGGGAGAGGCAGGCAGAGCAGCGGCCAACGACACCCCTGCTCCTTCGGCTGAACTGCACTCTCAATGACTTTCTCTCGACTGCTCTCGACGTGACTCTTTGACTCTCTTCTCGAACTTCTTGCTGTGTCCGACTCTGACTGATGCTGCGTGACTTTGCTCTCGACTGCTCCGGACTGACTCTGACTGTTGGTTTGGGCTTCGCTATTTATACAGATTGGCCCGAACCAGCCCACTTTTCGACTCTGGGCCAACCAACTAAGACAACTACTGTTGGGCCAACTGCCAAAACCCGTTGGGCCAACTAAGACAAATTACGTTGGGCCAACTATTCGACTGGGCCCCCCTCATAACGCTTTGAGCGGCCAATAGCCTTGATTCATAAAATTATAAAAAAAATCAAAATAATCAAAATGGGGTAGGTCAGGTTTGCAACAATATAAAGACAAATATTATAGAACTATTAACCCTAATGAATATATGACTATTATATGCATAGACGCAGACAGTAAGTTTGAGTAGACACAGCCAGTTGAGTCATCAGCTCAGTAGACCTCTTAACAGCTGATGCAAGAGCAAATGCCGGGCTGGGTTAGGTGAGAGACCTCACCGTGAGAGGACCAAATAAGGAGAGGATGAGGAAAATAATCAAATAAGGATGGATTGGAAGGAAAGGGGAGTGATTAGAGAATGAAAGAAGAGGGATAAAACATAGTCACGCATAATCACCTGATGAGACGCAGGGCAATACACCTCGCGACCAACAAGAATGATGTACAGATTGATGCTTGAATAATAAGTTGACAAGCAACTAAGGAGCATCAATCTTTCCACCATAACAGTGACTTAATTATTATCTCAACAATTCCGGCCAGAAGTGAATATAAGTGGCTTTCAAGTAGATATCTGCGCACAGTTCGTAGAAACCTCGCGATCAAACACTCTTTAAAAATGATGTCTCATTTTACAGTTGTAGATGACAAACGCTCGTGCTCTGTATCTGCTTCTAAGAACCCAACTCACATAATCATTTTTTCTGAAACTGAGACAAATTGTGGATCCAGATCTCAACCATGGATTGTAGAAGCACCGATTGGTCAAAGAGTCAGCATAAGTCTTCTTGACTTTGCTACTTCGCGCTCAACTGAGATCGGAGAATCCACCAAACAGTTGTGTAACAGCCGTGGTTTTATTCTGGACAAAACAGAAAGGAAAAATGTTTCAATATGTGCGAACGGAGTGCAGAGATCTACAGCGTTGTATCAGTCAATTGGAAATAAGATCGAAATATTTACCGATCCATCTAAAGAAAACAGCATCATTATGTTAAAACTGGAAGGTTAGTTAAGTATAGATTCGACAGTTTTTGAATGTGTTGAAGTGTAATAATTGTGAATTTTTTAAGTATTAGTTACCTATAATTAACTTATAAATTACTATTTTTATAACAAAGTAGAATTCCGCATGTAGGCTTCATGTATAGCCTATCTTTTCCCATTTTTTTCGTTGCACTGATATTTGTGCCGCTATTGTGCCATTTGTTCATCGTAGACAATATAAAATATATAAAACTGTTGCAGTTTGCTCTGTACGGTCTATTTGTCGAAATTTGTTACCATATTGTAATTTTTTACTGAAGGATTAAAATGGTTCATTAGGTTTTGCACAAATAACAGGCTTTGGACGCAATGACAACCAACTGATCGGGCATTTATGTTTTTTCTAGCATGCAAAATATTGGTTTCTTTGTTGCGCTACTTAAATTGACAATCAACTCCTTTCCAATCGTAGTCAATGCATTTTATTAGACGTCAACGTGGACATGTATCTGATTTGATGTCAATTGGCATATACCACAGTGACTCCAAAGTAGGTTATTGAGGCTCTGTGTACAGTTGGAACATAAAGCAGTTTTGCCATGTTCTAGCCTTCGGATGTTCTGATATAATTCCTCCGGAAGATACTTGGCTGAAGAGAAATGATGATAACATTCAAATCGGTTGCTACTCCAGTCGTCAAACCTGGCAACTCAACTGCAGAGAGGGAAAGTGGGTTGGAGTTCTTGGCAACTGTACACAAGGTAAGATTGATGTTTCTCTGATGGTATTTTAATGCTTAAATCTCACTATTTTGCCAATTCTGTGTAACAAATATAAATTTGCAAGAAAAACTAATTACCAAGGGTTTCGATAGCGTGATAGTATTCTGAATGAGTTCAAATTGGAATTGTCCTTCGAAAGTTGTGTGACATCTAAACAACCTTATATACAGCTGCATATATTGATAAAACGTGGTTTCTTTAGCGAAGGAATTCTCATGATCTTATTTTGATTTTTTCACGTTTTACAGGTTTTCTGTCGCAAGAATTGAAAGTCAATCCTGATGTGCACGCGTCAATTTCGAGCGAGGAACAAGGTTACTTTAGCGAATTATTTAAGCTTGTCTGAAACTATCCCGTTATATTTAAATAAGCATTCAATCTTTATAAAGTGTTTTACATTGATATTCTATTTATGATGAGGACATTCAAACGGAATCAAGAATGCGAAATGCTGAAAATGCATTTCACATGCAAGCCTAAAGTGCATCGTAATTATAATCATACTGCAGAACCGAGATGCAACACACGACCGGTGTTGCGTGACCCGACAAAAGAGCGCCGACAAAAAAGCGCCCGGCAAAAGAGTGCCCGACATAAGGGCGCTGAACATGTATCCAACGTGTTAGATCGGCGCTCTTGTGGGTTCCACAACAATTTGTTTACATACGTTTCGTTTCCCACACTTCGTCTAAGCAGGAGCAGAACTGACGAAAGTAATTCTGTTAAAATAGACCCTGACCGATAAGAAGGGTACTTGTTAACTAGAAGCTGGATCGACTACCGTCAATTATGTAAGATATGAACTGGATTGATGAAAAATAACGCCTTTTAAGAAAACGGGAATGCATTAATCTAGCTTCAAGTGAGACCGAATTTTATTTCCAATCCAGCTTTCAGTTAAATATACAGCTTTTCATCAATATACCCTCTAGTTAAAGTTTTGTGTTGATCTTCTCTTTAATTGAAGCAGAAACATATCATCATCGCTGCCGCTCCTACTCAAACTGCATTCTTTTCATCAATCCAGCTTCTATTTTTACAAGATTGCCTTCATCAATCCACCTTCTTATTTAAGTAAAAATCGATCCATAATTCCAGCTTCGATTTAAACGGGAATGATAAAAACTTAAAAGGGTTTTAGCGTGAAACCTTTTTATCATTACCGTTTCCATTTGAACGACATTCCGTACACCAATCCAGCTTCTAGTTAGACATAGATCATTTCATATATCCAGCTACTAAGGCAAGTAAAACCCGCGTTAGATAGTTATTAGCGCCCTTATGTCGGGCGCTCATTTGTCGGCGCTCTTTTGTCGGGTGCTCATTTGTCGGGATGCCTCGGTTTTGATATACACAGAATGTGCAGTAATTTATTAGTTTAGTTCAAATGCCTTTTGCATCCAATTACCTATGAAATTTTATCGTGTTAACTGGTATAATGAAAGATGTTGTTTTTTTATTTAGTTCTTGCGATTGTTGCCATTTGCGGATGTACACTGGCAATTTGCTTGACTATCATATGCGTTGGAGCCGTTTGTTTGCGCAGGTCTCTATTTCAGCATTTATTGTTTAGTAATAATTGATGATTGAGTCGTTTCAAGTAAAAAGGTACATGTCGAGAGCAATTCTGGTGCTGCATTACATCATAAGTCCCTACTCATAATGTGAATTTAAGAAGGTCTACAGACAGTCGTCTTTAAAGAACCTCTTAAATCGCTCGTCAAGGTTAACCCGATCAGGTTGATTGATTAGTTGCTATTTAACGACGATGTGTTGAGCAGAGTCGGAGTTTGTATAGTTCAATAGCTGAAGCGTTTCGGATGGATCAAGTTACATTTTGAGTGTCACTTAGACGTCAGCATCTAAACAAAACTGTACACAAACCGCCGCAGCAGTGGCATTCTCGCTGTTACATGCCGTAGATATGCTGAAAATATATATCAGCTACCCAACTTAATTGCGATATGACATTACATTATCCTCTGAAAATCTGAAACCACCTTATCCCAATATGTCTTAAAATTAAGCCAAGAAACTGTTGCTGATTGAAGGGCCGATTTCCTAAGAGTGTCACTGATGGATTTTGGTAATAATAACAGGAGATTCTACTTCAAGGTATGGTCATTATCACTAATTGTTGTCTTCCATTAGACCAATTCTTATAAGGTAATCCCTTTTAATGGTATTATTTTTCAAAAAAATAAGATGTATTTCTATAATGTTATGTAGCAGATTAACCATTAATTGAATTGTTTAAAAACTCAGAGCACTTTTCATGTTTATATAAATTCTATATGAATTTTAGATTCTATACTCGCTGCAGAAATAAGCAAGATTACAAGACCTTGAACTGCACGATGAACTCAGCCAGAAATCGCTTTATGACTCAGCCTAACTCGACTTTAGTCTGTGCAGGAAATGACCTATGCACGACTAATGGGCAAAATGCACCGACGTATTCAGTCTTTGCTGGAGAGACTGATCGCAATGAAACAACGTAAACCCAATAAGAGGCAGCCACCGAGACACGTGACACATTCTGACGTTGCATAGTAGAAGCATTCATTGTATGCCTACTCTTATTAGTGGGACGTCATGACTTCATTTGATTCGAGTTCTCAAAAAAATCTGTGTTTCTTGCAATCAATTTAATTGCATAGACGTTACAGTTAATTTAATTGCTTACTGTACAATTAATTTAGCTAATCTTTGCATCATGCTGCAAACATGATTCATTGAATTCAAGCAGCTGTGACAGGTTAAGAGTAACCAATCTCGTGTTTAGTTCTTGATGTTATGAACACTTTTAATTAAAGCTATTTATTATCTACCTTGACCCCTATTCATTCATTCATTTCGTATATTTATATAGCACCTCCTAGTTACTATTGAGAGGTGCTTCAGAAAAACGGTTCCACCAAAAAGAACCGTTTTAAGGCTATAGAGTAGTATGCCTCAGAATGGCACCTGGATAGCAAGCAAGCGCCTTTATCATCTCTGCATACAATGCACGTTACAACGAAGGAACTGAGCCCCAACGAGACCGCACGTGCCTAAACAAAAACTGTCTACAGCAGCATAAGTATCGTGATGCATCAACACCATAATTATTTTTTCATAGTAGGCGCTTGCGTATCTCACTTTAGGAATTTAAAGATGAGCCCATTGCAATTATTGAATAATGTTGGAGAAAAATCTGACTGTCGAACCAATTGTATTCCTGCTTGCATATGAAAGGTGCATGTTGATATCTGACCACCGTACGAGACGAATGTTCGCTTGATTCCGTATTTTTACGAATTGATTTGAAATGCTGTTTAAACAGTCTTTTGGGTGCCCTTCTTGAATACTCTATTTAATCAGCTGATTCAAGAGTTCCGTTTCAAGCATTAATAACATTTAGCATTTCTCCTGCTTATTCTGAACAGGTTTTTGGTTTAGTAATATAAACGTTTTGAGACGATCCCCAACCTAATAAATATGTACCCGTGACCCGATACATCCAACATTATCGTATTTATGCGCGCGCTTTTACATGGGATTATAGAAGCGTACCAGACTACTACTTCACACTTTCTTTAGACAAACGTAAGCTAGACATCGAGTAAAGGTCTGCAGTGGGCAACATTTTGTAAAGCTGCTCTTACACGTAGGACCAAATAAGAGATTTTACAAAATTAGGTGTCACTATGAAATTTGAATACTTTAACGCAATTTGAGGCTTGTTGGAGGGCTTTTGAACGACACGGGGTCAGTTTAGTCTAAGTTTCAACTTTCGTTTTATAATAGGCAACATGATGTTGACGTTCAGTCACTTAATGATTACGGTATTAACTGCGATACTTTCGCAGGTATGCATGTCAGCGGAAGAGGTCGACAGAAATCGAGGTAAATATTTGTCGTCATTGCCATGGTTTTCAAATATTTTTCGAACTTGCTTTTATTCGTGTCCAAAGTCAAAAAATAAAAACAGTAATGATCTTTTACAAACATTGATTCATCAAACTTTATTCCTTGATATCGGTGTTCATGATGTATATATATATATAATATATATATATATATATTATTGTTTGAGCAAACTAGACTATGTTGAATCACAGAAATAAAAACTTGATCATATCAAAACGACTCTATTGCTAAATTCTAGAAGAAACACATTGGAACGCTGATAATCATGTTTTTGTGGCAGGAGAACAGTCCGTAAACTTGAGCGTCAGATGCACCTAACCAGCCTGGCCTTCTAAAGATATGCACGGTTGAGATGGTACAATTCTTACACACGAGTCGTACACGAGCTGAGTTTTTGGCGATTGAGGCAAACGCTCATCAGAAATATAACATTACCAATTACACCCCTAGTTAGATTGAAATAGGAAATTAATATTGGCGCCATAATAATCAGTTTAACTCATGCGTATTTGGAAGCCCTCCATAATTACACGAGCTGCGTTTTTTAATGTGAGTAGTAGATAAGTGCGCTGTTTAAGACATTTAACCAAAATACAGCTTAATTCGTTCATTTCTAACCAAGGGGAGGGTTACAAAACAATGCCAAAAACCTCACAACCAAGGCCAAGGTCAAATGTCCGACCTAAAGCTCACCAAAATATTCCTAATGGGCCACGATTCATACACAGACCAATAGCCTAGCTCATTCAAACATAACATTCATCAAAATCGCTAATTAGTAGGTTTATTTATCATGTTTGTACCGAAGTAAAAGGTTAAAAAGATTACGAACCCGACATGAACAGAGCTAGTAAAATCACTTTCATCATCGTTTTACGCCGGCTAAAAAAATCACCAACAACTGACGTCACGTATTGGGCGCTGAAAGATTACAAATTTTGTCATATTCTATGCATCTAGCTCAGAGCAAAACTTCATGTGAATAATTTCTATACCAGCACCGCACCATACTTTAAAGTGTCAAGTTCCACATATGTAGGTGAGCTGACCGACTTATTTTTAGCTGTAAACAAAAGCGATCGAATATGGGCCACGCGACAAAATCTGGGTCACACGACGAAATCTGAGTCATATGACCGATATTTGAAGCGATATCAACAAACCGACGAATCTGTGTCATACGACCCAATTGTAAACACGGCGTCTGCTCAACGCGAAAGGGCTAATGGGAAATTCCTCGTTTCACAACCTACTTGTTGCTAATAATAGAACTCCTAGTTGTACAATGGTTTTTTTTTAAATTTTCTTGCGTATATAAAATGAACGAAAATATTTTCTCGTCACAGCTTAAAGGAATGCTACCTCAATATCAAATGGAATACTCGAAGAAAACTGTTATTGAATTAAGAAAAAGTGCCAAACAGAGTGGTTTGGTTGGTTATACGAGATTGCGTAAAGCGGACTTGGTTGCTAAAATTGTAGCGAACGAGGCGCCCAATATTAGTTTGCTGGACGCGCCTGTTCCCAACATTTGAATCCCAACACTCGAACCCGTGCCAGCCACGACAGTACGAAAAATATTCGATAAGACAAAATCATAGATTAATAAATTCGCAAAGTGGATTGAAGGATGTATACCTGAAGAACCAAAGAGAAAGGTGACTGAGAAACTATAAGCACTGATAGCCAAAGTGAATTCTATATTCGGTCAAATTCATACGAAGACACGTAAAATAAAAGAGGGCTGCAGCTATCAAGGGCCTCACGAAACAATACATGGTCGAAGGCGCAAGCGGAATTGATGCCCCATCGTTTCTTAACACCATTGGAACACAGGCGACCGACTTGTTAGCAAAAAATCGTTAGATCAAGGTTAATTTTGTCCTTACCTGCACAATGGAGCGTGTAGATATAAAGTCTGGAGAAGTAGATTCCGCAGATATACCATTCGTTTCGAGGACCGACGTGGTTCTTGACTCTACCGATGTAAGTGAAATTTATAACAAGGCGAAAGATATAATTGTATAGTCTATGGCAGCCTTCCAGATGCAGGGTAGTAACTGGAGACTTAGAGCAGTTCAAAAACTAGAAATCAACACAGTTGTTTATAAACCGTTGAAGGGTAGCTCTTACATTCCACTACGGAAATGTCTAGCGAGTAAAAAGGGTATTATCAATATGAAGAACGGAAACGAAGAATGCTTCAAGTGGTGTGTAACAAGAGCCTTAAACCCCGTTGAGGAACATCCAGAAAGAATCACGAAAGAATTAAAAACACAGTCTGAGAAACTTGATTGGTCCAGCATTGAATTCCCAGTGGCAACGGATGCAAATGTGATAAGTAAGTTTGAGAGAAATAATAAAATTAGTATTAATGTCTTTTGTCACGAGAAAGATGTTTACTTATTCCCACTATATTTATCCAAGCACGAGGGCGATATCAGTGTAGATCTATTACTCATTTTTGATGGAGAAAAGAAACACTATCCAACAATAGTGTTTCTTTTCTCCATCAGAAATGAAACCGCCATCAATCTGTTAAAATTCTTTATCCAACAATAAAGAATTTTAACAGACTGATGGCGGTTCATAACGCAAACTCATACACTTCGATGCACTATTGTAAAAGATGTTTGATGGGATATAGAAATATAGATTCATTAAATAAACATACAGAGTACTGTTCCCAACACGACGCTCAAAAGATAGAACTACCAGAACCAGGAACTATGCTGAGTTTAAAAAATTATTATAGAAAGATGAGAGTCCTCTTTGTAGTGTACGCCGATTTTGAATCATTCATAAAACCTATTGACACTTGTCATCCAGATCCCAGCATGTCTTACACAAACAAATATCGAAAACACGTCCCAAGTTCTTTCTGTTATTATATCAAATGTTTTGATGATGATCTATATTCACAAGGTTCCTTAACGTTCACAGCGGAGAGCGAAGATGATGATGTAGCTCAGATATTTATAAACTCTCTTATAGATAATATAAAAGATATTTGTAATCGATTTAAATTTCCAAAGAAAATTATATTTGGAAAGAAAGATCAGGCGCTTTACGACTCGGCTACAGTTTGTCACATATGCGAAGGCGAACTGGGTAAAGATCGAGTTAAAGACCATTGCCATTTAACTGGAAAATTTAGAGGCGCCGCTCATACCAACTGTAATCTAAAATATAAAGTCCCCAAGTTTTTCCCAGTATTGTTCCATAATCTATCTGGTTATGACAGTCATCTATTCATAAAGAAATTTCGAGTTCATGATAATGAAAAGATTAATTGTATTCCTACCAACGAAGAAAAATATATCTCATTTAGCAGAGAGGTTGTGGTTGATAAGATTGTAAATAAAGAAAATAAGGAAGTATAGGTTAAACGTGAATTGCGTTTCATCGTTAGTTTTAGATTCATGGCATCGAGTCTCGACGCTTTTTCGAGGAACCTGAGCAAAGATCAGTGTAAAAATATAAGCAAGCACTACTCTGGCAATCAGCCCAATCTCTTGCTTAGAAAAGGTTTATACCCTTACGATTTTATTAATTCCATCGATCGGTTGAATGAAACAGAACTACCGCCAAAGTCAGCATTCTATTCGAGACTTAACGAATCGGACATTAGTGACGAAGACTACAACCATGCACAGATGGTATGGAATGAATTCGGATTTAAAACGTTTAGAGAATACCACGATTTATATAACGTGAGTGATGTTCTCCTGCTTGCTGATGTATTTGAGAATTTTAGAGATGTGTGTTGTGAGAACTATGGTCTAGATCCCTCTTGGTATTATACTTCTACAGGTCTTGCTTGGGACGCCGCATTAAAGTTGACTGGAGTAGAGTTGGAGTTGTTGAGTGATTATGATATGATACTAATGGTTAAGCATGGGATAAGACGCGGTGTTAGCACCATTTCACATCGTTATAAACAGGCAAACAATAAGTACATGCCAGCGTTTAACGATAGCAAGCCTTCAACATTTATAACCTATTTAGACGCGAACAACCTATACGGATGGGCAATGTGTAAGAATCTTCTAACTCATAGGTTTCAGTGGATGGGTAATGATGAGCTAAACGACTGGAGAGGAACGCCATGTATAGTAGAGGTGGACTTGGAATATCCGAAAGATTTGCACGATCTTCATAATGACTATGCTCTTGTTCCAGAGAGTGCTAAGGTCAAAGAATCAGATGTAGCAAAACTTATACCAAACCTGTGTAATAAAGTAAAATATATAGTCCATTATGAAAATTTAATGTCGGGTAGATATAAAACTGGTTTCCAGCGAGAAGCAAGCCATAAAACTAGCAGCGAGAGCGAGTTACGACACTCGAACTATTTTTGATGAAATTCTAATTGCCATTCACAGGAAACGAGCGAAGCTATATTATAACAAGCCTATATATCTTGGTATGTGTATTTTAGACTTAAGTAAGACTATAATGTACGACTTTCATTATAATTACATGAAGAAATAGTATGAAGATAGAGCAAAGTTACTTTTTACCGATACTGATTCTTTAGCCTATGAAATTAAGACCGAAGAATTCTACGCCGATATAGCACCCGACATTAGAAGTAGGCTCGACACTAGCGACTATCCTAAAGACCACCCCTCTGGTATAGAAACTGGGATTAATAAAAAGGTCATTGGCATGTTCAAAGACGAAGCAGCTGGAAAACAGATTGAAGAGTTTGTAGGTTTAAGATCAAAGTTGTATTCGTACAAGATGGCGAGAGTAGACCACAAGAAATGTAAAGGTGTTAAGAAGAATGTCGTCAAGAAATCTATCACTCACGAAGACTACAACTACTGCTTATTCACCAAGAGAGAACAATCGAGAAAGATGAATGTCATTCGATCGCATCTTCACGATATCTACACCGAAGAAGTCAACAAGGTAGCTCTCTCAGAGGAAGATGACAAGCGAGTGATTCAGCAAGATGGAATTCACACTTTAGCATATGGACATTATTCTCTAAATATAAAATGAGTGTTAAACAAATCGATGTCGAAGGTGTAACGCTACCTAATATTGCTTTGTCGAATGTGGATCTAGTCGAAGCGGCGAAGAAACTAAACATCAAGAATTTCAGAGGAGTTTTTCCAAGAGACGAGCTGCCGAAGAAACCAAGATTGAACGAGTGCGGTATCCTTACTCTGGACGATTCTGATGGCAAAGGAACGCATTGGACATGTTGGATCAGGCGAGCTAATGATAAAATTTATTTCGACAGCTACGGACTTCCTCCTCCTACGGAATTGATAAAATATCTACAAAGACCGCTGTTTTATACCAGTGAGCGAATACAACCAGACGGGCCAAGTGTATTGTGGTCATTTATGTCTGTATGTACTGAAGAAAACGTGCAACGATGGTTGCAAATTTCAAAAAGTCGTAAACGAATTGCATTAAATAATATTACCTATTTAAAAACATGCTTGTCGATAAATTTGGACGAACTGATACTGGATCAACTCGTTTCTGGAGGCGTTACTATATCTCAAGCGAGTAATACATTTCTAAAAAGTGATGGAACGAACGAAATGGATGGTGATTTGAATATGAATGGTAATATGATAAAATTACCGACTACCGACTGATATTCATCCACCAGTCTTAGCTAGCCAGGTCGCGAGTTTTGGTCAAGTTGAAACCTTAGTCAACCAAGCGATATCGAATAATACTACCACTGATAACTCGAGACTATACGTGACTGCAGCACCTACCATGACTTCGAATGTAACGACGATAAACGGTTTAACTTATGAAGCTAGTGCTAGCGATTATCGCAGTGTGCCTGGTCATGAATCCAACCCATGGAGGGCTTTTCAAACTGCATGTGGTTCACTGAAAGGACAAGTAATGTTTGGATACAGATGAAGTACCCCATTCCTCTGTCAATGTCGGGATTTTACATCGTCGCCGGCCGAGAGCAGAGCGACCGTATTACTGGTTGGGTGGTTCGAGTTAGTAATGATGGAACAGCCTTCACTGAAATTTTAGTTTCATGGGAATTCCTCGATTTTGGATTTTTGAAGATTATATTCCCGCTTCGTCTAATTACAGATATTGGAGATTTCATATTAAATCTATGAGTCCTAGTGCTGAAACAGCTACCGTCTTCGTGCTACAGTGGATTCCAACGCTACCTGATTACACGCTTGGAAGAAAATGTCAAATCGGTTACGTACCGAGACTATCTTTCGATATAGTAATTATTGGTTTCAAGCGAATGCCAGTTCAGCACTTCTAACTAGCAAAGCCTTTTGGGCATTCTAAGACGACTGGGAATGGGTGTCTGATGGTAACGTCCACACTGAATCGTAGATATCTATCACATGCCCAACCGCAGTGAGAATCTGGAAGATCGGTTTGAAAGGAAGGAAAAATGACCAGGGAAGGATATCCCGCTGGAGTATAATCGCATACAATTTTGAAGGACAAAGGGTTACTATTTACACCGCGCCTATAGACATTTCTTTAGGAAATACTTACCAAGAATTGTTAATCGATTCCTTAGTAAAATATACGACCTATAGGTTAATCTACTTCCAGACTGAACCGAGCAAGCTTGGATTAAGCATGATGCAGTTATTCGTGTACGATGATTAAACAAAAAATTATTTTCGTATTTTAGCTAAAATAAAATATTTTTTTATTTTTTATATATAGAAGGAAAAAATGATTGTCACACATGAAACGTTTAATCCAGATAAAATGATCTTTAAAGTCGCGAAGACGAACAACTTTGGTCAACAAATTAAATATAAATACCCGAACGGTGATGAAGGTGATTTTCATATCCAAATTCCAACATTAAAAAGTTGGGGTATATCACCAGATTATGATTTTGGTAAAACCGATGGCCCTATTGTTGGTCATAGTATACCAGTAATGATACATGATGAGGCAACTGATGAAGAATTGGTGACTTTCAGTATGTTTAAAAGTATTTTAGAACGCATTCAAGAGTTTCTGCTCGATCCTAATATAAAGACGGCCTCAAATAAGAAATATGAAGATTCGCAGGTTAGACAAATGTCTATCTTTTATCAAAAAAAGGAAGACGAACCGCTAAAGATGTACCCGAAATTGACAACTGCCTATGGATCAGCGGATATAACAACCGGATTTTATGATACAGATGATAATCCAATCGACCCTCTAACGTTAATATCCACTCCATGCAGTGTCGTGTTAGATTTAACATGTAGTATATTCATTGGAAATAAACCATCAGTTCAATTAAGAGTAGAATATGTTATATTAGTAGAAAGAGATGAAGTGCGAAAGCGAGTGCGCCGCTTGTTTGTTGAGTAGTTAAATATTGATTGTTAATTTTCAATGATTATTACCATTGAAAATTTAAACCTCAAATTCAACACCATCGTTATCTCCAGATACTACGATCAACGACTGGATCCATCCCGGCTCCGTTTCTATCTTTGTTTTTGTAAAAGTAAATGTCTTGTTCGTTTGCAATCTGCTGAGCAGGGGCTCCCCGTAAACGGTCATGTAGTGCTCTGTCTCATCCGGCGCCACTACCGTTATCAGGTAGAAATATCCTTCTGTGCCATATAAAAATTACTTCGTTTTAACAGTAAAAACTACGTCTTCTACCAAAGTTTCAAAATCTAAAAATTTACGAGTTTCCATTTTAAGTAGCTGGATAAAACTTTATGTTAGTATGTTAATCTCATATCGATTTCTCCAGACTTTACCTTTATAAGCCTTCAGCGTGTTCATACTGGTTTTTAAAGTCATGCTCGCCTTATACAACGATGAGTACGTAAAGGCTTCGTCAGTGTCTTTGTCTAGGATTTCAACGCTTATAGGATTATTTCTAATAGTTTTTAAATACTCGTACTTGGGTAATGCTTGCCTTTTCTCCTTCACTGGTTCAGGCAATTCTGATTCCGGTAAAACACCCTTCTCAACGAGTATTCTTAACATTTCTGGTTTGTTCATATAACTAGACTTTATTCCATGTTCCTTCATTAACGTTTTCAGTTGTGAGAGTTTCTTTTTATAATAGAAAATATTTTCTTTAATATACTACGTTCTTCTGACCGTCTGATTGGAAGTTTAACAATTTATCCGAAATGGCGACTGCATAAGCTTCCGTTTCAGCAGGGATCGTAGCATTGAAAGTAGCCTTGACCTGTATGTCTACGACAGACGACTGTAACCGTTCAGATTGTTTACTCACATCGAAAACGAAAAGCGGGTATAAGTCTTTGTAGTAAGCCGGAGTGATGTTGCTCTGAGTTACCAACTGGTCCATTCCGTAGAATTTTTCGCTAAAGGTCGCCGCGTCTCTGTAAGCTCTAGGAAATTGCTGATTCGGGAATGAGAGGTTGTAGTCGACCGCTGGATATCTTTCCTGGTTCATCATCACATACATGTTCTTGATATCGCAATGATCGAAAATTGATGGATTAACCTCTTGATTACCGCTTCGATTCGTTTGAAATCCAACTATGATATACCTCGGTTTTTCTGGCGCTGTCTTTACACTAAGTCGCCAACTAAACGTGGTAGATACAGGAACCGTTATAGTATCGCAAAGATGAGCTCCGTAGGCTACTGGTAACGTTGCCTTTGCTTCGATCGTTTTATGCAACTGCATTCTTTCCATATCAGACGGAATGACGTGCGGCATAAACCATAAAATTTTACTGAGGCTGACTTTACCGGCCGCTACCGCATTTGCCCTAAAAATAGCATCGCTGTAAGGTTTGCGAACGAGAGTTAAAGTCTGCTTCATACCGTAGACGACCTTATCGTAATCCTCACAGAATCCAAAAATGTGCTTCAGAGGCACGATGAAGCTAAATGTGCCTTTTGCAGTTGGTTTCCGAATGAGATACGCTTGTCTTATCGCAAATCCCGTGTTATCGTTTATAATAGCAGTCACCGCGGTGTCTTTAGTCCATAATTGGTTAAGTCCTTGGGCAAGAGCAAAGTCGTTGGAATATTTCAGCAAGCCCAGCATGGATGTGGCTTGTCCAGGATGAAACACGCTTTCTATTTCTTGATTAGACAGGGAGTACGACATTTGACTGAAGAGATGCATCAGCCCGTTGTTGACTAAAGCTGCAGCGTCAGCATCAATGTAAAAGGCTCCATCCGCTTTAGTCAGTCTGCCTTCGAAAAGCAGGTATGACTCGGAGGGATGGCTGAAAATATCTTGAAGTTCGATATTTATGCGAATTTCCCCAGTGTTAAGATTCGCCCCCGCCACTGGTCCATATTCATGAAATTCATATCTTTCAATTCCCTCATCTATAATAGTATTCTCAGTAAATCTTAGAATATCTGACTGCATTTTTAATATAACAAGATTTTATTTTAAGCAAACTTCATTCCAGATCCACGCACCAAATCTTGAATCGATATGGCGCCGCCGTTACCAGGCAGTAAATTATTTATATTTATGTTTCCTTGGGAAGATATTAAATTCTGTAACGTTTCCTTGCTCTGTTGGTTTCCGTTAGGGTATATTAAATTCTGTCACGTTTCCTTACTCTTTTGACTAAGTGGTGGTGATGTAAACATTTTTGCTGCTGCTTTATCAACCATCCGCTTTCCAGCATTAATAGCAACGGTCTTACCTACATCTATGGCCCTTTTACCAATCTCTGTTGCAGCGTCTTTACTTGCACTTAATGCAGTTGTTGCTGCCTGTCTTGCAGCATTCGAGGACAACATTCTTTTGAAAAATCCTGATATCGTGTAAAATATTCCAGCACCTCCTACTATGTATTTTTTAGCAAATCTTCTATTTGTTATGACAATCATTTTATAACTATGTCATTAAAGTTTTATATTCTAACGCATTTATCTTATTTTGGCTAAGTAACTCATCGCAGATACCGACTATCTCGTATCTTAATCCCGTATTTCCCGCTCTGAAGCTAGATATTCGAAGTGCCAACATTTCCACTAACGCATCGGGGTCTTGTGGGGGAACTACAACACCCTCACCCGTCGAGAACCTACCTTTCCGCATCGAGAGCAATGGCTTAATGATTTTATTCTATTTTAGGCATCTAGACGATTTGGGTTTATTCGGATTATTAGGTACATACAAGGCGCCTGTCGAGTCAAGAATTTCCCAGTACTCATCCAGATCGTTTTGACTGTATATCGTATCATCTGGATCCTTCATCGTCATCAATGCCCATAACCCTGGAGTTCCCTCGTAGGTGTTATTACCCACCGTTATATCATCCCTTCGATCGTGATTGGACTGTCTCCGATGTAAAAACCCTCATCTCTAGAGTATATTCCGAAAGTCGTATCCGTCGTCTTTTTATTCGCGCCCCATTCTTTTAAATATTTTGTCGCAATCTCACCTAGTTCAAAGGTTCTAATACCTGAAACTGGATCATCGTCCAACACGTCTATCGATGGATACTGTGGGAATTCAATCGCTTTGAACGTTGTCGATAGCGATTCTGGTAATGCTTGAAGAGCTGTAGAAGTCGCCGTAGTGCTTTCCTTAATCGCGCCTAATTCTTTAGATATTCCAGACTGTGAGTTGATTATGGGTTTGTACGCCTTTATCAATTCCCGCTGAAGCCCAATGTCCCCTAATTTCTCTGATAACGAGGCTTGTCTAGTATTTTGCTTCATCTTGAGAAAGTTCTCAACGATAAAGTCTCGTTTGGCTGGGTCTTGAATTTTTAGAAACGACATTTTTTAATTTAGAAACATGATATTTAAACGTAAAAACGTAAAAACGTAAAACGTAAATAAACGTTCGTTTTGTATTCAATTCATTTTGCCTAAGTGTTTCGTCGCTTCATCTATGTTGATATTGGTTTTACTCCTAACCTCTTCCTTCATTTGATTAAATTTCTCGAATTCACTTAGAATAACAGAATATTCCAAGTCTGAGATATTATTATCATCTAGGGCTTTTGAAACAAGGTCGCTGATCGAATTGAGTTTCCCTTCGGCTATAGTCCTGATTTTTGAATGATTTTCTTGCCGCAGCGATAATATTCGGCGGACTTGGGTAGATATCAGAGATAGTGCTCCAGCTCCAGCGGATAAAGATACCACGGCGGGTGCAGCTACGATTGAACTTTGAAAAGTTACACCTAATACGCTGGGCCCCGAAGGTGTAAGGGTTAACAAACCTCCCAACGCTTCGACTACTTTAACACTCTTTTGATATTTTTTTACAGATTACGTCTTTCTCTTCACGTTCTCGTAAGATTTCCTGTTGAATTTCAGATATTTTCTGAAGGCGATAGGTGTCTGCTTTGTTCAATTCCATTTTATAATATTAGAGAATATTTCTTAAAATGGAAATCAAGTTTGCTCGTAATTCACATAACATATCGAGTCTCCTTCGTTTATGGTGACTGTCCCAAGGTCTCTAAAATTCTTAATATCGAGTAAAATTTCTTCCACGAACCCAGTAACGGTATCGCTTAGCAGGCGACACCCCGCCTCTATAAATTCTGAATGGAGAGAAACTTTACACGATCCTTTCGTCATTCGGACACCTAGACCTAACGGTAAAACAACCGTCTCATGAGAATGAATAGTTATCGCTTCTTGAGCAAAAAACTCCCACGTTAGACCACCCATTTGTCTTTGCGGTCTATACTTTACATCCCACATGCCTTCACACACCTTCCACCTGACGGATCTCGGTCGAGTTCTTACTTCTGGAACAAATTTGGGTTTTGTCCACCCCATTTTATGAATCGGAAATAGAGACATTTTATATATATATACAATATTTTTTAAAGTAACAATCCGAGAAGCGGAATATTTTTAAATGGTGAATCTGGTCCTAGTATAAGTCCTTCCCCATTTACGAACCCATTACCTCTTTTCAGATACAGACCTTCTCCTACATCGTTTAATCCAGATCCTTGGTATGGCTTCATATATAAGCCCTGCCTCTGTTGCACTATCTTGTAGTTTTTATCTTTAGTATTGAGATATATAGCCCCACCCGTTCCGGTGACTTTATCAATTACTTTAGAACCAACCGCTGCACCTATTCCAGTTAAAGCACCCACTGCTAAGCTCGGTAATACGCTAGATAGTAGGAATTTGCCAGCAGTTGCAAGAAAGGGTAAAATGGCGCCGATAAAGCCGCCTTCGACTTCAGCGTTATGTATTAATTGCGTTTTACTCATTTTTATAGTCACGCCTTTCCCATCCTGATACGCTTTAGCTAGTTTATTGAGTTGTGCTTCGGTGAGAGCTAACACGTGCTCTCCGTTTAAATCGCTGTGCTTTAATCCAATACTAACACCTGTTCCCGCTTGTAGCGATCTTTTAATTTTATCTTTTTGTCCTTCTGAAATATTGACTTTGACGTTTGTGTATCGACTCATTTTATATAGAACTTAATAAATTTTTAAGCTTCTCTAATATGAAACTGTATCGATGATTCCTCACCTCGCAGATTAATTAGCTTACCATTCTGATCTGTAAGAGTCGTTTCCATTGTTGAAATCGTGGATAGGGTGATTGGAAGATAGATCAAATTTCTCGGCGTTTCAATAATCTTGTAACCGGGCCCTATGTTCGGGAAGAAGGAATAGATAATGTTATCTGTATTTCCGTTGCTATAGGATGCTACAATGACATCGCTCGTAACCCTCAGATTGCTAAAACTCATTATGTCCACTATATTTCTCGATTCGTGGTATCCCTCGAAAAATCGTCGGTTCGTGAAACCGTTAACAGATAGAATTACCCACCTGAAAATTAACCCCGTATTTCTTCGCTATATACATAACCGTCTTTAACGTATTGCTGTTAGCTTCTATCTTAATATTATATTCTCCGTTAGCCACATCATGATGCCCCCTTTATTTCATTATTCTCTGCACGTATTCGTTAATATCTGTAATTTCATAGCAGCCTTCGGGGATGGTTATAGTTTCCCACGTCGGTTCACCCCTCATAGCAGTCATCGTCGAACATGAAAAGTCGTTGTTAGTCGCGTCGATGTTTGAGAATGAATAATATGTTTCCAGATTGACAAGAGCCATTTCGTACTTTCTCTCTTTATCGAACTGTATCAGCGGATTGAACCGCGTCCTTATTCTTGAAGTCTTGTCATTTAATAATTATGTGAAACGATGACTTTGGCTCTGAGTTACGAGCAATCCTTTCGGTGTTATCTGCAATCTTTTGTAGAATCGATTCCATTTTTTGATTAGCAAAAGATATTTTTATAATGGAATGTAGAATTCATCGAACCCGCATCTATACTTTCCGTTATTCTTATTACTAGTCTGGTCTATTATTACAAATCTGTGAGGTTGCTCCCACGCTGTTTTGCCTACTTTGCTAAATTCCTCCTTTGGAATGTCGGTACTCACGTAGTCGTTGTAGATGTGATCAATATTTTTCAGGTCTTGGAGAAACAAACAGATAAAGTTCGCATTCTCTCTAACTGTCTGTCTCGGTAGTTTGAAATAATTCTGTGCTAGATAGAAACTGTCGACGTTACTGTGTCTTCCTCGGATGTAACAAGTCTCGCATTTATTTTGCGTTTCTAACTGTAAATCATCGAAAATCATCAAGTTCTTCTTGTCACAGGTCAAGTCACTCGGGTCTGGCACGTCTTCTACTGATTCAAAGAACTGGGAAAAAATATCAGATTTTTTATTCAAGTGTTTAGCCATTTCCTCAGTTACAACCTCTGGGGAATAATTTTGTCTCATGATCTCGTCTTGAATATAAAATAACCCGATGATGGATTCTTTAGGTAGTTCTTCTTCAAATGCTTTTTTCAGAATTTTATACTCTGGTTGAAAGAGAAACCTTCCGAATATTTGCAGATTGTCGTAATCTAACCATCCGGGTCTTAGAAGTAGGTTCAACGGTAAAGTAGTCTTACCGCATCCAGACTTTCCTACGATTAACCCTCTTATACTTCTAGGTAAAAGAGGGTTATTGAATTTCTTGGATAATATGTCGTTCCACGATAAAACATTTTTTTACTTTTATTTTAAATATATCTAATTGTATTTAAAATGTTTTGTGTAAAGTGTAAAACTCATTCTGAAACTAAAAATATTCAAATGTTATAACGAAGAATGGAAGGTCAATGCTTAGAGGCACGTGTGATGTTTGTGGAAAAACAAAGACTCAATTCGTGAAAGCTGTAAAAGGTGGGGATCTAGTTGGGTCTCTAAATTCAGTAACCAGCGGTATTAAGTTTCCATGGGCTAAATTTCCAGGAGAGATGCATTTACCAGGGCATCAGTTACGGGTCCTGGAACTAGACTGGATTTGAGATTGAATCCTGATGGAACTCCTAAAGATTGGTCGAAACCTGTTGACAAGGTTGACAACGCTGCATATTATCATGATTTAGCTTACAACCAGCACTCTGATACGGCTTCTAGGAATGTCGCCGATAGAGCAATGCTTAATGAATTGAATAATATACCTAATCCAAGGTTATGAGAGAGATTTTAGAGGGCTATAGTCAAGCCTATGTGTTCTACTAAATCTAGTCTCGGGTTAGGTTTTAAAAAAGCCTAAAATTACAGCCCGTTCTGAAATGGACCAATCAATTAGCGAATGAATTGCATGAACCAGCAGAAAGGCATTTTAGAAAGAGAAAGGTCTACGTTAGTGGAATAGATGAGATTTGGGCTGCTGATCTGGTCGATATGCAGGCTTTCGCTAAAGATAACGATGGTGTGAAATATCTGTTAACCGCGATAGATATGTTTTCAACTTATGGTTGGATCGTGCCATTAAATGATAAGAGTGGAAAATCTACCGCTAATTGCTACGTGAAGATACTGGAGCGCGGTAGAAGGCCTATTAAAGTATGGGTAGATAAAGGTTAAGAATTTTATAATGAAGACGTAGAGAATTTGGTTGAGTTGTACTCTACTGAGAATGAAGAAAAATCTTGCGTCGTTGAGCGCTGGAACAGAACGATGCGAGAGGAAATGTTTAAGTACTTTACAGCTAATTCAACAAGAAGATATATAGACGTGTTGGGTGAAATGGTTAGTAATTATAATGAGACTAGGCATTCTTCTATTAAAATGACACCATCTAAGGCTAGTTTTAAAAATAATGAAAAGACTGTATGGATGAATTTATACGGTGATGAGATCTCAGAACCCATTAAGCCTAGATTCTCGATTGGAGAATAGGTTAGGATAACTAAGAAGAAGAATATATTTGAAAAGGGTACACACCTAGATGGACGGGAGAAGTTTTTACAGTATCCCAGATTCAATACACGGATCCTCCAACTTATCAGATTACTGAGTTTAATGGAGAAGAAATACAAGGCTCATTTTATGAACAGGAGCTACAAAAAAGTACTCCAGAAATATTTAGAATCGAAAAGGTAATCAGATAACATGGAAGAAATCGCTGTCTTTCAATTCTTGGATTGATAATGAAGACTTGGTTGGTGTGTGATGACTCATCGAAACTTCTGGACATTCCAGGCCTATAGGTGGGTGTTTTTTGAGCTAGGCTATTGGTTTGTGTATGAATCGTGGCCCATTAGGAATATTTTGGTGAGCTTTAGGTCGGACATTTGACCTTGGCCTTGGTTGTGAGGTTTTCGGAATTGTTTTGTAACCCTCCCCTTGGTTAGAAATGAACGAATTAAGCTTATTTTGGTTAAATGTCTAAAGCAGCGCACTTATCTACTACTAATGTGAATTAACTTCTGCGGCACAACTTTGCCGATCAAAGTTGAATAATATTTTTCTGACACAAGTCCAATGACTCTAGTGTCACATTGATCCAAATGTGATTTGCAGATGGTTTTTATTATCATAATTTCATTTAGCTGGTCTTCCCAGAAGATGTCGTATTCGTAAATGAGCATTTATGTAGAGTTTCTTTAGCACCAGAGATCGTCATTGACTCCGCTATCGTTGTTCCAACAATTGTCGTCACCTTCTTATTCTTAATTTTAACAACCGCCATAGCATGATGTTCAAACTCACAGAATCGAAAAAAAACTCTGAATTGCGTAAACCGCTTTACGAACTCGTTCAGGTATTCAAAACATAAGCTACGTTTTAACATTATGGCCACAACACGCAATATCACTGATTATCATATTTCTATAGTCTGTAATGCCTTGCAGGATTTGAAAGGCCTGACAATCTTGAACTTTTGAATTAAACGAATTGTATTGTAATGATAGGCCCTCAATTTGCTGTTATGGAGCAAATTTGTTTCTATCTTACAGAAACGTTGCAATTTAAAGCATTCAAATCGTAGTGATTTCATGCGCTCTCATTCTTTTACAATGAGTACAACAGCAATCAAATTCATTGTTGCTTATAAATTTAAACAGAAACACAGGACTATTGCCTGTACGAAACATTTCAACCTCGATGTCTCAAGAATGAGGTCATTGCAATGGAAAGCGCCAGTTTTGGAAGAATGCACATTGGACGGTGTCTAACAGCTGGAGAAGTTGAGGAACAAAAGCGACTTGCTGGAGACGATCTCAAAATTGTAGGATGCTCAGCAGACGTGTTGGAAATAATGGATAAGAAATGTTCTGGAAAAACTGAGTGCGACGTTCGTCATTCTGACATTGCAGCTGAAAACATCAAACCTTGTTTCCCTGGTTTGGTCATGTATCTCGAAGCCAGTTACAAATGCATCAATGGTAAGCTTTGTAGTATATCAAAGAAACATTTTTCGAAGCATGGGCAAATAATATATTAAATGAATTTTGGAATATATTAATTCTCAGCGGCAAAGGTAAAACTGCTATAAAGAGAGAATTGTTCTCTGAAAGCCAGACTGTGGTGTGGTCGCTGCGAGCTGATCCTTTTGTTGTTGTTGCTTCCTCCACTTTCTACTTTATGCATTCAAAGTTATTCTGACTGTCTGGTTCGTGAAGATTATTCGCCAATTTTCGCTAAGAAGGAAGCCGCACATTCTGAAAACAATGTTAATTATCTTACTTGTGTTGAAAATATGATCGTCTGAAATAGTATGGAAGTTCAATCACAATAGGCAATAATATTATGAGCAAAAATCGAATTTCCATAGATCGAAGCAGTTTGGGCAGTTCATAAAGTTCAGCGAAATTTAACGTGCAAAATCCACCTAATAAAATGTTTGTCATACAAATACAATTAAAGGTAAACATGTCCAATTTCTAACGTATCCACTGCCATGAGAAGGGACACTGTATAATTTGCATTCAGCATACGGAATAGAGTTGCTGCTAGTACGAGATGGCGTGCAGCAGCTTCATCTATAAATCTGAAATTGCAATAACCTTCTCCTGTAATTCAATTGCAACCAAAATGCAATCAAAATCTTTCGAAGATTGTTTTATACAATTATTTCCATAAGGTATAGTTAGGTTTTCCACTAGCAGTCATCATCTTTTATGGTGATCAGCAGATGTTTTAAATGGTGTGTCTCATTTGAGTGTCTTGTCTTATTTTTTTAGTTGTAGACGATAAACGTTCTTGCTCTGCTTCTGCTTCTAAGAACCCAACTCATATAATCATTTCATCTGAAACTGAGACAAATTGTGGATCCAAATCTCAACCATGGATTGTAGAAGCACCGATTGGTCAAAGAGTCAGCATAAGTCTTCTTGACTTTGCTACTTCGCGCTCAACTGAGATCGGAGAATCCACCAAACAGTTGTGTAACAGCCGTGGTATTATTCAGGACAAAACAGGAAGAAAAAATGTTTCAATATGTACGAACAGAGTGGAGAGAAATACAGCTTTATATCAGTCAAAAGGAAACAAGATCGAGATATCTTTCAATCCATCCAAAGAAAACAGCATCATTATGTTAAAACTAGAAGGTTAGTTTAGTTGATGCTTTGAATGCGTTGATGATTCATAATTGAGTGTGGGTCTACAATGACCATACACTTTAGGTCTGAAGGTTAGACAACGAATGTTAGTTATAGTTATGTTAGTTAGTCTGTTAGTTATATGCCTATACTATGTTTAGACAATGCCGATCTCATTTTGCGCTTTCTGAGTTGTTCGTATTTTCATTTTAATAGCGCTATTATTTTTGGTGATTGATGCATTTTGGTCGGTTACAGAATGCTCAGTAAATGCCGTGAGTCATTATCGTGTAATGGTGATGATGATGATGATGATGACGATGACGATTAACGATGAGGATGATGATGACAACGACGACGACGGTGATGATGATGATGATGATGATGATGATAATGATGATGATGGTGATGGTGGTGTGGTGGTGGTGATGATAACGATGACGATGACGACGACGGTTTGTTCATGCTGTTAAATGAGAGAACTGAATTTTTACACAGTGATTGTCGAGTAATTATTAACGCTTTTACAACTGCAGCAACAGAAAATCTGTGTTACCACATTGTAGCTGTCGGATGTTCGGATATAATTCCTCCTGAAGATACTTGGCTGAAGAGAAGTGATGATAAAATTCAAATCGGTTGCTATTCCAGTCGTCAAACCTGGCAACTCAACTGCAGAGAGGGAAAGTGGGTTGGGGTTCTGGGAAATTGTACACAAGGTAGGACTTTCATAGTCAAACGTTGAAGATTCCGTACGTTTATAAGGTTGGCCTACTTGCTTGCAAATTGCAATGTCAATTATCAAGGCTGATAGTTACATAGATTTTTCTTGCACTGATATCTGACCCTATTGTGAATCTTGGTCGATAAGATACTCAATGTCTTGGCCGGAATATATATATCTGTGGTTAGTGTATATATAAAATCAAGATGCAGCCTCTAATAGGAATGTCTTTCGAACAGCGCAGACATTAATCTGCATATACAGCAGACCAATAATCATTACTACATAGGACAATATTTTCCAATAATTTTCAACTGATGATCATAAATGAACCGGTGGCTCTCAACGCAACACACAGGATTTGTTCTCCTTTGCATAGGTTTAATCTCGCGTGATTCAGGCGTCGAACCTGCGACATCCTCGTCAATCTCAAGCGAGGAACAAGGTACTCGCACTTATACAGTTATGAAATTCGTTATTAGTCGATAACATAATAATATTTTATCTCTTGTTCCTAATATATTTTATAAATTCCAGTCATCAGTGCTCTATATAGCACGCAAAAGCTATTAGACCTCTTGAGGTATTTTGATGCATCGTCGATACAAAGTATTGAAGATAAACGCCCACAGTATCAAAACGTAAATCATACTTTGAAATGCAACATGAAGGTGTTAAGTACGGCCAACTGGAACTATGTAGAAACTGGACGAGCAAATATATTGCGGTTTCTCTTAAACATATTAACAATACTGTGTAATATTTACTTATGCTTTTATACTTTAGTTCTGGCTATGGTTGCCATCAGCGGGTGTACGTTGGCAATTTGCCTGGCAATCATTTGTGTTGGAGCTATTTGCGTACGTAGGTATGTATGGCGCACACTTATCGTTCAACAGCAATACACAGTTGTAGGCCTATTTACTATGCTAAATATTAAATCGTTGCTGTAAAACTTCTTTTTATATTTCTTTACTTCTAAAGAGGATAACGATATGGTGAGAAACTGATTAAAACGAAAATGAAATTGAAATGGGGTATCGACTACGACACGCTACTGTTAACTTTTATACTTTCCAAAACTACCCAGCAGCCATCTGCATGCATGCCTATATGTTCACAACTTCACATGCCTTAATTGCCTGCTTAAAATGGTGAAATGGAGCACTGTCGTAACTCTTGGCTAACTGTTCATGCTTTCAACTAAGCATTTCATTCACGCTACATGTGTGTAATCTTGAGATAATGAAGACTGCTACAGTTAACTTGAGAAAAATGCTATGGAATCTGTCAACTTGCGGCTTGTCCACAATGATCCCTAACTAAGCTAAACACCGGTTATATCATAACCTCTGCCGAATATTTAATATTCGGCAGAGGTCAGCAGCTTCAGTAACGGATGTCTAAATACATTGAGCTCCCAGTTATTCGAAAGATGTCAGCACTGATACAAAACTTCCCACAAAACGCCAAAACGAATGCGTTGGTAGTATGTATGCCATTGCTAAGAGCAAAGCTCCTAGCATGAGGAAAGACGGCTCTATTGACACTCAACGATCTTAAATGTAAATTGCGTAGCTCTCTGTGACGAAAAATGGATCGAACAGTTGGAGCTAAAACGAGAATTCTCGGAAATCGCGAAATTGGTGTTTTTACCCATAGTGTTTGCTCCTTTGATGGTTGCTAAAATCAGTTTCTTCAAATGCTGTCATCTTTCATCATCACAATCTTTACAATTGCTATCATAATGTTCTTGAGCTTCTTCAGTTGACTCGCCATGAATAATATTGAGTTTCTTTGAAGCCCCTCCAAGTAGATTCGTCATACATACATCGCAATAGGCCTAGAGCCTATATGAGGTTCACATCGACTTACTCACGCTACAATATGCTCTGAGAAAGAGTTGCCCTGGTGGACGCTTAAACTAATTAGATCAGAAGAGCAAGCCATGAGTGCGAAGTCGATGTTCACTTTCTTGCCCTCGCCATAATATGAGAGCTGATGTCTACTCCTCTTCTTCGCTGTCCTCACAGCCTTCTTATCTTCCACTTTATAGCAGAGCTTAAGAGGTTTCGTAAGATATTTTGAAACACTTTTCTGGCATGGGAGCATATAATGAAGTGAGCTTCACAATTAATCATTTTTCGGGAAGCTTATGTTGAATATTTATATAACTACAACTTATAATTTGTATGTCGTTCATGATAACTTAATCTTCCAATTTTGTGATTATGTCGAACAATATAATACAGAAATAATGCGCTTAAACAATTGTGAAATAATTCCAAGCTAAATATATTCTCAAATTAATTGTTTGATAACCTCAGAACTTTTGCCATTTTTATTTAAATTTTAGATTTCACGCTCGAAGCAAGTATAAGCAAGATTACAAGACATTGAACTTCAGTGCAAACTCGGCTGGAAGTCGGTTTATAAGTCATCCCAATTCAACTGTCGTCTTGACCGGAAATGACGCGTGTGCGACTGATGTGCAAAATGCACCGACTTATTCCGTCTTCGTTGGTGAGTCGAGTATCAACGACAGTGATCCACATCCAATCAGCACTTGCCACATGGCGCATTCTGGCGCTGGACAATAGACATGATGCCATTGCATACGTGCAATTGTTAACTGCACATTCGACATTTTTATTTTCTTTGATTTTTCTTCTAATTCTTGTTGCTGCAAACAATTTAAATCGTGTGGACTCATACATAGAGATTGTTGTTAATTTGGTATGCATTGCTTCTCAATTCATGATACTGTAAGATATTCCACAAAATAGGCCTAAATTCACCAAATGCCACATTACAGGTTACTGGACGTTTGGTGAAAGAGAGGAGTGGAGTCTGATGACCCGCTTTACACCTACTGTGAATGAGAATGGCAGCTGATCACATTACCAACCATTTCGTAAAAAACACAGATCAGATAGCTTATAACCACCTAATGTGATGGAGTGATGCATTATTTCCCTCAATGCTGTAAGAGATGCTCAACCCACTTTAAGTTTATTCAGCTATTAGTTTCCGTAATGCATTACTTCCGTAAATCATCCAGTATATTATTTAAGTGTCCACTTTGCCTAAGAGACGCGTTATATATCGCTACTCCACTACACAATGCTGTAAATTATATCTTTGGTAACAAAAATTAACTGCAACGAGAATATTAAAGGTGTGTACAATTTCTATATGTAACGAACAATTTAATTCAAGATTCTTAATTATATTGTTCCGTTTGGGTGGTGATTCTTTTATCTGCATGCCCGTAATGACAATGTCTATATTGGAAAACACAAAGTACTAAAAGGTAAACAAAATCCAAGGTCATTTAAGGGTCAAAGGGTCAGAATAAAGCTAAATGGTCATAAATTCGCAAAATTTTTGCTATTTGGTTAATTCTGAGTAATGGCTGTTTACCTTGATCTTGCCCTTTTGACAATGAAATCTAAGGGGTCAATGCCACTTACATGTAGGCCTATTCATCAGTGCGTTGCTCTGGCTGTGTATTTTCGCATATTCGCCATTAAACTACCAAACATCATCGTGTAACTCAGACGTTCATCACAAACGTACCTGACGAATTTGAATAACCTGTGCAGTGTACACGTGTTTCGATGATCCAATAGCAATATTAAACATATCAATTGTAACTAGTGAGTTGATCTCTAAAATTCCAAAGCGCCACCCAGAAGAGAATAGCAGGGCACTAGCTCATTCGCGCGCACTGTCAAGTCAATGGGGTTGTCATCTCCCAGAGGGTCAGTTTAATGCCAATAGCAGTCCTGCACTGTGGTCTACTGAATCATTTGACCCTTTATTCGTAATGTCTGTAAGAATCATCAACACACATGTATGAGCAACCTGTAAATCGCCTTACCAATGTTGTTGTTAAATTAGACGATAATCCTATTCTTATGAATGATCAGGGTGATGTATTTCTTTTATCACTGAAGGTTTTGAGACGGTCCCCAACATAATAAATATGCATCTGGTACTTTAAACTTTATCGTATTTATGCGCGCTTTGTTCATTGAACAATTTCCTATACTGATATGCATTCTTCATAGACGTGTACTAGGCGTCGGTGAATGTTCTATTTGTTACATTTGAACAGTTTCAAAAAGAATAAAATAAGACTTTTTTCAAACTAGGTTTCACATCTAAATTATAGAATGATTTGAGGCAATCTTTTAGATTCATACAATAATTCGTTTGCTGGATAGAATATTTTTCTTGAAGTTAAATCACTGTCTGTAGCTCAGCTGGGAATATGCATTCGACGCTGAATCGTTTAATGACTATTCCGGTGTTAATTGCGATACTCTTACAGTCATGTATGTCGGCAGATGAACTCATCAGAGGACAAGGTAATAAATATGTCTGTTCTTAGTTGTTACCTGCCTGTCAAGATAACTTTTAATTATAAGGGAAAGTTAATATTAGTAACACTGGTGATGATGATGATGATGATGAGTGCTCTGCCCGAAGGCAGGTCCATTGGCCTTACGCCACCCGAGGATGAGGTGGGTGAGGTGGTTTCCCGTTGCCTTCCTCACAGACAATAATAGGTGAGCAACTTGTCCAAGGTCGCTACGCAATGACTCGGGGTTGGTTCGAACCTGCGATCCTCCGAACACAAGGCACCGAACATCCCACTACGCCACCGCGCCTCATTAGTAACACCAATGTAGGCTATATTGAGTTTAAATATTAATAGTGAGCTTTCATTCATGATACACGAAGTGATAGCAACAACTTCAAAACTCAAAGATAATAAGTTTCAACTCACGACTACATAAGTCTAGACGTTGCACCATCTACACGGTGATTCATTAAAAAACGTACCTTACATAGGTTAGCATAACTCAGGTAAATGACCATTAATTTTAATGAAATTTCAGAATAATGATGCTTGATATTCTATTCAAGTGCTACATAAATCATTTGACACACCAAGCTAAAATGACGTAACGCGATTGACGAAACTAATGACGTCACGAAAATATCGCGAAAAAATGGTGTTTACCGATGAGGATAAACAATTTGTTACATTCTTACGAAAGAATAAAAAGTACAGTGCAAAACGTGGATTAAATGCGTTACTTTCAAAGATCGACAAAACTGGGTCTTTCCATCGTCGACCAGGCAGCGGCCGCCCGCGTACGGCAGCAACAACCGACAATGCTGAAAAGGTTGAATCGCTGGTGCTCAGCCAGGAAGATATGCCGCAAACGCATCGCACACAGAGACAAATTGCTCGAGAAATAGGAATCAGTCAGACATCAGTTTGGAGAATTGTCAAGAATGATTTACATTTGCGATGTTTAAAGAAACGACACGCTCAAGAACTCACAGCAGCCAACAAGCAAGCAAGATTGACACGTTCCCGTCAGCTACTGAGGTTGTATCCTGCAAGCTTAGTGAATTTCATTTGGTTTACTGATGAGAAATTGTTTACTGTGGCAGCACCCAGTAACAGTCAGAATGATCGTATTTATGTCTCAGCCGGTACAAGGAAGAGAGACGTTCCAGCAAATCGTCTTTTGCGGACTCGACCAACTTTCAGCAAGTCCCTTATGGTATCTGTCGGGGTATCTGCACTCGGTCGTACGAACATCCATTTCATCGAACCAGGTGTTAAGATTAATGGACAATATTACAGAGATGTTCTACTAATGCAGGGTCTCTTGCCTGACATTCGTGAGATAACGGAGTATTTCATCTTCCAGCAGGATAGCGCTCCTGCGCACAGAGCTCGGGAGACCGTTGCGTTACTCGAAACTGAAACACCTGATTTCATCCCGCCTAATTACTGGCCACCTAATAGCCCTGATTTGAATCCAGTGGACTATAAGATATGGAGCGTCATGCAGGAAAAAGTCTACAGAAATCGAATACATGATGTCGACGAGTTGCGTCACCGAATTGTGGAGGTATGGGATGAAATGGATCAGCGCATCATTGATGAGTCAGCCAGGCAGTGGCGTAGGCGTCTTCGCGCGTGTGTTACTGCCCGAGGGGGTCAATTTGAACATAAACTGTAACTTTCTTCCTATTCAGAACTGATTCCTCTATGTTCACTTAAAATTTTTTTGACATAAACCGATATTTGACGGAGTTACAATTAAATATCTAGGGGTACGTTTTTTAATGAATCACCGTGTATGTGCTGTGATTCGGTTGATACGCTTTGTGTATATAAGGCATATGTGATATGCGAAGCGTTACGCAAAAGTCTTAGGTAAAGGTATCCTGAAAATTGTGTTAGAGGTAGATGTAATTTTTATTGCTTTTAATTATTGGATATTGTCTGAGAAGCATTGACCGTTTACTGAGCACTGAAACTTTATGCAGTAATAATGCAAAAATACATTAAGCATTATCTATATATGAGGAAAATCATACACGCCCATAATTAACTTTGTTATCGTATATATATATCAATATACTGTGATAATACGATAAAATTACATCCATCTCTATCTGCAGCTTTCTATCAGACACTTAGTGGAATTTTGCTGCCCATGAACTATAACATTAAATTTATTATTGCATATAGTTTATATCAATTGCATGAATTGTCAATAACCAACTTCATTGTTTTTGATATTGAAGATACAACACAGGACTTTTGTCAATATGAAACATTTCAACCTCGTTGTCTGAAGAATGAGGTCATAGTGATGGAGAGTGCCACATATGGAAGAATGCGGATTGGACGATGTATAACGACTGAAGAAATGGAAGAGCAGAAACTACTGGCTGGGGACAATCCTCGAATTCTCGGTTGCTCAGCAGATGTTTTACAGATACTTGATAAGAAATGTTCTGGAAAAACTGAGTGCGACGTTCGTCTATCTGACATCGCAGCTGAAAACGTCAGACCCTGTTTTCCTGGTCTGGTCATGTATCTCGAAGTTAGTTATGAATGCATTAACGGTAAGCATCAGAGATAATCATACCTATGTTATATTATAATAGTTATTTGTTGCCGTAATTGATAGCCCAATTTCACTCTTATGGCATTGATAAGGATGAAATAACCTCCCAAGTATCTTGACAAGCAAAATTTTCATAAAGTCTCAAACTGGTTTATATGTAGATATGTGCATAAATTTAGCCACCATCGACACAGTCTTTTAATGAGATGTCTTATTTTACAGTTGTGGACGACAAACGTTCGTGTTCGGTGTCTGCTGCTAAGAGCCCAACTCACATAATCATATCATCTGAAACTGAGACAAATTGTGGATCCAAATCTCAGCCATGGATTGTAGAGGCACCGATTGGTCAAAGAGTCAGCATTAGTCTTCTTGACTTTGCTACTTCGCATTCAACTGAAATCGGAGAAGCGAAACAGTCCTGTAAGAGCCGTGGTTTAATTCTGGACAGGGCAGGACGGAGAAACGTGTCAATATGTGCGAACGGACTGGAGAGAAATGCAGCGTTATATCAGTCAATTGGAAATAAGATCGAGATATTTGCCAATCCATCTGAGAAAAACAATATTATTATGTTAAAACTGGAAGGTAAGTTTACATGTATTGGAGTGTTATATATTGTGAATTCTATGAGAGCTATGATCAACCGCTAAATTATTTTGTTTAACAACTTAGAAAATAGAATGTACAATTGTATGTCTACCGTTCATTCATCACAGACAAGTTTTGCTGTGTTTTATTCAAGCGTGGAAAATTTGTTTCTTTCCTGCGAAGCTAAAACTTTTAACAGCCAACTCCCTTCCCATTTTTATTAATCACATTTATTAGGCGTCAGCTTGTACGTGCATCTAATTTTGAAAATTGAAAACGGTTTAGCACTTGAGGCAGCTGTGACAATGTTGTAGCTGTCGGATGTTCTGATATAATTCCTCCGGAGGATAGTTGGCTGAAGAGAAACGATGATACTATTCAAATCGGTTGCTATTCCAGTCGTCAAACCTGGCAACTCAACTGCAGAGACGGAAAGTGGGTTGGGGTTTTAGGAAATTGTACACAAAGTAAGATAGACCTTTCTCTGGTGTATTATTGATACTGTTGTGCAACTTTTGCTCAAATTCTTAGTACCAAGTATAAATCTGCAAGTGGAAAGTAATCGGCCGTGTTTTCCATAGCGCTAGCATACTGAATGAATGTGGTGCACAAGTTCAGATTAAGGCTGTCCTCCTTTTGTGCGACATGTAAATAACCTTCAAATGTACAGCTGCAGATACGTATAATGCGTAGTTTCTTGAGCGATGGAATTTTCAATATCTTTGTTTGATTTGCTCACGTTTTACAGGTTTTCTGTCGCAAGAATTTAAAATCGACCCTGATGTACACGCGACAATTTCGAGCGAGGAACAAGGTTATTTTAGCGAATTGTTTAGGCTTATCTGAAATAATGTCGTCTTCTTTAAATATGCATTCAATCTTTTAAAAGTGCTGAACATGAATATTCTATTTATAATGAGGACATTCAATAGGGTCCAAGAAACTGTAGCATGCATTTCACATGCAAGTCTAAAGTGTATCATAATTGCGATCATAATCTACCACTGCAGTATCGAGAGACAATACGCGACCGATTTTGATATACACATAATGTATTTTAAGTACCGGTAAGTAAGTATGCAAGTATATTCTTTATTGAACCAACTGCTTATCATTACATTTAAAAGTACAGCATTCTAATTAAACAATTGAAAAAGGGTTTATCTTTGGATTGTCTGCAGCATACATGCGGTTGTGGGAATTAGCAGATCATCTTTTAAATAGCAATACATCAATTTTAATAATACAACATTCTCATTAAAATGTAGTTATAGTTCAGATGCTGTTTGTATCGAATTACAATCAAGTTTCAGCATTAAAACTGGTACATCCACAGAGTTGTTTTTTTATTTAGTTCTTGCGATAGTAGCGATTTGCGGATGTACACTGGCAATTTGCTTGGCCATAATATGCGTTGGAGCCGTTTGTTTGCGCAGGTATGTACGCCAACATTTATTGTTTGGTAATATTGAACAATTGGGTGTGTTACTAGCAAAAAGGTGCCTTTAGTAGTTTGGAAAACAATTTTGGTGCAAGATTTACATCAAAAACTCTACTCTCAATGTGAATTTAAGCACGTCTACAGACAGTCGCCTCTAAAGCACCTCTTTAAATCGCTCGTCATGATTAACCTGATTAGGTTGAATTGTCAGTTGCCGTTTAACGACAATGTGTTGAGCAGAGTCGGAGTTTGTTTAGTTCCACAGCATAAGATAAGCGGCTTTGATGCTTCAAGCGACACTTTGAGAGTTTAGCTATTCGATAGATGTAAGCACCAAAACAAAATTGCACACAAACAGCCGCATCAGCTGACATTCTCGCTATCACATGCCTTAGACTTAGATATACTGCAATAATTATATCACAGACCCATCGTAATTACAATATGACTTTAGTTGGTCCTCTGTGAATCTAAAACCGCATAGACGAAAATGTCTTGAAATTAAGCCCATTAACTGTTACCCGTTACTGAAGGGTAGCTTTATTTAGAATATCACTGACGAATTATTTTGATAATAAATTATAACAAGAGATTAAACTTAAAAGTGCTGTTATCACCTATTGTTCTCTTCTATTAGCCCAATTCTTCTCGAGTCATCTTTATGTGACATCATGGCACACTTTCAATGTAATAAGATGTACTTATATCATTTTATGTACGTAACAGACCAACTATTAATTGAATTGTTTAGAAACTCAGAGCAGTTGTCATGTTTATATGAATTTTAGATTCTATGCTCGAAGCAAGAATAAGCAAGATTACAAGACACTGAACTGCACGATGAACTCAGCCAGAAGTCGGTTTATCACTCAGCCTAACTCGACATTGGTCTGTGCAGGAAATGACGTATGCACGACTAATGGGCAAAACGCACCGACGTATTCAGTCTTTGTTGGAGAGACGAATCTCAATGAAACAACGTAAACCCAATAAGAGGCAACCACTGAGACACGTGGCATATTCTGCCGTTTCGTAGTAAATGAATTCATTGCACTCGTGTTAGCAGGACCTCATGACTTCATTTGATTCGAGTTTGATACTAATCTATGAGCGTATCTTTGCTTACCGTACAGTCAGTTTTGTTGGTCCCTGCATCATGCTGCAAACATGATTAATTGAATCTAAGCAGCCCTGTCAAGCTAAAAGTGACCAGTATGTTTTGTTCTTCATGTTTGAATCACTTTTAATGAGATTCATTAAAATTCAACATTGGTCCCTATTCATTTATTCATAACAGAAAGTATTACATAGCATCTCTTTATGGTTACAACGAAGGGGTGCTTCTGGCCGCAGCTCGGCAAAAAAAATCAGTTTTGCAGCTACGGAGTAGTATGCCTCAGAAATTGTAACTAAGGAACTGCACTTCGACGGAACTGAAATGAAACATTATGTATCTAAACAAAAACCACCTACAGCAGCATGAGTAACGTGAAGCACCAAAAACATAGCTGTTATATCATTGTACGTAGCTCACTGAAGAAATATGATAATGAACCCTATTTAACGATGACATGTGCGACAAAACATTTGAATGTTGGACCAACTACCTGTTTGTGAAAGGCTGATAAATTGATTTCGGACCATCGTTTGAGACGAATGTTCCATGCGTTTATTGAGTTTACATTGCCACACAGGAACTATATAAATTTCATGCCTTGACGCTTCTTTAAAAACATGTAGACCTACCAGGTATCAAACGACGCCAGTCGAAGTTAAAGATTTTGAAGATGAATGCAGTGAACAGTTTCATCAATATCATTGACTCTGCTATCATTGTAAATTAATCTGCAGTTTGGCAGATTGATTCCGAATTGTAACGAATTGATTTGACTGCTTAAGCAATCTCTTAGGTGCCCCTCTCGAATGCTTTATTTAATCAGAGGAAGTCCGTTTCAGGCATAGCCAATATGTTTTGTTTTCCTACTTATTCTAAACAGGCTTTTACTTTAGTAATTCAAACGTTTTGAGACGATCCCCAACCTAATAAATATGCACCCGTGACCGGATTAATCCGGCATTATCGGTATCGTATTTATGCGCGCGCTTTTATTATAGGAGCCTACTAATTTGCACTTTCCCTAGACAAACGTAAGCTAGTCATCAAGTAAAGGTCTGCAGTGGGCTGCATATGTAAAGCTGCTCTTACACGTAGGACCGAATAAGCGATTGTACAAATTTAGGCGTCACTGTGCAATTTGAATAATTTAACGCAATTTGAGATTTGCTGGTGGGTTTTGAACGACACTGCGTCAGTGTAGTCTAAAGTTTCAATTATCGTCTTGAAATTGGCAACATGCAGTCGACGTTCAGTCACTTAACGATTTCGGTATTAAGTGCGATGCTTTATCGGGTATGCGTGTCAGCAGACGAGGTCAACAGAAATCGAGGTAAATATTTATCATCAGTGGTTTTCAAAATTTTGGAACTTGTTTTGAATCGTGTCTGAATTCACATCACTAATAACAATAATGAATTTCATGAATATTTAACATTGATTCGACAAACTCTATTGTTTGATATTAATGTTCATAACAATTATTCTTGTCTTAGCAAAATAGAGTGTTATGTCACCAACCAGACTGGGCTTCTAAAGATATGCTCTTCGTGTTTTTCGCTGGCTGTTGAACAAACACTCACAAGATAAGTTTAGGTTTAAGATAAAAATTATGTTTCTTAGCCTAGTTGGATTTAAAAACAGAAAATCTATATTAGCCACATAACAGTCAGATTAATTCAGGCATGTTTGGAGATCCTCAGTTATAACACGATCTTTCTTTTTTAAATGTGTATTGACTTCTGCGGCATCACTCTATCGGTCAAAGCTGAATAATATTTCTCTGATACAGGTTCAATATTACTAAGCTGATTCCAGTTTCCCATTGATTCAAATGTGATTTCAAATGCTTTTCATTATCATAATTTCATTTAGCTGGTCTTCCCAAAAGATGTCGTATTGGCAAATGAACATTTATATAGCTTTTCTTCAACACCAGAGATCATCATTATCTCCGATATTGTTGATACAACAATTGTCGTATTTTATTTCTTAATTTCAACAACCGCCAAAACATCCTGTTCAATCTCACGGAATTGATAGTACTCCAGTTTGCGAACTCGTTCAATCATTCAAGACATTCGCTTTAACATTTTGGCCACATCACGGAATATCGGTGATGATTATATTACTTATATTACCATATTGCAACGCAGGGTTTGGAAGGCTTGACAAGTTTGAACTTCTGAATTAAACTAATTGTATTGTAATTATAGCACTCAATTTTTTGTATGGAGCCAAATCGGACCATAGTAGTTGTTGCGCTCTCATGTTTGTGGCGGTAATAAAATCATTGTCTTTATAAATTTAAACAGAAAAACAGGACTATTGCCTGGACGAAACGTTTCAACCTCGGTGTCTCAACAATGAGGTCATTTTGATGGAAAGCGCCACTTATGGAAGAATGAACATTGGACGGTGTCTAACAGCTGGAGAAGTTGAGGAACAAAAGCGACTTGCTGGAGACGATCTCAAAATTGTAGGATGCTCAGCAGACGTATTGGAAATATTAGATAAGAAATGTTCAGGAAAGACAGAATGCGACTTTCGCATCTATGACTTTGCAGCGGAAAACGTCAAACCTTGTTTTCCTGGTCTGGTCATGTATCTTGAAGTCAGTTACAAATGCATTAACGGTGAGTTTCGCTGTATGTTAAAGCGACATATTTTGAAGCATTGACGAATTATATGTTAAATGAGTTTGGAATAACGTAACTCTCAACGGTAAATCTGCTAGCAACGGCACGAACAGTTGCTGCTGCTTCATCCACTTTTTACTTCATACATTCAAAGTTGTTCTGGCTGTTTGGTTCCTTAAGGTTATATGCCAACTTTTCTAAGAAGAATTGCCGCCCTTTCTGAAAACAATGTCAATTATCTTAATTGTGCTTGGAAATGTGGTATGGAAATTCAATCACAAAAAAATTGTGCGATCACAAAATGCAAGAATCGAAATGCCATTAGTCTAAGCAGTTTGTGCAGTTCGTAAAGTTCAGCTTATGCCGAAATTTAACGCAAAAAATTCACTTTAATAATAGTTTCATCATGCAATAATAGTCATCTCAGTTGCCTTAATTGTATTCTTACTAGCTCCACAGCATAGTTTTCATACTGGTTCCTTCTTTTCACGGATTTCCCATGTAGCATCCCCAAATACACCAAAAGACCGACATGATTTTATTGTTGATCACGTTTTTTTTATTTTCATGGCGCTTTGGTCCGTCATCGTTATCTGATACGTTTAAAGACCAGCAAGTCATATTTCTCACGGATAAGTATCCAATGCTTAGAGAAGACGCCCTGCATAATTTTGATTAGCCTACGGAATGGAGTTGCTGCGAGTACGATGTGGCATGTGGTAGCTACCGCTGTAAATCTGAAATTACAATTACGATTACCATCTCTTGTAACTCAAATAGCAATCAGAATGCAATCAAAATCTCTCATAGAGTGTTACGTACGTGCACACTTATTTTTATACGATGCTAACCTACAAATTTTCCACACGCAGTCATATATGGTGATCTGTAAAAGCTTCAAATGATGTATCTCACTTAAGTTCTTTGTTTTATTTTACAGTTGTAGACGATAAACGTTCTTGTTCTGTGACTGTTTCCAAGAGCCCAACTCACATAATCATTTCCTCTGAAACTGATACAAATTGTGGATCCAAATCTCAGCCGTGGATTGTAGAAGCACCAATTGGTCAAAGAGTCAGCGTCAGTCTTCTTGACTTTGCTACTTTGCATTCAACTGAGATCAGAGAATCCACCAAACAGTTGTGTAAGAGCCGTGGTATTATTCAGGACAAAACAGGACGGAGAAACGTGTCAATATGCGCGAACGGAGTGGAGAGAAATACAGCGCTATATCAGTCAATTGGAAATAAGATCGAGATATTCACCAATCCATCTGATAAAAACACTATCATTATGCTGAAACTAGAAGGTTAGTTAAGTTGATTAAACAGCGTATGAAATCATGAATGTTTTTTAGTGCTATAATTGAGAATGGATCTACATTGACCATACCTCTTCGATCTGATGGTCAGATAGTGAATGAGAGGAATGCCAACTATGACGAAGACGATGACGATGACGATGAAAACGATGACGATGATAATGATGATGATGATTTCTTTACTATAAGGCACATCAATTAGATCTTGTGAGACCTGGGTATGAGATGAGTGAGCTGGTTTCCCATTACCTTCCTCACAGACGATTGATTGCGCGCAACTTGTCCGGGGTCGCTACGCAGTGGCTTAAGAAGGCATAGAACATATCACAATATCACAGCGTCAAAGTTTCGTGTTAAAGCAAAATTGACATCCTACAATTCTATGCCTATAGAGGCAAATTTTCGCTGCTGTTTACTCGTGCTGTTAATCAATGAGAGAACTTGATGTTGATAACACTGACTGTTAAGTGGCTGTTAACTGCACACTTTTAAACCGCCGAAACAGAAAGACTGTTTTTCCATATTGAAGCTGTCGGATGTTCGGATATAATTCCTCCGGAGGATACTTGGCTGAAGAGATATGATGACAAGATTCAAATCGGTTGCTATTCCAGTCGTCAAACCTGGCAACTCAACTGCAGAGAGGGAAAGTGGGTTGGGGTTCTCGGAAACTGTTCACAAAGTAAGACTTTCAAAGCTAGACCTTTAAGATTCAGCACCCTTATGCGATACTTATCGGTTCAACAGGGCATTTCTTTCCAAACTGGGACACTAGATTGGCTGTGTCTCTCTCTCTGGTTGTGCGCCGTATACTACTTTGGCTGAACGGTGTCGTCCGGTCTCTGACCTCCCTTCTCTTAGAGCTCTGCGCTCTTCTTCTAAAGGTGTGCTTCTGGTCTCTATGGCGCGCTCGTCACTATTCACTAATGCTGCGTCGAGCTTTCTCAGTGGTCGGTCAGTCCATCTGGAATGAGCTCCCGGTTGTCCTCCGTCTTCCCCCTACAACGACCTACCTACGTTTTGTAAGCTGTTGAAGTCATTTCTTTTTGGCCTTAGTTGCTGCGGTGGAGTTTGGCTTGAAGAGGTGCTATATAAATTCTCTAAATGAATGAATACATGAATATCAATTGTCAAGGCTGATAGTTACATAGATTTTTCTTGCACTGAAATCTGCCTCCATTGCTAATCCTGATCAATAAGATACTCGACATCTTGGTCGGAATATATATCTGTAGTTAGTTCTATGAAGGCTGTATGAAGCCTCTAATAGAGATATCTATCGAACAGTGCAGACAGGAATGTGCACAAGTAGACCAAGTATGTCGTACATGAAGGCTTTACTTTCAATAACCTTCCAAGGACAGATAGAAATAAATCGGTTCTTAAGTCCAAACAAAGGATTTCCCATTTTTTCTCCTTTTCATAGGTTTCATGCCGCGTGATTCCGGAGTCGAGCCTGAGACATTCTCGTCAATCTCAAGCGAGGAGCAAGGTGCTTAAACAATATGATTATTAAATACGTTATCAGTCGATTAAAACATACGATATTTATTTCTTGTTCCTATTGCATTTAATAAATTCCAGTCATTGTTACTTTATATAGCAAACACAAGTTATTAGACCTCATGCAATATTTTTGTACATCGCCGATACAGAGTATTTAAGATAAATGCCCACAGTATCGGCCAGTGTTGGGCACGAGACCAAAAACTCAAGACCAGGACCTAGACCAAGACCGAGAGGTACAAGACCAGGACCAAGACCGACGGTACGAAATCAAGACCAAGACCAAAACCGAATCTCTTTTTTATAAACAATTCAATTTTATTAAGACGCTAAAACAGAAAGCAGGCCTAAAACATTAATTTTATTGGTGAAAAATTAAAGAATCTTACAAATGGTCCAGAAAACTGTTTTACCGGCCACTCTGAACTTTTGCGGGTTCAGTCCTTGGCATCGGCCTGAGAATATCACACTGTAAATTATTACTTACAGTATACGACTGGTCAATATTTTAGGACTTCTGGACATCTAATAATCTAAAGATAACCGACAAATATCTATAAAAAATTGCTGTGATACGGCAAATTACCAAAGAAAGCTAGTTTAAGACGGAAACCAATCCCAAGACAGTTCATTTAAGACCAAGACCGACGTATTCGAGACCAAGACCAAAACCGTTGGTCCGAGACCAAGAATAAGACCTAAGCATTCTAGACCTAGACCAAGACCAAGACCGCAGTTTTCCGGTCTCGAGACCAAGACCGCCGTCTCGAGAACACATCTCTGGTATCGGCTATAAATATATCAAAATTTAGAATAGATCATACTTTTGAATGCAGCATGAAGGCGTAAACACAGCCAACTGGTACCACATAGAAACTGTACTAGCAAATTTATTACAGTTTGTTCTCAAACTGGTTATAATACGATCATTAACTATTATTAATACTAACATTAACTTATGCTTTTATACTTTAGTTCTGGCTATGGTTGCCATCAGCGGGTGTACATTGGCAATTTGCCTGGCCATCATTTGTGCTGGAGCCATTTGCTTACGCAGGTATGTATATCTGGCACACAATCATCGTTTAACAGCAATGCACAGTTGTATTTTATCTTATTAAATCATTACTATAAAGTTTCTTTTTATAATTCTTTACTTCTAAAGAGGATAAGGATGCATCTAAAAGTATGGTTAGAAACTGGTTAAAACGAACACGGTTGTCATTGAAATGGGGTCTCGGCTACGACGCACAACTGTTTTTGGTTGAGGCACTTTCTGGTGTATTAGCTCACTCGCCAAGAAACTTATATGCTTTTCTTTCTGCCTACTTTCTTACTAACTTTCCAAAAATACATACATGTCCACATTTAAGATACATGCCTTAACTGCCTGCCTAAAATGTTGAGATGAAACACTGTCGTAACTCTTGGCTAACTAGTCGTCATTTCTACTGAACATTTTTTTGGCACCACATTAAATCTCTCAAATTGTGTGTAATCTTGAGATAACGAAGACTGCTACAGCGAACTTGAGAAAAATGCTATGCAATCGGACAGATTTCTGTCTGCCCACGTTGATTCCAAACTAGGCGACACACCGTGCTCGCCTCAATGCTGTTGTTCGGAAGCTGGTGCGACACGGGATGCTCCCCTCTGAACAATTATCATTTGATGAACTCTGCGAACGAGCCGATGTCTCCCGTTTTAATTCTATCCTCTCTAACCCTGACCACAGTCTAAGAAGTCTTCTTCCTCCTATTAGGAGTGTGGAGCACCAGTTGCGACTGCGTGCTCACAGCAGGTCTGTCCCCCGGGCTGATGATTTCACCCAGTGTGGCTTTATTATAAGATTATTGTACCAGCGCCTTAACTCCCACTGACTTTCCCTCCTGCCCGGCCCTAATAGTTGCTATCCTGGCATTTTACTAATATTTATACTTTCGACAGATTATGTATATAGATGTTTTGTTCGTACCTGTTTTATTTGTACTTGTCGTGCGTTTGCAGACGTCTGATTAAAGAATATGCTTACTTACTTACTTAAGCTATATTCGTCTTGTTTCCAAGATACTCGGTAGAGGTCAGCAGCTTCAGTAACTGATGGATCAAGCGAGACATTAAGCTCTTAGGTATTCGACAGATGTCAGAACTGATACAGAACTTCCCACAAAACGCCAAAACATAATGCGTTGGTTGTGTGCCATTACTAAGAGCAAAGCCCTTAGCAGGAGATACACGGCTATTGATACTCAACAATCTTCAACGTGAAATGTGAGATAAAAGGGTTTGAACAGTCGGACTTCTAACGAGAATTCTCAGAAATCGCGAAATTGGTGTTTTTATCCGTAGTGTTCGCTACTTTGAACGTTGCTAAACTCCGTTTTCAAATACTGTCACCTTTCATCATCACAATCTTTACAAATCTTTCATCATCACAATCTTTACAAATCTTTCATCATCACAATCTTTACAAATCTTTCATCATCACAATCTTTACAAATCTTTCATCATCACAATCTTTACAAATCTTTCATCATCACAATCTTTACAAATTTTCATCATCACAATCTTTACAAATCTTTCATCACAATCTTTACAAATGTGGATGGCTATCATCATGTTCATGAGCTTCTTCAGTTGACTCGCTATAAATAAGGTTGAGTTTTGTTTGAAACCCCGCCAAGTAGATTCGTCATACATTCATCGCAATAGACATAGATCTTATGATGTTCACATCGACTTACTCACACTACAATATGCTCTGAGAAAGAGTTGCCCTGGTGGACGCTTAAGCTAATTAGATCAGACGAGCAAGCCATGAGTGCGAAGTGGATGTTCACTTTCTTGCCCTCGTCATAATAATCATGGGAGCTGGTGTCTACTCCTAGTCCTCGTCGTTTTCATGGGCTTCTTATCTTCCACAAAAGTTGTACTCACTTTATAGCAGAGGATTGAGATGTTGCCTAAAAGATATTGAAACATTTTTGTGGAATGAAAGTATTTATGGAAAGTGAGCTTCAAAATTAATTAATTTGTGGGTAGTTGAATATTTGTATATATCCAGCCATATAACGTATTCTGCATGTCGTTCATGATAACTTAATCTTCCAATTTTGTGATTATGTCGAACAATATAATACAGAAATAATGCGCTTAAACAATTGTGAAATAATTCCAAGCTAAATATATTCTCAAATTAATTGTTTGATAACCTCAGAACTTTTGCCATTTTTATTTAAATTTTAGATTTCACGCTCGAAGCAAGTATAAGCAAGATTACAAGACATTGAACTTCAGTGCAAACTCGGCTGGAAGTCGGTTTATAAGTCATCCCAATTCAACTGTCGTCTTGACCGGAAATGACGCGTGTGCGACTGATGTGCAAAATGCACCGACTTATTCCGTCTTCGTTGGTGAGTCGAGTATCAACGACAGTGATCCACATCCAATCAGCACTTGCCACATGGCGCATTCTGGCGCTGGACAATAGACATGATGCCATTGCATACGTGCAATTGTTAACTGCACATTCGACATTTTTATTTTCTTTGATTTTTCTTCTAATTCTTGTTGCTGCAAACAATTTAAATCGTGTGGACTCATACATAGAGATTGTTGTTAATTTGGTATGCATTGCTTCTCAATTCATGATACTGTAAGATATTCCACAAAATAGGCCTAAATTCACCAAATGCCACATTACAGGTTACTGGACGTTTGGTGAAAGAGAGGAGTGGAGTCTGATGACCCGCTTTACACCTACTGTGAATGAGAATGGCAGCTGATCACATTACCAACCATTTCGTAAAAAACACAGATCAGATAGCTTATAACCACCTAATGTGATGGAGTGATGCATTATTTCCCTCAATGCTGTAAGAGATGCTCAACCCACTTTAAGTTTATTCAGCTATTAGTTTCCGTAATGCATTACTTCCGTAAATCATCCAGTATATTATTTAAGTGTCCACTTTGCCTAAGAGACGCGTTATATATCGCTACTCCACTACACAATGCTGTAAATTATATCTTTGGTAACAAAAATTAACTGCAACGAGAATATTAAAGGTGTGTACAATTTCTATATGTAACGAACAATTTAATTCAAGATTCTTAATTATATTGTTCCGTTTGGGTGGTGATTCTTTTATCTGCATGCCCGTAATGACAATGTCTATATTGGAAAACACAAAGTACTAAAAGGTAAACAAAATCCAAGGTCATTTAAGGGTCAAAGGGTCAGAATAAAGCTAAATGGTCATAAATTCGCAAAATTTTTGCTATTTGGTTAATTCTGAGTAATGGCTGTTTACCTTGATCTTGCCCTTTTGACAATGAAATCTAAGGGGTCAATGCCACTTACATGTAGGCCTATTCATCAGTGCGTTGCTCTGGCTGTGTATTTTCGCATATTCGCCATTAAACTACCAAACATCATCGTGTAACTCAGACGTTCATCACAAACGTACCTGACGAATTTGAATAACCTGTGCAGTGTACACGTGTTTCGATGATCCAATAGCAATATTAAACATATCAATTGTAACTAGTGAGTTGATCTCTAAAATTCCAAAGCGCCACCCAGAAGAGAATAGCAGGGCACTAGCTCATTCGCGCGCACTGTCAAGTCAATGGGGTTGTCATCTCCCAGAGGGTCAGTTTAATGCCAATAGCAGTCCTGCACTGTGGTCTACTGAATCATTTGACCCTTTATTCGTAATGTCTGTAAGAATCATCAACACACATGTATGAGCAACCTGTAAATCGCCTTACCAATGTTGTTGTTAAATTAGACGATAATCCTATTCTTATGAATGATCAGGGTGATGTATTTCTTTTATCACTGAAGGTTTTGAGACGGTCCCCAACATAATAAATATGCATCTGGTACTTTAAACTTTATCGTATTTATGCGCGCTTTGTTCATTGAACAATTTCCTATACTGATATGCATTCTTCATAGACGTGTACTAGGCGTCGGTGAATGTTCTATTTGTTACATTTGAACAGTTTCAAAAAGAATAAAATAAGACTTTTTTCAAACTAGGTTTCACATCTAAATTATAGAATGATTTGAGGCAATCTTTTAGATTCATACAATAATTCGTTTGCTGGATAGAATATTTTTCTTGAAGTTAAATCACTGTCTGTAGCTCAGCTGGGAATATGCATTCGACGCTGAATCGTTTAATGACTATTCCGGTGTTAATTGCGATACTCTTACAGTCATGTATGTCGGCAGATGAACTCATCAGAGGACAAGGTAATAAATATGTCTGTTCTTAGTTGTTACCTGCCTGTCAAGATAACTTTTAATTATAAGGGAAAGTTAATATTAGTAACACTGGTGATGATGATGATGATGATGAGTGCTCTGCCCGAAGGCAGGTCCATTGGCCTTACGCCACCCGAGGATGAGGTGGGTGAGGTGGTTTCCCGTTGCCTTCCTCACAGACAATAATAGGTGAGCAACTTGTCCAAGGTCGCAACCCAATGATTCCTGAAAATTGTCTTACAGGTAAATATAATTTTTATTCCCTTTATTGGATATGGTCTGAGAAACATCGGCCGTACTGAGCACTCAAATATTACGCATATAGTTTTGCGGTAATAATGCAAAAGACATTTAGCCTTCTCTATTTTATGAGGCAAATCGTAATGATACTTCAATTAACTTTGTTACCGTATATTACAATATACGGTAACAATGCGACAAAATTACATACATGTCTATTTGCAGCTTTCTATCAGACACTTAGTGGAATTTTACTGTTCAGGAACTATAATATTATATTTATTATAGATTATAGTTTATATCAATTGCATTAAATGACAATAACAAACCTTATTGTTTTAAATAAATGCAGCGCCAACACAGGACTTTTGTCAATACGAAATATTTCAACCACGTTGTCTGAAGAATGAGGTCATAGTAATGGAGAGTGCAACATATGGAAGAATGCGGATTGGACGATGTATAACGACTGAAGAAATTGAGGAACAGAAACTTCTGACCGGGGACAATCCTCGAATCCTCGGTTGCTCAGAAAATGTTTTACAGATACTTGATAAGAAATGTTCTGGAAAAACCGAGTGCGACGTTCGTCTATCTGACATTGCAGCTGAAAACATCAAACCCTGCTTTCCTGGTCTGGTCATGTATCTCGAAGTCAGTTATGAATGCATTAACGGTAAGTTTGCAAAGCTTCAAAGATAATAATACATATGTTATAATAGTTATTTGTTAATATATAGCGCCTTTAGGCAAACTCGTAAGCCATGATTGTTTCCCCGAATTCGTTTTTATGGAATAGATAAGGATAAAATAACCTCACAAAGATCCCTACAAGAGAAAACTTCATAATATCTCCAGCTGGTTTACATATACAGATGTGCATAAATTTAGCAACCATCGACACTGTCTTTTAATGAGATGTCTTAATTTACAGTTGTAGATGACAAACGTTCTTGTTCTGTGTCTGCTTCCAAGAACCCAACTCACATAATCATTTCCTCTGAAACTGAGACAAATTGTGGATCCAAATCTCAGCCATGGATTGTTGAAGCACCGATTGGTCAAAGAGTCAGCATTAGTCGTCTTGACTTTGCTACTTCGCGCTCAGCTGAGATCGGAGAATCCACTAAACAGTTGTGTAAAAGCCGTGGTATAATTCTGGACAGGGCAGGACGAGGAAATGTTTCAATATGTGCGAACGGGCTGGAGAGAAATACTGCGCTATATCAGTCAAAAGGACATAGGATCGAGATATTTGTCAATCCATCTGATTGGTCAAAAAGTTCAAAGGAGACAAAGAGTTTCATTATGAAATTCGAAGGTTAGTTTAAGTATTGGCCTACTATATATAGCTTTAAGTCATTATTTTCACGAATAGGTGGATGTGCGTTTTGAGATAACTGTTTTGCCTTCTCTTTCAACACAAATCCATATAGGTGCGCATAATTATTTGAGTTTTCATATGATAGGCCATAATTATTTCTAATGGTTGGCCATAATCATAGTTTCGCGCTGTTAATTCCTATTAGCGAAATTTTAGGTAGGCCTATGTGATAAATGCTTTTAGCAAACAATAATCATTTAAAGTCAACTTGGTACATTGGTACAGGACAGTGCTTGAGCTTTTTAATTACTAATGAAAAGACGAATTGAGTTTAGCCTCTTACTCATACCTCAAGACTTTATTGTTTCATCCTTCAAGACCTTCAATGCCCTTCGTCCTCATTCCATGATCGCTCTCTTCTCCCCTATTCCATTAGATTAGCAACGCTCAAGAAATTACTACCGTTAAGTCTAAATCTTAAATACAGAAATCAACTTCGTAATATTTGACGGCAGTGTTTTGTTAAGTAGATTATTATTATTATTATATCTTCGTTTATTAAAGAAGCTGACAATCCGCAGCAAATAACATTCCTCTACAAAGAACAGAAGAAAAATGAAAGTTATCAAATAATAGTAAATGATGTAGGCCTACTTTGGCTATGATATGTAGTCCTACGCCTGCCCATAAAAGTAGCTCGATACCAGTTGGCTATCGTAATCCTAATACAGAGCCCCCAAAAGCGAAGTCGCGGAAACCAGCTCAATTGGCAAGCGCTAAATCAAACAAAATCGATAGGCAGAGGGTCAAAATCCAGAGAGTCAGACAGGCGGACACGCATGGTCACTATTATGACAGAGATACATGTGAATCGTATAAAGGTATTACTGTAACGTGTGTTATAAGTAAGGCAGTAGGCCTATGCGGTTTGTTAACCAATTGCTAATCGAGCTCTGGTGTACACATCTAATAACCACACACTCTTCTTAGCGCCACCTTATAAGCAGGAAATTGAAAACTGTATAACGGTTGAGGCCGCTTTTACCATATTGTAGCTGTCGGATGTTCTGAAATAATTCCTCCGGAAGATACTTGGTTGAAGAGAAATGATGATAACATTCAAATCGGTTGCTATTCCAGTCGTCAAACCTGGCAACTCAACTGCAGAGACGGAAAGTGGGTTGGGGTTCTTGGAAATTGTACACAAGGTAAGATTAATCCCCTTACGGATGTGTTTGTAGTATGATCGAACTATGTAAATAAAATTAAAATTGAATTTAGAGATATAGAATAGCAGTATCTATCAGAACTTTAGAATGCATAATTATTGCGATATAAGAATCCATTATCCACTACAGAATTACGTTTAGAAACAGTTTTTAAATCAGAATTGGATGTCAGGTCGATTGAGGCACTTAACATTTCAATAACATTCACATGTGCAGTTATTAGAAATGCTGTTGGTTTTGTGTAGAACTGTAGACTGTATACGGACACCTAAATAGTTGACCCTTTACGAGTTTACGGCAATGAGTTTATGCTGATTTTACAAAAGCTGTTTTTTCACAGGTTTTATATCGCATGAATCTGGAGCAGAACCTGAGATATCTGCGTCAGTCTTAAGCGAAGAGCAAGGTATTTTCAACGTAATATATATAAAATTATAAGGAATTATATAGCTTACATTTTATTTGTCAAATATCCATTGTCACACATTGATAGGGAGATAGTCATGTTGAGTCAATGGACGTCATGAACTCATGATGGTCTTTTATATAATATGATATAATATTATCCAGCGTTTAGCTATCTGTATTCAACGCTATAATCTTGTGGCCTTCCAGGGCACCTTGTCCTCACCCCCAGAAGACGAGACCTGGCCATCCAGACAAGGGTTTTAACATATTAGTCATCTCTAAGAACCTGGGGAATGAAGTACCTCAGAGAATAAAAAAAATAATATAATATAATATTGTGTCTGTCGTGAATTCACGTACATGCGAGAATAGCGAAGATGGAAAGGTAAGGATGGACGGGAGGTGAGGTTGGATGAGGGGAGAGGTGACTGGAGTCACGCGCGCGAGAGAGGGCAATGGAAAAGAGGATGGAATAGGAGAGGATGGGGAGGGAGTTTAAATCCTAGTGGAAGCAATTTTTGCTAATCTATATGGTTATGATTGACTCATTGTTGTTTTGTGAATAGTTTACTTTAGTAAAACTTCGATAATTATTGTGGCTAACTGATCGAACAGATAGATGGCGCATAATTATTATTCTCAAGACTAGAATTAATGTTGTCCGTCGTCGGACGAACAAGAAGCTATTACAAAGATTATATGAAAGTGCACATCATCGAAGTTTTATCTTGCAAACAGTTGAGTAACAACGCGCGTCTTTCTTTGACCCAAACTAGCGATACTTCCTAGTTAACCAATTGTGGAAGAATAAGCTAATTGTTATCCCTATTATAATATTCTGCTTATTTAGCTATTTCATTAGTTCACTAAATGCAGAATTGTGCGATACTATCTGCAAGGCACAGAAGTTTCTGCTGTCTTTATTTGGGTTATTTTAAAATACCTTTAGTATCTAATAACTATACACGTTTCATCTGAGAAGCTTGTCTGCTTAATTAACATTTGTATTTTTATATGTATAGTGCTTGCAATGGTTGCCATCAGTGGATGTACATTGGCAATTTGTCTGGCTATCGTGTGCGTTGGAGCTGTTTGTCTACGCAGGTATGTATGACTGAAAATCGTCGTTGAGTAACAACGCGCGTCTCTCTTTGACCCAAACTAGCGATACTTCCTAGTTAACCAATTGTGGAAGAATAAGCTAATTGTTATCCCTATTATAATATTCTGCTTATTTAGCTATTTCATTAGTTCACTATCTAGCTAACTGTTTAGGGCTACAAACCCTGTAACTGCACTTACAGGTTCTCACCATGTATATTTCCGAGAATAGTCGGTAGATGTCAGGCGCCTGGTTATAAGTACTGCTCCAGGCAAGATGCTGAGTTGCATATCATCCTTGTTATGGATGCGTCGTTAAATAAACTTGTTATCAGCCAGTCCAGTCAGATGCCGAGTTCTCAGTTATTCGACAGATGGCAGTATAATCTATATAAACGTAATATTGCATAAACATTGAAAACGACTGACACGCATGCTGAATTGCTGATACGCAGAGGCCACCGCGATGCATGTACATTGTAGCATGCTAAAAACCAAAAGCAATGCTGAAGCAAAATGGATCAATTGTGTGAAAGGCTGCTTTTGACCAACTGAAAATCCGAAATCTTATGTCGGTTATTATTTGGATGTCGTAGGTGATTGACAATTTCATAGACTCTCGAGATCCAAATTTAAGTTATTTTAACCACTTAACTTCGTGCTATAGGAATATATGTCAAAACTACGTAAAACTTTAGGTGATATATGTAGGCTGCACATACGCTCATTAAACATAATCGATGCAACTAGCATGTGCACTATAATGCAGTTTGCTTCATTATATACTGAAGCCTACACAGCGAACACGTCTCTTCTTTCATATATTTGCATTAGTCATTGGTTGCATCTAAACAAATAAACGGATGATCTTATGCCATTCATACGAATTAGACCTGCGTAAATCTTCTCATAACAAAATACTACTTCTCTAAAATGATGATATCTTTACCTATTTCAGATTCTACGCTCGAAGCAAGAATATACAAGATTACAAGTCATTGAACTGCACCGTAAACTCGGCAAGAAGTCGGTTTGTCGGCCAACCCACTTCGACTCCAGTTCTTGTCGGAAATGATGCGTTTACGACTGATGTGCAGAATGCACCGACATATTCAGTCTTCGTTGGAGAGATGGATCTCAACGAAAGCAACACAAACCCAATCAACCACTGCTAAATATGACACACTCTATAGTTATTGAGCCAATTGGTTGCACAAATCGAGTGATCAGGAGCATTTTTCCATCTGCCCTTCAGAATAAGTAATCTATAGGGCGTTATAGGACTCGTGATTTAATAGGAATTAGATTAACCCTTACTCCTCCAATTATGATATCAAGCGCATTAAATTAGGTAGAAGCCTAAAATATTATTGTTGAAATAGAGTATAATATCGTGCTCGCTTTTTCAAACTGGTAATGGAAACGACTCCCGTCTTCACTCAGCACCCCTTCGAACTGATCCACGCATGCAGGCTAACTGCATGGCCGTATACCAGTATTATTAGATTCGCGACTACATAGGCCTATATATGCTCATGTTAATTTTATTGTGCAAATGTCTGATTATGTTAAGCACGGATTAAATACGATCGCACAGATTAAAAATTGAACAAAATACCGATTGTAATCTTCGCTCAGTCAGCCATCCATATAGGATTTCTTTAGTTGCGCTTGTTGTGAGAGTTCTTTTAACTCCCGACAAATATTATAATATTGAATGATATAGAAGAAGAAATCTCCTCAGCAATGGTGTCGATTGAAGCTGTCAATCAATCTCCATCCCTTCCCTATCATCTTACACCGCTCAAGTGCATTGCTATAATTATATTACACATCAACAGAGGATAGAGCATTGTTGTCAATGCCTGTTGCTGTACGACTGAAGAACTACATGTAACAGCTGCACTAGAAGGCGATCACTGCATGGACGTCCTTTATAACATACATGCAGGAGCTCAGTGAAGCTCTTTTTTAATCTCTTATAGAAAATTGCAGTAAAGATAATTTATTTGCAATAAAAAATTAAAGTTCAACATTGAGAAGTTCGATAACAACGATGATATTTCCAGGGTATAGGGAATCGTTTTCTATTATACGGAACTTGTTTTTGTCGATCCTTCTCTGATCACCTTACTAATCCTGAGACCACAAAAAGGACGAATACATGGAAATGCTCAGCTGCCAACTGCATAGAAAGACTGTCGCTTGCATCTGCATGGTATCGCTCGCAAGCGGATCCTTAAAAGCGGCAGAAGACGAACCATGCAGAGCGGAGCCTCATCATCATGGATGCACTGACTTATGTCGGTTATGCATTGAAGTCGTGTGTTAAGATTGCGTACAAAACAGAATACTTGCATTTAGTTAGCATCAACAGAGTCGTATAGAGGAAAATTCGTTTCAAAGCAAAGGGTCAACATGCAGATGCATAAGTGTGGTATTGGACAGAAGTAGTCCGAGAAGCCGAAGCGGTGAGGTCAAGCCGGCTTATATAAGGGAGAGGGCGACCAGAGGAAGCCGATCGAGGACGACGGATAAGATCACAAGGAAGGCGTGGGTCCTGACTCAAAAGCGCCCTCCATGGAAGTGAAAGAAAGCAATTTGAACCACCGAATGCGGGCCATGGAGCGGAAACCTGTGTAACTGCTCGGTGTGTGTGTGTGTTTGTGTGTGTGTGTGTAGGTGTGTGTTGGTTTATTTAACGACGCATCCATAACGAGGATGATATGCATCGAACTGCTCGGTCACGAAGGTCGAGTGACTCGATTATAAGAGAAGAGAAGAAGACGGGCAGTCAGATGGTCAGAAGCTTTTGGCTAATTAGCACCGATTGAAGAGGTGACTGGCGAGATTTTTTGAAACTGTGTGCATTTATATAATGTATGTATGGATGGATTGATGAATTTCCTTATAATTTGTATGTGCGTGGGCATAGGCCTATACTTAGGTCATATATTCAAAAATTGTACATTTATTATGTATCGGTAATTGCTCGGCTTATTTTGGATTTTGGGAGTGCCTGATTTATTTTGAGCTAATCGAAAGTCTTTCCATTGGTTGATTCTGGCGCAATTATTAAGCACTTACAGGGCGTATGTGGGCGGGGCGAGACATCTCAGAGGCGGACAAGTATATGCCAATCACGCGAATAAGTTAGCCAGAGTGTTGAGAGTACAAAAAGCGGGGAGGCTTAGGGATGGTCCATCTGTAATTTACCGATCTCTACGTAGGATCTTCAGCCCTCAGTGCTCATGGAATCAAATTGCTCACAGTGTCTGCAAGGATTTGATTTTGATCTTATTTCTGGACTCTTCAAGACTTTCTGATGACGTGCTAATTAAAGCTGTAGAATGCGAATGTTACTTGTACGAGATGGGAATGTTGTTATGATATGGCTTACAGGCGGAGAGATTGTTGCGATGCGATGGGTGTTAATGACCTTTCAGGTGTCGGTCAATTGTAGTGCACTACAGCTAAGATGCAGGACCCTAGTATAACAGCAAAGGTCCTTTAATTGTCGGATATAGATAGGACAATTTTTAGTTTTCTTTTATGAAATCGTACAAGTTCTGAAAGTATTCAAAAGTACTCACTTGTTATATTTGCGTATGACAAAAACTCATTGCATACTTTCGAATTTCGTTAAATCTTCTGTATGGATCTATTCTGTTCATCTGCTGATTATTTCGTATCTTGTTCAAATGCTCCACATATTCAAATTATTTCAAAATGTTAAAACAATTTGAAGTAATCCCAAATCAAGAAGTTCGCAGTTATTCGTAGGCCTACCAAACTCAAAGAACTTGACTTGAAGAACATATTCTGAACGCCGAATTAACTGCTTCTATTTCGAATGGCTGAGTCGAGTCATTCCGTCGTCGGGTGTTCAGCCCTCCTCGTTACCCTGGTTCTCCTTTCATGTCTACCACAGTTCTGCCTGCCCTGCATTCTGCTTCTGAATGGCTGGGCTCCATTGAGCGTCGGAGAGCGAACGGAGAATGCGGATGTCGTTGCCGTTGGACGAGCGTTGAGGTCCTTCAAGCATCAACGTATTCCAGAGTCTAATACCTACACTGCGGAATTCCTCTTTCTCTCCATCCCAAAAGGTCGTAAACATATGCAGGAAATATCCCACGATACCGCCGTTATGGAAACCGGTATGACGCGCTATAACGTCACAAATTTTGGCGACCGGAACGCGTGTTACTCAGACGTCATCGACGGAGAGGAATACGTCATATTTATGACATTGTATGAACGACATCTATCGGCGAAATACGACGACCTCTTCGGAGCGCTTCAGGAGAGAACGAGGGAGGTTGAGGAAGAGGTATACGAAGCCTTAGGTATGACATGATTTTATCAATAAATATATGTTTAAATTTATTCTATGGCGCTTTAGAAGTTTCAAGCTGCGCTTAAGAGCATAGATCCTATAGAATTACGCAGTGTTGCTAGCATGACGGAGAGCAAGGCAAGAATATTCAACTGAAGAACGACATTACGTAAGAATTGGCACAGTGCGACAAGCATAAAGAACCACACAATACCTGTAAAACATTGCCAATAATTATTGACAGTAATGGAAGAACAGATAGCTAACGAGATGTATAATGAATGTATAATGACGTTATCCTATAATTCTAACGTCTTGTTCCTGGTTAGTACGTACTAGACATTTGTGCGTGTCTATGATGAAGCCAGAAATTAGGTGCGCTTGTCTGAGGGGTGGGGCAAATGTCCTACGCTCGGAGTAACTAAAACTTATAACTCAATTGTATGGAATGTGCAGAATGAAGATTTTACACAATTACGCGCTCTACTGTTGTATGCAGTTCGTCCTTTGTTATACTTATTATTTCAATTAATTAGACCTTTCTTTATAATTTGTAGTCTTTGTCATCCCTCGAATGGATTGAGTTAACAATGAAAGTGAATTAAATTACAGTTTACGTCAAACAGTTTCAGCCTCGCACATTAAGCCTCTATCTCTGCAGAATTATTTTTATTCTACGTATACCGGTACACAACCTATGAATTATTATCTTCTTCGCTAACATTTTTATGAAAATCCTTATTATTTTGTGCTTTCAACATGAGTGACTCATCCAGTTCGTCTACTAAGTTTCACTTATTCCCTAATTTTCATTTTTATCTTTCTCCCTTTCTAATTTAATACTTATTTTATTCGTATATATGCCTTCCTATTTTCTTTGTCTGATTCTCTTCTTATCTTCCTAACTTTACATTTTTCTGTATTTTTCATTCGTTCTCCGCTTTCTTCATTTTTCCTTTCTTTAGCAGTCTGATTAGAAACTAATCGATGACGCGCAGCGCTTTGACATTGAGCTATTGCTTAGTATCTGAGATTATATAATATCCGAGAACTAATTAGCCTAATTGTTTATGATGATCCTACGATCAGTCCTGTGGAGATCATTAACATATATATATATATAAAGATCGTGGATGAATATAAGTTTGCAGCCGTCAGTTAAATCGTATACACGTCAGAATATAGAAATGAAATTATCCAAGGTCAAATAATGCCTCCGCTATATATACAGAGAGCAATTACAGTACAAAGCTGACGCGCGCTATATACCACTCACCTTTCCCACGGTCTTATAGCGATCCCGCGTGAATTGCTATGCATAATGGTAATGAAATTACTCAATTAGTCAAACCCATGCGTGTTTAATTAATGAAGATGGATACAAACCACATTGGTTTCTCTCGACGCTCTTATAATTCCTCTGCTTCTGTCAGTCAAACTATACTGCTTCTCGTTCCCTTCACAGTCACATTCGCTTTCTTTCTTAAACTTCATCCTCTTTTATCGCTATCCTTTCTTTCTTGTGTCTGCTTAATTCTTAATACTCTCCACAACGTAGTCTGCCAACTCCATCAATCAATCAATCAATTATTCAATCAATCAATCTGACTGACTGATATAAGTTTATTTAACGACGCATCCATAACGACGATGATATGCGTTATCAATCAATCTCAGTCCCTCGTTGCTTTTATCTGTTATAATAAAATGCTGCTTCTATAGTTCCATTCCTAGCCTCTATCCTTTGACTCCAAACGTCTTTTAATCTCGTGCTCTCCCTCACTTCTTTTCTACGTTATTCTGTCACTACATGCACCTCTCATTCTGTCATCTCTCCATATATCCAGCTTTTTTCTAACTCCTTACGTCACCTCACTCCTTACGTAACCTCACTCCTTACGTCACCTCACTCCTTACGTCACCTCACTCCTTACGTCACCTCACTCCTTACGTCACCTCACTCCTTACGTCACCTCACTCCTTACGCCACCTCCGCATCATCATATATAACGGCCGGGCGCTCTATATAGGTAGAGATGCATGTAGTAGAGAAAGATTGAAAGAAGGAGGACAAAGAATAGCAAGCGTGAGAAAACAATGAGCGGAGAAACACAAACACATGTCATGTCCAGTGTGTTCTGATGTATCTGTTCTACTTATAATTTATATCTTTGGGCATATACAGAGAAAGCTAATACTCTTCAAAATTCAACTTCGAGCTACTGTATATATATAAATATATATTTATATATATACATTGTATATATATATATATAGTTATATATATATAATACATGATCGGGTAATGAGAGGTTGGCATGGGATGAATGGATTATTATATTTATTCACCTCCATGTCCAGTCTTTGTCGACCTCTCATTACCATCAATTCAATCTGGTATGATATTATATACATATAAGATTTTAAAGATGAAAGGAGGACTTAGAATGCTTGTATAATGGAAGATAGGCCTGTATACGTGTCTATTTCAGAGCACAGAAAGCCACAGAAAGCCACATAGAGGTGTTGAGACGTTTGCCCCAGGCAAGGACAGGTTCAGCATTAAGGTAGAAGCTAAGCGAAATAACAGTTAATGAGCCAATAAAACTAAAGTACTGCAGATAAAAAGATTGGGAGATAGCTAGGATAAATTAGCCAAATATGCAGTCATGCACACTTCATTAAATCATCTAAGCGAAACTTGTTATCAGACACAGTTTATATCGTCTGACTTCGTTCTAAGTGTAGGCGAATATTTTGCTTTCCAAATGGTGAACTTACTTATCAGTTCATTCAAGCTTCATATGGAATCGTCTTCGACAGGATTTTGACAGAAAAAATGTTACTTTAGACAAACTTTGCAATGGTATAGCTCGGTATTGTAAATCAAAGGCAAAATGTCGTTTCTTTAAGAACTGACAAACTTAAATGTTGTGGGCCTAGTATGCGAATTGAACCCACGACTCTCAGATGGTTGAGTTCTTAATGGGCTATAAATAATGATCATGTGGGCCTACTACCGATTGAGCCAACTAAGCCTACGACAAATGAATCAACAAAAGTTAAAGCACACATTGAAAGAATTACAAACGCCAGACAAAATAAATGGATGATTGAATGTATCAATGAAAGATAGAGAACAACCGGCTACAAATACAAGGTTTTAAATAGATGAGAAAGCGGGTACAAAGAGACACTTTAGCAAATAGGAGGACAATCACCGGCGGCGGTCTGTCGATCTGGAGGTCTTGTAAAGGAGCAATAATAAAACGAATTACAAGTATTTTCTAAGGCGAGTAATTAGTTTGTCTGACTTTGTCAAACGCTTGACGCACATCAACAACTGTTGGTTTAACTGCGGCCGGCGATGATGAATTCTTTAGCTTTGATCGCAGCCGAATGGGGTGGATGGAGGAGGAGTTGGGGTTCTTCCCCATCGCCATGCCCCAAGGCATTGCCAGCTTCTCCCCCTCTAAGATTTCTCTGCGCTCTCTGCTGACTAAAACTAGTTGAAACGGGCAAACACATGGGCAGACTAATAGGCATACAGCCAGACAGATGAATGCGTGAAGAGAGAGAGACAGAGACGAACAAGGACAGAGCCACTAACACGGACAGTAGAATCAATCAGACATTCCCAGCGGGATAGATGTCGCTTTACGATCACTCCCGTAATTTACCTTGGCAGGTACCAGACGGGCGAAGAAAGGGGCTGAGAGCCAACGGCCGCACAGACGCCGACTCCCTGCTGGGAGCGGAACGAATGCACCCGGGCAAATGGATGGGTAACCAGTTGCGGGCTTGGTTGGTGAGGAGTATGGGGCTCGCCTGCGGCGGCTATGCGAGGAAAGGCTGGGTTAGAAGAGTATCTAGTTACGCAGCCCTCAGCGACGGCGCAGCGTAACCAAATACAAAGGTGGTCACGGTTGAAGAAATCCGGAGTAAATTATTTGACGCAACGTGAATAGAATTATTCCCAAGCACCAAATAAGTTGGGCTTCTTCTTTTCGCTGATATCCTCTTATCTTAGTTTCCTCTATACCATCCACCCATCTCTTTCTCTTTTGTCCTCTTTTCGTTTCTTAAGTTCTACGCTATTTAAGCCCTACAAACTATCCAAAGCTGCCCTAAACCTCACCCATCCAAGTCTGTTATGGCCTTTCCTACATTTCCTATCCTTCTTGTTGTGACCGCCTTTTATTCGTTTCCTCTTTCATGCTTTCTTCAGTTTTATTATTATTATTATTATTATTATTATTATTATTATTATTATTATTATTAATATTATTATAATTATTATTATTATTATTATTATTATTATTATTATTATTATTCAGTCATTTATATCTTCCTTCGTCTTTCCTGTCCTCTTGTCTTATTCCCTCCATTTACCTATCTGTCTTTCTGTCCTTCTTACTCGTTTTCTTTCATTCTTACATCGATAATTATAGACTATTCCTTGTTTTGTTCTTTTGTTTAACTCTTCTGTGTATTGTTTGCGCGTTCATTCGAGTCCTCGTACCCTATTCTTCCGCTTGCTTTCTTGTTATAAAACTGTAATCCTTTGCTCATTGGTATCAGTGGAGAAGCGTAGACCTATATTGCTCAACTCCATGAAATGCTAGAAGATATTTAATTTTAATTTGATTTTTTCGCCTATTTGAATCCTCCATTTATTTCTTTAACTTTCCCTGGTTTTTCTTTCTCTATTCTTGCATGCTTGCATTACCTTACTCTTCATACTCTCTCACTGTTCGTCACTTCCCTCCTTTTTCCTTCTTTCACCTCTCCCTCTTTCTCACTAACTCTATAATAACCGGAAGCAGAGATTGGCAAAGCTGCTGTCTAGACGTCCTACACCTGCTTTCATGAAGTCTATAGGATTACTTTTGAAAGGCATTTGCATGTGGGATAGCCACTCCATGAAATACTATGACGACTGGGGGGAACGGACAAAAGCCCCCCTGGACAAAAGACCTCTATAGATGAAAATCTCAGAAATGTGTGCCTATAAAACGAAAATTTCTAACATGCACACCTCATATAACGAACCATTTCGTCTTCAAACTTTGACGGTATTGGAACCAAAGCAATATGTCAACCCGCTAAAAATAGATGTTTTACAGGTTTAGTAACACTTAGCCCGGTTAGCCGACATGGACACATCCATGCACACGTACATATTGTGCATACAACCATGCATCATATGCACTCACCTGCATATATAATTTGGGCGAGCTTATGGTCTACACTAAGGAGGCTTTTGTCCTAGTCGGGATGGGCTTTTGTCCGGGGGCTTTTGTCCTACACTCGACGACTGCACAGCAACGACGGATTTTTACAAGACTGTGATGCAATTAAATTGAAATCAAATTGCATTGTTATAATGTCATTGAATGAGTATATGTTCTGCTTTCATTGAATTTATATTTTAAATACATTGCTCCAGATATGATATCCCTCATCATAACGAGGGTTTGCCAACTGAAATAAAGTTTCAACCTAATCGGATATTTAGGCCCACCACAGGCTTATAACTAGTTTAAACTAGTTATAAGCCTGTGAGTGAGCGCCCTCTGGCGTGTGACGGTCGGTTAATGATCGCAATATGGCTCTTGGCCACCGCTCAGCCAATATACCAGCACATAATTTGTAACAGATGTTTGGAATTGACCTGCTTGTCACTTTAATTAGTCTTTTAACTAGGCCTCACTGCTCCTTCGAATGGTAACAAGAGAAAGATATTGGTTAAGGAAAAGTTTTCTCGTCAGAATATAACGTTCAAAATATTTGGAAATTTGGTTTTTCCACTTAATGAAGGTTAGGCCTACATGATCCATAAAGATGATCATGGCAAAAAGAAGAATAAGAATAAGAGTACGACGACGAGAAGGAGGACGAGGTGGATGACAAGGAGGAGGACGAGGAGGAGGAATAGGAAGATCAAAAAGGAAAAGATTAAGTAAAAATGAAGAGGAGAAGGAGGAGGAAGAAGAGGAAGTAGAAAGAAGACAATAACCTCTAAACTTGATTATCTTCATTGTCTTGGCCTCTGCAACATCAGTCTGTATACGATGGCGGTTGACCCATGTTTTCACTCGAGGTCTATTCTTTACAATTGTTGGTTAGCTTGCTCATAATTATTATGGCAGAGTTTGCTTGAATTACAAGTGGAACAGAAATAGAAAAACATCTTCTTGCCATTGCAAGGATTTGAACCTCAACGGCTGACTTTACGATATCAACTGTAGATAATAGGATGCACGACGATGACCTTGTCGACTACTGGTATATTTACGAAGAGTTATTTCTGTAAGAGAAACGGTCACACGAACTCTCATCGTTGACCTGAGGCTGTAGCAAAGGTTAATTACCGCCATAGCTGATTCGCCGTTTCTTATTTGCTATAATAAGTTTCGTAATGAATTCAGTCTATTCAGACTAATTGCTCATTTATTATGCACCTCGATAAGCAATTAACTTCCAGGAAACCGTGATAAATATATGCAATATATGTTGCTTTATCCCATAGGCGGCGATCTCGTTTGACAGGTGGGGAAAGGGCACCCAATGAGAGGGGTAAGAAATGTGGGAGGGACACACGTATAGTGTGTCCCCACTCTGAAAAAGGTGGGAAGACTTGTCCCTCTGGACCACCCAAGGATCGCCGCCCCTGCTTTATCTCGTATATCCTCCCCATATTACTTGCAGTGAGGTTGATTAGTCAGGTGATCAAGCGCTCACAAATGGTTCATTAATCGGCCAATTTATCGGCCGATTAATTATTCGATTAATCATTGAATTGAAATCCATAGAACTTAGGCATAGAGAATTTAAAACGATCGGAACGTTCTAAACCTTTCTGCATAACCTCATGGCGCGTTCTTCACAAGAGAAACATGAAACTGTTATAAATAACTTTGCCAGGCAGCTCTCTCTCTCTCTCTCTCTCTATATATATATATATATATATATATATACATATCGTCTGCGCCGTCAGCAAATAAGAAAACAGTCGAAAATTAGCAGACAACTAGAAATTAAACAGCTGCACGATATTATGGGCGCATTTGGACGAGAAGTTGTGATTTGTCTGCGCTGCGATGCACGACGTCTGGCCAGCTGTCAGTCAGCAGCCATGGTGTCAATCAATTGTCACTTCAAATGTCAACAAAACGCTGATGTATACACCTTAGACGAAAAGTTTACGTTTGATTCGGGTCCGGTACACTGCGGTTGAAAAATCTGACGCATACAGTAAATGGAATGAAAGTGACGAGCATTTTGGTATATGCAGAGAGTAAAGAAAAAATTATACTTAGACGTTTGTGTGTCTGCGCTAGCGTTCATATCTCTGTGCGCCTGGGAGTCTTCCTCTCTCGGTCATTGAGTTTGTCGCTGTTGCTGCTTTGTATCTTACTTTGTATCAGTCGTATAAGATGCCAAATAGATGTCCAACCAGAATAAATGAGATTGAGTGACCGAATAAATGCATGACCGAATGAATTAATAAAGCAATTGACGAATGAATGAATGAGCGACTGAATGAATGAATGAATGAGCGACTGAATGAATGAATGAATGAGCGACTGAATGAATGAATGAATGAGCGACTGAATTAATGAATGAATGAGCGACTGAATTAATGAATGCATGATCTATAGCGACTTAGTGATTCAAGTGAGTGAATGAGTGAGCGGCTGAGTGAGTTGTGGGTGAGTGACAGCAAGTCAGAAAAACAGATTGCTTTAAAGCAGATTGCTTGATAGAAGATGTCATTGCATAGGCTCTGTTTTTCTTCCTGTCTGTCTGTCTGTCTGCCAGTTCAATTCTCTCCACCTTTGATACAAACAGTCCTCAATCGTATCTTCCCATAATAACTAAGCGCCAAAGACCCACTGTGTAGTCTTCCTTTATCTGCCTCTATAGTTTTTGGCGCCTGTTGTATCTGCGTCTATCTATTAGTTATTTCTGCGGCGCTTTCAGATGTTGGGTTTTGACGCGGCACTTTGTTATAAGCCGATTTCTCCGGAACGTCTTGGCGCCCTCTCCGGGACTTCACTTCTGCCCTACCCCAACCACCCACGTGAATAGCTCAACTTATGTAATGCATTATTGCCTGCATCAAGTATACTCAGACACTGACTCACTCTGAAATTTAATTAGAATTTATTAAAATTTAATCAAACACATCATCACACCGTTGATGGTGTGGTTTAAATTATATTGCAGAGCTATTGTCAGCAAAAAACCCTATTCTCCGTTTTACAATTCGTCCGATCTAACCAATCGGCCACCGTGCTATTGCTATTCTTTCAACAACGAGTGTTAGAGATCTGTCAGCGCGGACAAGTGAGCCAGCGGAAAGGTTTGACCGGCAGAAGTAGGTCTTGCCAGGGATGCCACGTGGCCACTTTCTACACTTCAGGCATGTTGCGCCGTGGGGCCTGTCAAAGGACTAGCAGCCCATTTGCACTATATAGACAACACTGTCGGTGTAACGTAACCATGCATTGCGATAAAACTGTTCAGTCATCCACCAGCCTTAATCACTAACATAAGAAGTCCAGAACGAATGCATCGTTGAGACTGACGACTTCCCTATAATATTGTTCGTGATACGAATTAATAGGGATAAGACTCCGGGTCTTTGCAGTTTGCAGGATTACATCCGAATTGCTCGAAGAGAGTGCACATGGAGAGTGTCCACTGAGGAAGAATGCTCAGATGAAAGAGAGAGAGAGAGAGAGAGAGAGAGAGAGAGAGAAGAGAGAGAGAGAGAAAGAGATATATATATATATATATATATATATAGAGAGAGAGAGAGGTATAAATAGGAGACAGATTAAGCAGTCTATCTGTCCCTTTTTCTCTGTCTGTCTCTCTCTACGAAAGTCCCCTGCGTGCTATATTATACATGATATATGATACAATGCATGTATACACGCATTCATAATTACACAGCTATTGACGGGAATGTGAATAATATTAATTGCACTGGAACATTTATTCCTATTAACCTGCATCACATACTTACACAGACTCAATTCAGTTTAAGGATGAATGAATAAATGCGTGGCGAATCTGGCGACTATACATACTATTCTTTAGTGTATTGAACTATTGACCATATTGTTCAATGTGTATTGTGCATAGGATGGAAGCCTTGGTCTGATTGGAAGAGTTGCAGTGTATCGTGTGGAGGTGGAGTTCAGCAGAGGATCAGATACTGCACAAAGCAAACTGCAGACGAATGCGAGGGGGAAAATACGGAAACGAGAAACTGCAACTTCTTCACCTGCAAGGCAGGTATACATATTTACATCACATTCGCATATATAATTATGTTGATATAATAAACTATATATAAAAATTATATATAAGCATCACATCAGTCTACTTGGACGTATACACAATTCCTATATGAACATCAGACACTGTTTGACATTAGCCATTTTTACTTAGACCCCGCTATAGCGGGATTAATCTCTTTGGAGCCTAATTGTCTCATGAATTAGGCTATTATTATTTTTATTATTATTATTATTATTATTATTATTATTATTATTATTATTATTTTTATTATTATTATTATAGACTAGTAAAAATATGTTGTTGTATCTTGTAACTAGATTGCGGTGTGCCTACCGTGATTTACTATCGATTTACAATTGATTGATACTGTAGCGCTATGCAAATGCTACAGTCCTTCCTGTGCTTATACAACCACTTGACAATTGCATAGCTCTACACGACTCTACTGTACTGTATATAAGTCAATGCAATCCCACTTGGTCTAATCTCATCTTATTTCATTTGATTTTGCCAAACCAAGCCTAGTCTAATGCGATCACGCTTTAATTAATCCAAACCAGTCATGACAATCTAGTTCACTTCAATCTATAATCATTTATAGCTCATTTTTTCTAGCATTGCTCACTACATCATCGATGGTCTTTTCAAGTGGAATCGTAAATCGTTTGAAAATCATAATTCAGACAATAGTCGGTAAAGAAAGTTGGAAGATATAAATCAATCAACCAATCGATCGATCGACCGACCAACCGACCGATCAATCCATCAATCAATCAATCAATCAATAAAAATGGTTAGACCTAAGTGGCTATATATAGATAAATGCAAGAATGAATTGAATCAGGCGGTAGAATTGGACCAGCGTCTGAGAAAGGTAGTAATTGGCTTGTACTGCCTTGTAGGGTTAATTTATCATGCTACAAAATTCTGTTGACGTCATAGCATCAAAACATGACTATAAATGAGGCAAAACTGCACATTTTTTTCAACTAAATGAACTACTTTCAGGGAGCTAAAGATCTCACAGAACTCCTTAGCCAATCGGAAGTGATTTCCGGCGTTCGACGCCTTAGAGAACGTCCGTCTGCCTACGCAATAGACCATACTTCTCACATCAATGCGCCTACCTCAAAAGTATTCCCTCGTGGCTTTCCGTTAGTTTACTCGCTAATGGTGACCTTTCGGTCGCGGATTGACTCAGATGGCTACCTCTTTACGATCAGTAATCTTCTAGGTTTCGTGCATCTCGGTCTAAAAGCCGGGAAAACGTTGACTCTCGAGTTTTCTCGGGAACAAGATTTACACTTGGATTTATCGGAGACGACGTCTCTAATCTCCGCCATATTCGACGTTGACGTCGCTGACGATCGCTGGCACCAGGCGGCGCTAGCGGTCTCTGAAGATAAAGTTGATTTGTTCCTCGACTGTCATCTATCTATCTCGCGCAAGGTAACACAGAATGCGAATGACGTCATTCGCGGTGCAAATACCGTCATATCCGTTGGAAAGTCATTTGTGGAGAGCAGAAAATATCCCCAGTTTCAGGTATGAACTCATGAAATGAACGTTTTATTCATTTTCATCATTTCGATCTATACCTTCACTTCCTGAACTAATTGCCTGACTGGATGAGTAACTTATTTATTTAGCTCCTTTTTCGCCCCTGAGAAGCTATATAAATTTTGGAAGTTAATTTTTGATTAACTGAGTAACTGACACACTTACTTACTTGTTCTGAACGCTTTCACCTACCTCGTGATTGACTGATTAATAACGGACTGAATGAATGCCGGAAGGATTTAATGACATTGACTCAGTGGCGGGGTGGGGCATCAAGGGGTGTGATGCACCGTGCGGCCACATAAATGGGGTAGTACTTCATCTACCTGGAATATTGGTTATTGATTGATGATAATTTTCGTAATTTTCGTTTTTATCAAAAATCACGGGTTGAAACACCGCAATCTTAGAAAAGATCAACGAATTTCCAGCATGGATGGAGTTGATTCATGCAGTATACAAAACACGTTGCGTTAAGTAACTTATGTAAGGTATTTTCGCCCAAGCGACGCCAGAAGTTTGCAACAAGGCATCCGTAATTAGTACAGTCTGCCGGCTGTTATCGATAATACTCCGTCAGGCGTCGGTACACAGAAGTACAAATTTACGTTAATTATACTTAACTCAACGATGACGCAGTATGGCTTGACGTAGGCTTCATATAGTTACCAATATAATGTTTCAGTTGGAGTTATAGTATACGTTACTCATCTGTAGGCGCATTGTTGTCAGAAATTTAAAAATCCATGCACAGCCACTCCACTACCACTGATAGATAAGAGACAGTTGACGAGCAGTACCCACTTATTGATTCACTAGCTGAACCATGGGTTCTCATTCATCAGGTGCATGACTGAGTGACTTATTTAGTGAGTCTGTGAATGAGACCAAGCAACACAGATAAATTTGAGATGATTCGAATGAGTGAATTATTGATATATGCATACGGGCGAATGATTGGCAAGTGAAGGAATGATTGCGTCAATCGCTAAGTCGAGACAGTCTTGTTTTGATTGAAGGGTGATCTGGAACAGCTGACGATTGTGGCTGGATCGACTTCTGCCGCAACCCAGCAGTGCTCTACGCGCCCAGATTCAACCTTTGTCTTGGTCAGTTTGACGTAAACGTTGGAAATCAAATTTGCTCATCTCAGTGAAACAGGGAATACTGTCAATACGATATCTTGATGTCTATAATCGTGGCTTAAGACAGAGTCAGAGGTCCTAATTATATTATTTAGGATGTACATAATATTTAGACTGTCATAGTTCATTTATGATGCGCCGTATTCACCTGAAAAAGACGATGCTAAGTTCTGTATAGGAACGCAAGCATGAAAGGGTTAAAGTCTCACTTTGTAACTCAGAGTTTTAAAGTGAGAATCTTTAACCTCTTTGTGGATGCATTAAGCAAAGACGAAGCCTAGACTTTATTTTACTTTCTTGGGCGTACAAGACCATCGCATATACCGTTTGTTTCTGACCACAAAAAATGTTGCCTGTAACTATATAAGAGTGTTTTGTCGTCAAAGGTATCATCACAGTCTGATTACAACGACTACGATGACTACGTCACAGCCACCACAACAGCTAAGCGACCAATCGAAGCTAAATCCAAGACAACTAACTCGCCACCTGGAGGTAAAAGTCTTCAAATAGTTTGTGACGGTTGTGGTGATGATGATACGCTTCCAGACGACGACAATGATGATGTCGTCGCATGGAATATAATTTTACATCAGGTTTCATTCTACTACACGCATCACATCGCATCTTTAGATTTATATAGCGCCTCTCACCGAATAACTATAGGTATTCTGGTAGAGGAGCTATATTAAGAAATCATGTCAATCCTTGGATTGTCTTCGACGTTTCGGAGAAGTTCTTGTTGGTCCCTGCAGCGCATGCAGTGTCCAGCAGAGATGACCACCAGATTCATTCGATGAAATGTTCCTGGCAGAGTCGATTAGTGTTTGTCACATTAACGATAGCTGATTGACTGACAGTGATTATGGCGACGATGATGATGATGAACATAGAGTCTTTAGTTGCATTATCAGATAATTTGCAAACACAAATGCCGGCTACTTAAAATGGCAAACGTCTTCTAAGCGTATGCATCAATCAACCCAGAGGCGGATCGAGACCATCTAGTAAGGGGGGGGGGCGATTTTTAGGTTTTAGTGGCAACCGCAGGCAAGCCCACAAATCGTAAAACTTGTTTACTTTTTTTCTTTGAGTATCATTCTTCTACTGTCTTAATCTATGTAATGTAACTATAAAATGACGTCATATATTGGTATCCCAATAGTCCGATTTAAAATACGAATTCGGGAAATCGTAAACTAGATTTTGTGTTATAAATTGTTAAAATAATCAACAAATCAAGGTTTTATGTACGTTACTAGTCTAACAACTAAACTCTCTAGTCTTCATCAAATGATTGTATTTCAAATTTCAATAATCATAAATTACTTCAAAATATAATTTACAACAGTGTATATCTACATTAAAATTTGAACATTTTTGTTGACATTGCATACTTTCTTTATAAAGGGCTGCAAAAGCCAAGTAAAAATCGCTAAAGAAATTTCTTTCCAAATAATATAAGGGGGGGCAATCGCCCCCATCGCCCCCCCTATGGATCCGCCACTGAATCAACCAATCAATCAACCAATCAATGCAATTTACATAGCGCCTCTTCAGGATAACTATTCAAAGTCGCTCCCGACCCAGGCCTGGTCAAAAAAGAAAGTCTTAAAAAGTTGCTAGAAAGAGCCAGACAGGTCGCGCGGGAGAGAGCGCTGGTCAGATGAGAGGTTATTCCAAGCACTGTGACCCACAATTACGAAAGCTCTATCTTGCCTGGTGGCATGCAGTTTGAGTATGTGGATCCCCAAAGTCGCCTCTCGAGGAGGAGCGAAGAGATCGGTGACCAGAGCAAACCAAAGTTAAGGTGAGCAGATCCCGAGGATAGACAGGCGCATTGCCCAAGACACAGTGCCAGACAATAGAGGAGATCCTATATTGAATGCGCGGCTGAACCGGAAGCCAGTGAAGGACGTCCCGCATGTACGTAGTGATGTGTCCGAATTTAGGAACACCACCAATCAAGCGAGCTAGGGCCCGTTGAACCCCCTTCAAGTATAGTATAGACATACAAAATCAGTTTTAGAAAGAAAATAGAATTTAAATTGCATGTTGTAATACTCCTACCTCCGTTATTTTTGACTTACTCCAAAATGGCTTGCAAACCGCCGCTTGGTTTGGTCCTCGCTGTGACTTGAACTTGAGATACAAATGACACAAATTTCAAAGTTCTTTTTGTATACTGCATACAGTCTGGTATAGTCCTACGCCTCCTACCACTTCTACTATCTCTGCTACCGGTATGTTATGTTATTTTAATGATAATGACTAATTATCACGTATAGACGACTGTGACGTTGTATTTCGATGCTGATTATTATGATTATTTTGATGATGTTGTTGTTGTTGCTGCAGCTGCTGCTGATGATGATTGTGCTGATAATAGTTGAACACTTGTACTGATGACTCATATTTTTATACCAAGGTCGAGTGTTTTGGTCAAAATGGTCGGCTTGTAGCGCAACCTGTGGAGCTGGTCTGCGAGCAAGGGTCAGCCGCAAGGGTTTGACCCAGACAAAGCCATGTCAGGCTAAGATTGCTCAATGCCCTGGTTGGTTACGTTTCTTTCTTCAATAATTTATTACTAGTTAGTCTATATACTTGCGCACGAAACTCAATATTTTATTGCTGCAATCTATCCGAGAAATTCACTCAAATTCTTCAAGTTATGTCAATTGCCTATTTGCTATTTGTATGCCTAACTATCTTTGTGTCCTGACCCTTCATCTCTTTCTACCTGGTTTTACTTTTCTCTGTAAACCTGATTATATCTTTCGGAGTCATATTTAGGAAGTTCTATACTTATAATAAATGACCATCTATAGTATAGAAACTCAGGCAACCATATGTCCACTGCTAAGCATGCAGCTGTGGCTATGGTCTCTCCGTCTCGGTTGGATGAATGGCCTCGAATTGACTCCTCCTAAATCCCTCTAAAACTGAAGTTATATGGATTGGTATAGTCGCATGCAGGCACCTTTGTTGGATAGACAAATCCTGGCTGAGACCTATCCTCACATTATCTTTTCATCTGTAATTATACTTTTCCGTCTTAGAAAGACATTATTTCATGCAGCTGATGATCTTACACGATAAGTTTGAGTATATCTTAATCTTTGTTTTGAATTTGAGTTTTGAATGTAATTTTGGAATCTCTGATAATATTTTTATGCATAGACTAGTTTTGTGAGACGTCGTTTGACGTTCCATGGATTGCATTCGTAATATAATCTTCTCATCTTCTGATAAACATTGTGCTGTATAGACCTCGTTTCGTCTGATCATTTAGCCGTGCGAATGCTTCGATGTCTAGGGTCCAAATAACACATCCTGTATCCGTTTCTCTCTCCCTGTTTGTCTCTCTGTCTGTCTGTTTCTCTGGCTGAAGGAATGTTTTACCGATAGTTTCGCACATACCAACAAAGCCGGGTTTTATAAATCACTGAAGTCATTTTTTCTTTCGTCGTGCTATGCTGGGAGCGCTCCTGAGTAGATTACAACAACAAAGAGCGACGTCTTATGACAGCAATGGTCTTTCAAGTCTTATGTTATTGATTCACTGCCTGGGTAGCACTAGGATTTCTTGAAGTGACGCTAATTAAGCTACAATAATGAATGAATGAATGATGATTGAATGAATGAATGAATTAGTAGGTTTGGCGTACTCTTTTTTTTAAATATTTCTTCAGAGGATGTATCAAGTGAAAATCCTAATCATAGTTGGGGTAGTCGGAAAGTAATTAATATTACACATGGTGTGCAGAACAGCAGAGGATGTGAGTTCGCTTTCCGTAACCTCTGGGTCTATAGAGTGGACTATTCCTTCCATTCGCTAGGCGGCTGCGTTGGTTACATTTTATGTATAACCTGATGAGAGCCACGCATGGCTGCTTGTAATATTATAACTTTTGATTATCTGGTCATACTACACTTGTAATCATACATCGTACTTGTCATTTTAAAAATAAAAAAATATGATCATTAATTTTGGCAAAAGGTGAACGCCATTGCTAATACTGCTGCTATACAGACCCTATAGGCCTACTCAATGCCTTGTTCTTGTTGAATTCTATGCATGACTAGTGAGGTCGTTTGGTCCCTAATTCGGTCTCCCGGGCGACCGATAGCCAATGCAAATTTTATGTACTCGTGTTTCAATTTTGTGGATTGCTGAATTAACTACTATTGCTTGAATGATTGATTTCGATTACTATTATTTCTATAAACACTGACATAACCAAAGTAAACTTGTGATTTTCTACAGAGAGTTGTAGAAAGGTGTGTCGCAATGGAGGCTCTTGCTTGTCCGATGGAAAGTGTCGTTGCCAACCAGGTTATCAAGGCCGCTACTGCCAGACAGGTAGGACTATATTTAGCACTGACGTCAATGACGTTGAACATAGTCACATCTATTAGGATGTTAATTACAGCGATGTTTGTCGAAGACACTTGTTAATGAACAAATAAGATAATTTGCCGACATACACGCATGTATACCGTATAGATTATTTGTACGTGCGTACACTAGGGCCTGCGTACGTAAGTGAGTAAGAAACCAAGTATGTTAGTAACATAATGTATCAATTAGCTAATTGATTAGACAGACTTCACAAAGTACTCATTCTAATACTAATCGATAAGCTGTTTCCCAATTCTAATTCTAATTTATCATTAATTTCTAATTGCAGAGTATAATCGCAATGATTAGCTGACCGATTATATTAATTTTTAAAAATTATGCGTATGACAAGTTAACTGTTATCATTAACAATGATTAGAAGACTATTTCAGTTACCTGTTTAATCGTTATAAAACAAGGGAAGTATTAAAAGTAAAGCAAAACGAATATTCACTATATAAGTGTGCAGTGCACTAATTGAGCAAGCGTTGCGTTACCTAGGTTGAACATGTTGGTCTTTGAACTTGGATTGTCTCAACGAAATCCAATTCTAATTGCTGCCAATTCTAGTTCTAAATCGAGCAGCAACTTAACTAATCTTATCCATCCCTTGTAAGTAAGTCACTTGTATTCGGCAGATGGCATCAAGCACGTTCAAACGTTCAAACTATAACAGTAATTATAATATCTGAATTACCAAAGAACTTTATGAAAAGACTTACTTTTCCTTCGTTGGTTTTGTTCGCATATTTCTAAACCAACTCATTCAGAAGATAAGTTGTCCTGAGTCCTGTGCCATACATGTGCAGGTTGCCCGGATACGTATAGCGGAACAGAATGAGGTAGAAGAGCTGGTATAGGGCGGATTCAGTCAATGCATGGCAAGTATAACAGGAAGGTGAAGACAGAGCGGATAATCTCGCAACTCCTCCACTGTTTGCACTCGGACAGTGCCAGTCACAAGCCTGGATAAAGGAGGAGGGTGGCGTTAATGATTAATGTTATCACACAGTGTGGCTAAACTGAAACTAGTACTAGGGTGGATAACTTTATGGGTGCAATGACCATTAGGCGAGCCATTTATTTAGGAATAGGCAGCCAGCATAATATATTATATGCATATATTTATTTATTTATAAGTATATTGAAATATGCATATTATTACATACTTCGAATTAAAGACATCCTGAGAAAATGTAGTTGTAACTCTAGGCTAATTTTTGAAGAATGTAAGATGGCCGCTGTGTTTGCAATTGAAGTGCATAATTGTTGCAAAATATCTTAAGCTACAATTCGCAGTTGAAAATGTCTGTTGAATAGTGGTGTGTGATCCTCCTTGTCTGAACGGCGGTCGGTGCAATCGTCCTGGTCGTTGTTCCTGTCCTTATGGCTATCTTGGTACAGACTGCGCCCGAGGTACGCTCAATCAAAACACGTACGTTGTTCAAACGACGACGACTATGATGACGATAATTATGGCGACAATTATATTGTTGATAATGACATGATGGCGACGACGTTGATGATAACTATGAGTGCTACATGATTTATTCGCGTAGAGCGTGATTGTGCTATGCAAATGATGTTAATGAATATGATCATTATGGTAATTTCTGTTGTTTTTGCAACAAATGTGTTGAGGTAATGGCTATGAAATGATTAGGACAACAGACGATGATGATGGCAATGACAATTAATTTAAAAAGGGCCTAAAACTGTTGTCTATAATTAGTTGACCATCATTCATTGTTTATATATTTATAGCCTTTTGTATGGTCGAGTGCTACAACGGCGGCACTTGTATGGGTTTCAATCGTTGCACGTGTCTACCTGGTTACCATGGTAATCAGTGTCGAACCGGTGAGTCTTGTTCGTAAGTTTCTACAATCCTATGTTTATATTTTTTCATTAAATCAAGAAGATCAAAGGAATTGATCAATAAACCAATCAGCCAATTAAATCATAGTTGCTCCAAATAACTTGCATTTGATTGATTGCAATATATGTTTGTTGAAAATTGTGTAACTCCCTTTCTTTCTCTCGCTCTCTCTCTCTCGTTCTCTCTGTCTCTCTCTCTCCGTCTCTGTCTGTGTTTGTCTGTCTATCTGTTGCGGTATTCATAGAATCCTTGAATTTAGTTCCTTAATCATGAAGCACAGATGAAATTTTATTTGATAGTTGATACATTGACTAATGAACCGTAAATTAGACCAAATAGAACAATGCCTTTAAGTAGAATATAATAATTTAGAATTGAATTGAATTGCCAATGTGCCGAGTTTTATATTCCATGTTTTAGCAATCTGTGAAAATGGTTGTGAAAACGGAGGTCAATGTCTGGCGCCCAACATCTGTTCTTGTCCATCAGGATTTACAGGGAAACAATGTCAAACTCGTAAGTAGTTAACTCAATCAAAAACATTTAGATTGTGCCCTTCAAGATGTTCATTCACTGGCGTTCTATACGGCGCTGGTCTATGTGATGTTAATGTCATTACAAACTAATAAAATACACCAATTAGCAAAACAATGCAACTTAATTTGAAAAGAGTCACCAGTGGTGGTCTCCGGCACAAGCGTGGAGCCAACCAAAGGATTCCCGTCGACAGCTGACAGATGGCATAGATGCGCACATTGCGCAGAGTCTCAGGGCTAAGTTATGTCAATAAGGTTGAGCGACGACTGGTGATAGCGTTCGAACTACGATGACGATATCGACGAGTTGTCTTCGCTGATGGGGGATGACGCACGTCCGGATATTCGTCGAGGCACAAAGATGACGTATAAAGAAAAGGAATTCGTCGTGTGTTGATCGGTAGATTGAATAGCCACCCGTGAGTATCGGTCTCTAATGACTGCGTCGGCCAACCTCCACCGAGACGAAACACTCGGATACAGGAGACGTAAGCCATACACGGTCCGCTTGGTTGAGACTCGACCGAACATGTATAAGAAGGATGGGCCTGATGCAGACACATGGCCTATGCAAAACGCCTTTTGAGCGTGCAGAATCCTTGGGAGACCCGACGAATATGTGTCAGATATGCAAAACTTGCACTAAACACTTTAGCATGTTCGTAGTTACTCAACAAATTCTGATGAAAATATTTTTCGAAATGACGCCGCAGTCGGTCAATCAATCAATCAATCATTTTCGTTAATTCGTAACTCATGCTGACAAAAACGCAGGCTGTTACATTAGTCATACTAAGTACAAATTAATATGTTAACGTTTATTGGATTCGTCTAAAGGATTAGTTAGTATTAAGTTTCAATAGAAAACTTTTACCAGTATAATGCTTTTCTATAAGACTATAGATATAACATTTCGATTATGTTTGTCCGGTAGAACAAAATCATGATTCCGAGGTCGGACCGCATATGGCCACTATAGACTGTCGATGTTTAGGTAGCAACCGATATATTACATTGCTGATGATTGCTGTGAATCGACCAACATGGCTGATGACATGCGCAGAAACTCCATTGAGATACTGTTCAGCAGTGATTGGGATCATTTGTTAAAACTAACACGCAGTTTCAACAGAAACTATTGTGACTCGAAGCTCTTGAATCTAAATAGAAAAATAGAGGTTACGCAATATCCTCATAGCTTTATTGCTGATCCCACAATAATTTATCACTATAGTCCCGCTCTGGTTTACTTGCACATATATCACACGTAGTTATTGTGACCTATATGTATACAGTCTATTGAAAAAGATACAGACCTAATTTTCTTCTCCGTTCTATAGCGATGATAAGCAAAATTATTGATTAGAGGACCTTTGAGACAAATGTAAGTATGGTTAAAATAATTTTTATTGCTTCTTTAGCGTAGTTCATAAGTTTCGTATGCCTCCTAATTTTTATAAGTGACTACAGCTGCGACGAGTTATACAAGATAAACAGCTCTCGCAGACGATCGCAACACCATTGACACTTATAACGTAATAATAATAATAATAATAATAATAATAATAATAATAATAATAATAATAATAATAATAAGGACACAGTGGCCGCTTCTTATATCCCCGAGACAGCTTCCACAGCTGGAGGAGCGGCGAAGATAGCAGCCACAAGGAAACACACAAAATATTCTGAGCTAGAGAAGAAATACACTTTTGATCCAATCGCTATAGAAACCTTCGGTCCCCTCAATAGTGAGGGCCTCGCCTTTCTGTCTGAGACTGGACGCCGACTTTCGACAACTACCGGTGACACCCGAGAGACAAACTTCCTTTTCCAGAACTTGTCGGCATTGATCCAACGTTTCAATGCGGTGGCTTTTCAGGGCACTATGTCAAGATTACAATCACCTGACAAGCGGCGACCCAGATGGCCTGATGACAGATCCGTTGGCAATGCCAATGATGAATAATAATAATAATAATAATAATAAAAGCTATAATAATAATAATGAGTTTAATCGGTCAGGCGCGAGATGTAAATTAGTCTTCACAATGGAAATCTAAGAATCCCAAAGTCGTGTCGATTGGACCTGAACATCTGAAGATCACCATTTCGAAGATGTCAGTATCAATGGCAATGTATCAATGTATCAATATCAGGTATCAATGCCAGTCATTTGCCATGTAATTTCTTAAATTCTTGCTCTCAAGAATCCACATTTTATTTAAGCCAAAGGTCTCGAATTAATCAGACAAACTATATACCAGGCTTATGACGATTGATATAATATTTACACCCTGCTGTAACCGTCTCCAACCTAATTTTATTTGCATGCCATATCGCCTGAAAGAAAATCTGTATTACAAGGGCAAAGAAATTTACAATTGTAGCCATATGCAATCCTCAGTGTCTGAACGGTGGTACGTGTGTCCTACCGTATCTCTGTCTCTGTCCACTGGGAATCCACGGAAACCTCTGCGAGAAATGTAAGACTTATGTCATCGTTACTGCAATTCCACCACCACAACCATCACGATGCACAATCACATCGGTCATCAACACTAAAGTCACATCCGTCACCATCACAACCGTTACTATCACAATCAGTACCATCGCCGTCATCTGATCGTCGCATCACAACCATTACTATCAAAATCATTAATATCGCCACCATGATCAATCTATCGCTTGTCAAACGATTAAACCCCTAATTATCTGTGAAACAACATCGTGATCGCAGTCATTACCCTCATAACAAGTCAGTATTAATATTATTATATTATATCACAATTGGTATACGTGTCATCACTGAGTCACCTTTGTGTCACTCTCAGTATGTTTATCATTATGAAAGTAACCGGCAAATACTTAGAGTAAACTGTTTTCTTCTGCTAGTCATCTGCAGTCCAAAATGTGTAAACGGCGGATCATGCATCGGTCTCAATACATGTCTCTGTTCAAACGAATATTCAGGAGCCTTCTGTCAAACAAGTAAGCAACGTGCATGGAAACGATGCGTACTATTTAGGTACACATTACTAACTTAAGTCAGAAGAGAATCGTTAAAGCTACGCATTAATTTGATTAAGTTTCCATATTTCTACGACTATTACTTGTATTACTGGTTCTCTGGAATTACGGCGCTCTATGTTATAACTATTTTAAATTATTCGCATTTATTTAAATTTTATATATTTATTCTGAAATTTGATACCGCCCTTCTTCCAACATCTTTTTGCTCAGAAGTGCATACACACGCCTCGACGGCGCAATTGCAGCTGTAATGCAGAGCAATTGTGTGCGAAGGACAAGGTCCTTACACATTGTGACGCCTCGAACGAGGGTCGAACTCAGAGCACCCTGAGCGTTACGGGCCGACCGCTCTAACCAAGCGGTCACCGTGCCACATTTATGACCTTGGAGAGCCAAGCTAGAAGTTCCTTTGCTCAGCTACTGCGCTACACAAAATAATACTAGGCGTATTTTTTATATTATATACTGCGACCGCTCAGTTTCTATAGCACCAACATTTTATATTAAGTATCTATAAGAGAACTTTTATCATGACGTTTCGACTGCATAAATTATGGAGCCCTTATCAAGATGTTCCCACTAGAAACGCACGTAACCTCTGGGTAAAGGAGTAGAGGCAAGTGCGAATCCCTTATTGTGCACTCAGATGTCAGAAATATAGAAGATGACCACATCCACAACTGGAATTAAATTATGTCACTGGAGAATTTATTTGCACAGTATTTTCGAGTAACCGAGAGTTTTTTTTTTGGGGGGGGGGCCTATGATATGAACTTGTTTTAAAATATTCAAGATATACACACTAAACAGGTAACGTACTGCGACCGGATATAATCTGAATTTGCTGATGTTTCAGGGAATTGTCCGGATGGATGTACAAATGGAGGAACATGTATTGGTCGAAATGTCTGTCTCTGCCCCATTGGATTCAATGGAACCAGATGTGAACACAGGTACACGTATGTGCAGCAATGCAGTCAGTGTAACCTGGACACAGTCAGTGCTTGAAAACATACGCGCCACCTGGGGATTAATTAAAGATTCAGATGCAGCAGCTACATATACCTAACATAAAATTATTATTAGTTATGAAATGAATCGCTGAATTAACATATTATTTCAACGTTGCGTAAAATATCTTAAATATATTATAAATATATTATTTACCACGTATCAGCCTAAGACTTAAGGTTCGTAGAGTACGAAGCACAATGCTGATGGAAATGTAACTGCCCAATGGTCACGCATTAAAAAGTGAACAGTAATTATCGTGCGTTAGCTGAAAATCAAACTGGTCAAGTAGGCTTAGTTTTGACAGATTTTTTACAAATTTTTTAAAATATAATTGAAGAACAAAAGGATTTGACTGTGTGAAATGTCTTGTAAATCAGCATTAATCATTTTAAGTTAAAGTCATGTTTAGAAATAAGCGCATATTTAGGATATAAAAGATACATATGGAAAATCAGAGTTAGTCAGAAGAATTATTCGCAAGATGCATTTGAAACAATGAACTCCGAATAGGAGGCGTTTGGAGACAATCGAGAGATTATTATATATCTTAGACGATGACGACAACTTGGGTGGAAATGATGACGACAACGACACACATGCTCATAAAAAGTCGCCACAGAAATGGTGTTACGATTGTGTAATAAATGATTGTGTAATCTACGATTGTGTAACGAATGATTGTGTAATAAATGATTGCGTAATCCAGGATTGTGTAATGAATGATTGTGTAATGAATGATTGCATAATCTACGATTGTGCAACGAATGATTGTGTAACGAATGATTGCGTAATCCAGGATTGTGTAATGACTGATTGTGTAACGATTGATTGTGTAATGAATTATTGTGTAATGAGTGATTGCGTAATTTATGTAATGAATGATTGGGTAATGAATGATTACGTTATCCTTGATAGTGTAATGAATGATTGTGTAATCTATGATTGTGTAATGAATGATTGTGTAACGAATGATTGCGTTATCCTTGATAGTGTAATGAATGATATGGGAATTTGTGATTGTGTAATGAATGATTGTGTAATGAATGATTGCAAAATGCATGCTAGTTTAATGAATGATTGTGTAATGAATGAATGTGTAGTGAATGATTGCGTAATCCATGATTGTGTAATGATTGATTGTGTAATGAATGACTGTGTAATTTATGATAGTGTGATGAATGATTGTGTAATCTATGATTGTGCAACGAATGATTGCGTTATCCTTGATAGTGTAATGAATGATTGTGTGATGAATGATTGTGTAATAAATGACTGTATAATGAATGATTGTGTAATGAATGATTGTGTAATGAATGATTGTGTGATGAATTATTGTGTAATGAATGATTGTGTAATGAATTACTGTGTAATCTTTGATCGTGTAATCTACGTTTGTGTAATGAATGACTGTGTAATGAATGATTGTGTAATGATTGACTGTGTAATGAATGACTGTGTAATGATTGACTGTGTAATGATTGACTGTGTAATGAATGATTGTGTAATGAATGACTGTGTAATGAATGATTGTGTAATGAATGATTGTGTAATGAATGACTGTGTAATGAATGATTGTGTAATGAATGATTGTAGGCATTGTCGTGAAGAGATTGTTCACGAACCTTACGAAAAGACTCTCCCAAAGCTCTTCAAAACGGAAACCACTTTTCCATGCGGAACATTTGGATGGAAAATCTGCAACAAAACAAGGTCAACATAATTCTATTGTAATGTGTCTGTAAATTTATAGAACGCTACTCACAATGCTGCACCAATTAGAGATCCTCCAAGTGCGAGAGACTCCGTGATATACATTAATCATCAATAAAAAAACGTCAATATTATCATCATTGTCGTCGTTGTCGTCATTGTCATAATCATTCCTATAATCATCGTTCTTACAATTGTAGTCTAAGTTAAAGCCCAAAGTTTGAGAGGCGTGGTCTAAACAATACTTGCCGTCTGCTAGGTACCAATCAGATCTCCCCAAAGCGTCTCATCCTCCTGGAGTACAATCTTAACCAAATGGACCGCTGGCCAGTCTATCTGAATAGGCTCAAATGGGTCAAGTAGACGGCTGAGGGAAATGCACTGGAAATAACAATTGAAACAATGATAGTGCTTCATAGTCCTTATAATTATATGCATCTACACACCTGTACTTGATATGCCACTCATATGCCTTCGTGCCTGTATTCGTGCCTGTGTTCGTTGTGGAACAGATATAATATTATTATAGTTTCATCCTCTATGTATAGCACAGCACAGATTATATATATATATATATTTATATACATATATACTCATATACACAGACTATATATACACATATATATACATATATATACACATACATATATACATATATATATGTATACCTATACATATACATATATATACGTATATATATATATATACTGGTCAATCGGTTGATTAGTCTATTCAGAGCTGCGCTCTCTGAATAGATGAGTCTCCCTGTATGCTTGGACCTGAGCCTTTATTATAATACCTGGGGGTATTATAGGCGTGCAGGCATTTCAACTGAAAGGAATTGACCGGCGGTGGACTTGAATATGGCACTTCTTGACTGTAGCTCTACTCAATGAGTTCAGGTTTGATTGACAAGACAGTGGTAGCTCGCTATTCAGTTTATCGCAAAACTGACCGCCCACAAAACTTCTCCTTTAAGATAACAAGCACGCTCCAGATTTATACTTGAACCGAGACTGGTCTGCAATGATCTAAACTAAGATCCATCAAAGCAAATGGCTGTTCAACTGCAACACATTGTTTATACTGCCTGGAAATAAATTCTGCTCTTTCAGCTTTCATTACGACAACTGTCAAATATATTGTATAGAGTAGTTAGCTTCATAGTTGTTATAACTTTAGGTACATTGTCACAGCGGACCGAATTACTTACTTACACACCAATGAATATTATTAATCTTTAACTTTGTCGTTTTGTTCATTTTAGATATGAATATCGCTTGGTTCATAGAACTTTGTATAGAACTACCGTCAGATGTATATAGACCACAGTGTGCAAGTTGGCTCTACTGACAGTCCCTTAGCCTAAACAGCGTCTTTAAGAATGATCTTATGAAAAGTGTTAAGCGTAAGGCAGTTTGACGCGTTTATTACATACGCATCGATCAGCTGTCGCCGAAATTCACAAACTGTCTCCACTTAAAGTCTCACCGGGAATTCATTTTGCAACAGCTTCTTCCCGGCGGATCTATGGAATAGATTCACCCAATAAAAAAAACATAGCCTGGAAAAAGTCTCCGGTGCAGCGAGTATTTTGTCCTCCCTTGAAATTATCTTAACTCGTGAAAACATTATTCTTTGCGAGATACCGACTAAATACCGACACAATTATAAAGTTAATGGTTACTCTTAGCAGATGGATTTTCTAACTTCATTAGGAAACTATTTAGTATTTCTAAGCGAAAATGATTATTACAACGATCATATGAAATTTGCGAATGGAACTGAAAGGAAGCGAAGTAATTATTTCAGTCTAAGACGACTATTATGAGTGACTTCAAACCGGCATGTGATCCAGTTTCTAGCTAAAGATCTTATGGCCAGGGTGCAAAGTGGACGCCACGCGGTTCTGAATCTTCAATTAACCTACATTGAGGAGTCATTTCTTCCATTTTAAGTTATTAGCTAACTTTTAATATTTTATCTAAATGTTTTACACTATTCAATGAATTTAGTACTATCTCTGATATTGGAAATGATCATCAAAACTTCATGTGTGATATCAGCTTTCTTAGCCTTCAAAGTCACTTTTCATGCGTGCATATTTTACAGGCATATGCAGCAACCAGTAGGATACAGAGTTTAGGTTGCGTAGGAATTTAGTATGAGATTTTCAGGTTTGTGTAGTTGATGCAATTGTGATATTAAAGTTTTGCTCTTATTGCGTGGTCGTTATTATGCATAAAAATGCAATAATACATTCTTGATTTCATCGCTTCTTTTAATGTTTGTGTGTTCATCTCCCATTTAGACTGCTGAACATTTACCCATGGAAATACACTGGTATTCCCGGACGCATATTATGACGAATATTATGAAAGTACACATGGATATTGATTCAAGGGAATCTCGCAACTAATCAGAAGTCTCCATTTCAGCAATGACATGCGTGCTAAATATCCATAATGACTAATGCGCTCCGATTAAATTTGCAACCATTAATCTAGTCCAAAATAAATATTTCGAACTTAAATTGTCCGAAGAGGTGGATTACATAAAAACACTGTAAACCTATTGATTACACATATATGTCATTTATAAGCTATTGGAGTTCACTGGCGACTATTCTGACGCGGAAGGTAATTATAAAGCGATCTTGCATGCAAGTCTTCGTACCATGGATGGCAAGTGATCCGTGAAATACAAATTATAGCGCATCAAACAGTGAAAACAAAACTCCTATAATACCTCTTAGGTTTTGGCCGCATCATACAATTTTTCATTACGCCACTTGTTGATTTGATTGCAATAATCCTACTCTAAATTGAGCTCCAGGCGTGAATAAAATATTTGTTGACACTCGTTCGAGAATCGGCAAACTTACATGTATCACGTCTAGCGAGAGTATAAAAACTCATGAATATTCATTAGCGTGCGTGCAACTCAAATTCAAGCTCATGGTCTGATTGGCTGAGATATACTCTTGCATCAATTTCCGTGTGTACTTTCATCATAATGCTCCCCGGACATATTTCCCAGATATGAAAACTTCCACCTTTGCATATTTTACCTAATAAAATAAGTTCTTTATTGACATGAATAGGCACTGATTAAACTCAATGTTGCTGTGAACTTCACTCGTTACCGATGTGAACAATTGGTTAAACCGTAATTTAGGCAGTTGGCACATTATTTCCAGGTGGATTACGATAAAACACGTTGGTAAATTAATGTCATTTTAATCAGTGCACGAGTTTACGTTGATAGGTACATACTACATAGTCTGCCATTGCGTATGACAATCATCATCAATTGAACTTCAATTTACACAAAGAATTCGTTTAATCGATCCAGCTCATTATTTGATCATTTGCTTAAATAGCCTAGAAATTGAAATAATGAAAAAAATCCTTGCTTTAGTAGAAATTACATTGACGAAGAGACTTTTTCATACTGAAACGGAAGTTGGATTGATGAAAGAATTCTTTGCTAAAGCAGAAATTAGAATCAGGAAAAGAATTTAATGTTTAAATATGAGGCGAATTTACGAGGATAATTTTTGGCTTAAATAGAAGTTGGAGACGGAAAGAATGAAAGCATACAAACCACAAAATACGCTTTTTAGAGACAGTGATGTACCTGTTTTGTGGGTAGCCTATACATAAATAACTTACGTTAACTTCATCTGCATTTCACTATGCCAATCCTTCGTACACGTATATCAAAAACATCGTCAACCATTCACTGCACATCTAACTCCTTCAAGACTTCCGACACTAGTGGATATGATATGGTCTGATAAGTCACCAGTAATAATATCAATTCGATCCGTAATTTTACTCCATTTGATTATTTCTTTTGCCTTTCTCATGCTTTCGATCACTGATAAATTCACTGAAAATTAATTCTATTTTTGTCATGAAATCTTTAAGCTTCGACACAACGTTGACGTTAAGGTTATAAATTAGTTACTATAGCATTGGTCAGCATGAATATAGTTATTCCTTCCATAAGATTTGTGAGAGCTTAGATCACTACTATAGCGCCTTTAAAAAGAACTACACCAGAGCCTGTGAATTTCACTTTTTTATCGAATAGTTTTGAAATTCTTAAAAGTCTAGTGATTTAAATAAACTGATCTGATATTTTTCCATCTGAGCCATTAAATTTTAATTTTAGACCTGCTAGGACTCAAGTATTCGGATAGACTAGAGAACAAACGATCAAACTGCAAACAAATCGACAAAAGAACGCGCCTGACCGTCCGTTTACAGCCAGAGGGATTGCAACACTCTCTAACATCTTATTATTGAACAATAAGCTTTAGTTATTTGCTAGTAATAACGCATAAGGGCCTACTTATACTCTCAATTTTGTGTGTTTTTACGGTTTGTTGGCATGCGTGTTTTACGATATAATCTTGTTATCAATTATTACCTACTAAAAAATCTTTGAACTGGCAAGGAAACAAGAAACGAAGGTTTAATATTTTTGGATGCTACACGATGTGGGTGTTGCTATTAAATTCTCATTTCTTTGAGAAATACACAAATTCAGACTACTTGTAGATTTCCAATCATTGTATTTTCCCTCTCTGAATGAGTACATTATTTTCCCTTGTTATCCCACCCATTATGCACCATTGTGCAACACCTTTCTTTCTAATTCACAGCCTATTTTCCTTGCTAACAACAGTTCCTGTATTACCACTATTTGCCCGTAGCGTCTACGCAAGCGTATTGGGCCGTGGCTCAGAGCGGCATCGAACGCAGGGTGGTTGGCTCACTGCCAGGTAGGCCTACAGTTAACCAACTGACAGCGGGACAAAGTCATCGTCTTTGTCCCTGCCAACAGGTCGCAGGGAGGTCCCCTGCACGCACTCGTCTCTCGTCCCTCATCCCTTGGCGAACAAAGCAACAAAAGAACTCGTTTTCATACCCGTCAGCTCGCGGCTAGAGGGTCTACCACTCTCCTCTCTAACGCCTTATTTTAGATAATAAATTTCGTTTATCTGATAGTAATTATGTCTAGTTTTGTCTAGTTATGTCTAGTTATGTTCCCGTTGTTTCGCATTGTGCAACATCGAGGTTTCTTTAATTTGCAAGTTAAACTTGCAGCTCTGCACCTCTCGAGTTTAATGCACAAGCGTGCCTGCCTGCCCGGGTATCAAAGCCAATTATTTTTACGTAGAAGAATACAAATAGGGCTACCTGGTGTCCCGTGTAAGAATTTATGCAAATTGACCACTCAAATGGCCCAACTTGAGATTTCGATCTGGTCATTCAAAACCATTGGCAAGAGTTTCAAACTTAAACGTCCTGAGACGACCCCCGACCTAATCTCACAAATAGTATATAATCGTGAGTATGTATGAAGATTGTCAGTATCACTACGCAAACGAGGAGTAGCCAGTCATCACTTGCGAATCGCTTAGACAGCGTCTATGTAGCTGAGTGAATGTACGATGTAGGTCTATATAATTATGCTATTAGTTTTATTCAAGTATAGGCCTACACACAGTCTTGTCGCTTTTCTATTGGTACTGAGTATTAAGCTGACATTCTGAATTACACACTAGACATTGTGTAAACTGCAGCTGCAGTGTAAAATATCAAACGCTATTCTGACCTTGAGACTGAAGAAGATGAATATAGGGAAGATTAGGCCAGTGGTTCTGACTTTTTGTACGATATTGTTCGGAGCGTTGGTTCAAGGAGCAAGAACAGAACCAGGTATGTTCTTAGCGTAGACACAAGACATGTTAGGTGGCTTCAATTTCTGTAGAACTTACTGACCACATTATCTGTTTCAGCTATTTTTCTTTCAAAACAAACTATGGAAAAGGATGTTATCCCTTCAGATACTCCTAACACGCTTTTGCTATCACAAAGGGTTTCAGAAATGTCATATTAAGACACATTATCAGCGCTGTGTCTGTAGATCAAATTTAAAACTGTGTCCAATAGCAGA